>CM055198.1:22997035-23274873 GCA_029224185.1 Karalla daura
CACACACACACACACACAAAGACAGCGGTATGCACAAACCTGTCACTCGCCCAGCTCCTCCCCCTCCTCCCCCTCCTCCTCCTCCTCCTCCTCCTCCTCCTCGCTGATGGATCAGACGATAAGACACAAAGTAGCTTGTAAGCAGGGGCAATTGGACCGGCGTGCTACCCTGAGAGGCGGGCTTATCAGCCGAGCCGTGGGAACGAGACGAGGACATATTGCCATATTTCGCCACTGAACAACTCACTGGTCTCATTGAGACTGATTGGGATTTAGATGGAATGGTTCATTTCACACAGTGGGAAGGGCACAGGGGATGGCAATGTGTGTGTGTGTGTGTGTGTGTGTGTGTGTGTGTGTTTGGGCTGAGGTACTGAGTACAAATGAGACAATGTTTTCACAACACAGAGACGGTGTGAAAGAACGAATTGGCCGAGGCACAAAGCTCTGATTCCACTCTGGAGATATAGAGTCCCAGCACCAAACTTAGGAAGCCACCAAGGAGCAATTTTCGGTGCCTATCACAGCTCGTTCATCATGGTGTGATTGCTGTGTCGCTGTTATCTGGCTGGTGGGCAGCCGACGAGCCGCAGCTCGAACCCTCCGAGAATTCCTCACCTGTGTGTGTGTGTGCGTGCATGTGTGTTTGCTTGTGTGTGTGTGTATGTGTGTGTTTGTTTGCATATTAGACTGCGTATAAAAGATGGACGTAGTCCTCCATTGTGTAAAGCACGGAAGTGATGTAACTTGCAATACCGCCGTTCTCCACTAGGGCTCCAATACACACTCAGTC
Source organism: Karalla daura (assembly GCA_029224185.1). Classification (NCBI taxonomy): domain Eukaryota; kingdom Metazoa; phylum Chordata; class Actinopteri; order Chaetodontiformes; family Leiognathidae; genus Karalla; species Karalla daura. The sequence continues at coordinate 22,997,829 of CM055198.1, forward strand.
ATAATGTCATTTTCAGTGATAAAATATTCATTAGATTTTTTACACAACATACCAGTTTCAGCAGCAGATCTTTCTTTTGTCATGACTAATAAGATATTAGAGCTTTAAAAAAAAGAAGAATTAGGGGCGGGTCTGTTTGATTGACATGCCTGACCAAAAGTGATTGACAGGTGGCCCCCAGAGGCACGAAAGAGAAAGGTGAGAGTTGCATTTCATACATTTTATTGGACGTATAGACTATGATTGTTGCTAGACAAACCAAAAGGTGACAGCAGGGCAGGTTCATTACACCCACACGTGACTGTCACCTCCCTGCTTCAATTTCACACACAGCTTCAGAGGAAAACAGAAAGAGAAAAGTCACGATTGATTATCAGTTTACTGCTGGGCCACAAGCCACGTTTGTAATCACTGATTGAGTTTGTTACTCCTCCTCTTTTAGGTCTTTGTGAGTCTTTGTGTGTCTTTTTAGGTCTTTACACACTCCTCTTTACTCCTAAAAATCCTACAAGGTGAAATTGTCTTGGCAGTGTTGTTCTGGATCCTGTGCACTTACCTGTGCCTAGCGATCTATAGGGAGAACAATCTGTTCAAATTTCTGCATTTTATGTTCTTCAAGCTGACTGGCATAGAGAAAGTGCCGGATGTATTCAGAGCTGCAGCTCATCATCTTTTTAAGACATTTTTTCTTCTTTTTTACATGATCATCTGGAGCAGAGATACATGATGATAGTATCTAGACCTTCAGTGCAGGGGTGTAGAGCAAGGTGTCAGCTTTCAGTTTATCTTTCCACATCACCCTCGACGGTACACACATGAATCACAGCCACGTACCTTGAACACACACCTGCATGTCAGGGTCACTGCCTCGTCCTGGGCGCCCTCACTCATCTCCACATAATCATTCACACCCCCACGTCTCTTCATCCATCATCTTACCCACTTTATACCCACTGGTGCTATACTGGGGTCTACTGTTGACTGTGCACACTCACCTCGGGGGATACACACCGGACAGGTGTCTAGTCCGGGGCAGACACACAGCATTCACCCTCACAGTCACACCGGGGGGCCACAGCGTAGCTCATCCATATTAATCAGATGTAGAAGACAGACTGAGAGCCACCAGCACTCATCCTCCCACCATGCACGCAAACAAACATTTATCTTCCACTTTCTCTGGAGCTACAACAGCTTAGTGGATATAGTAAGAAAATCTGAGCATGAAGCTGCTACACACACACAGCCCATTAGCAAGCACACAAATATCACACATTTGAGTGAGAGATTTAAAGTTCTTTTTCACTGCTTTTGTGTAAATAAAACATGGTTATTATGCCACTAGCAAATCATTAGCGGCAGCCTGGGATGTTAATATATCACACATTTAATTAGGCTCTTGAAATATGCTCAGCTCTCAAAGAATGCTCTTTGTTATTCCTCCTTTCTGAAAGAAATCGTGTGGAAGCGTTTACCTGTGGGGACATCTCTCCATGGTGCCGGCTCCATGCCGTTGTTAGGGAATCCTGCCGTCTCGGTCTTTAAAGTCTAACCCAAGATCTACTTTTCTGGTAAATGTCTGAAACAGCTAGAGCCGACTCTGTCTTTGCAGCCACCGTGCTCTCGGACCTACGCTCCCCAAACATATTAGTAAGAGTTTAGCAGCTCTGCCTGATGAAAGCAGACAGATTGGCCAGCATGCAGGATCAGCAGCACACACATGATGTCTCCCCACCACATCAAGTTTGTTCTTGAACTTCCTGTCGAGTCCGAACCCCGATCCGGCCCATTGACCTGGCATTGTCGGAGCCTCGATCAATCAGGACTCCAGACCCTGAAGGGAGAATTATATCTCAGCTGGCAGATGGCTGGCAGCAAGTTTTTACAGATAAGAAAACAGCTGAGGAAAGCCAGGAGGGCTGTGTGAGGACAGCTCTGAGCTTTCAAAGCAGGAATCTCCTCCACGCTGAATGTGAACACCCACCAGAGCACCTGCTGCTCTGCGTCTGGATGTGTGTGTGCGTGTGTGTGTGTGCGTGTGTACTCGCTTATTCCTCCAAAGTTATCAGCCCGCAACCAGACTCCTCAGGCATGGGAATAAGAGGCTGATTTTTTTTAAAATCTGCATTTCTTTATAGCTTCAAATTCATAGCTTTATGGCTGTTTTGCTGTAGTGTGCACAAGACAGGAGATGGATTTTGCTTGTGATTTTACCTCCGTGGAGGACAGCCCTTTCATACCCCTGCACTGATATTTCACACTTTCTATACGGAAGTTTTTTATATAATTTTGTTCTCAGCTTCACAGAGGCTTTTAGTGGAAGTGGAAGTTTCCTGTCAGTGGTTGTTGAAAGTTTTTGGATGAGTATGAACCGCAGCAGATTTATGAACTTTTTTAATAGCGGTCTCCATGTGTGTGACCCAGCACAGATCCAGTTAACAGATGGTTTTGACCTGACAGATTTATAGAGCAATGGGAGCTCAGAGAAAGAGAGGCAAATCCAAACATTTAGAGGGAAAATGGGAGTAAAAGTGAAAACATGTACTGGCTCGATAACAGTCAGACTTTCCCTGCGTTATCGATTGCTGTGGGTTTTACTGGTGAGATGGATGTTTGCCAGGTTTGATTTTATTAGTCTGTACTCAGTCTGATCCGAGGGATCGAGGGAAGACGACATGCAAAGGCAATATTTTCTAACCTCTCTCCAAGAGAAGGAGCCTCCTAATGGCGTTGGCCGTTTGTTGTAAATATAGGACCCTTTTACCGTTCCTCACACACATTAATCAGCGACATGCGAGGAAGTGAGTTTCTTCTTTCTGGGCTTTAATTAAGTGTTGCAGCGGGAGTTTCAGGCATTCATCCAGGCACTGTTGTGGTGCTCTCGTGTCAGTGTGAAGAGCTGCTAAGTGGTTGCTGCAGGTTTCCTTCCCTGCCCTGTCCTCCGGTCAGGCTCACGTCATGTTCGAGCCGTCTATGAAAGACAAGCCTGCGTAATAATGCTGCGGAAATTGAAGGCAGAGCAAAAGCATGTGAGTCTGTCGAGCTGTGAGATTAGCATTTATATTGTACTGCAGCGTGGAACAGGAGCATGTTCGGCCACTAGGGTGACATGCTTGAATGTTTTGAGGAGTTAATGTAGAGGATGAAATATTTTACTATATAGATCAGTGCACTAGGCAGCTCACTAGGTAGCTGAGCATTTCAACTCAGATGTTTCATCAGATGTTTCACATCAACATCATTTGAAGAAAAAAAGTCCAGCTGTAGTTCAGCTGGATGGTCCTGGGACATGTCCTACCTGTTCCCACTGCAGTCACCCACTGTCCAAAACTGCATCTGAGTGAATGGTGTGAGTGTGTGTGTGTGTGTGTGTGTGTGTGTGTGTGTGTGTGTGTGTGTGTGTGTGTGTGTGTGTGTGTGTGTGTGTGTGCTTGGACAGGTAGATCCCCACGACACTGTAACTGGGTCAAGAAGCTGGTGGGTGGATTTACTGTATTGACACCAGCTAAGCATTACATCACAGCTAAACCTGAACCAGAGCGCGGCCATCGATGAACCTCAGACAGGAGTCAGGCCATGGACCCCGGGGGGCCACAGCTCTGCACTCGGCACACTCCCCACTCCACCCGAGCCGGGCGGCCTCTGCAGCCTCGGCATCGAACCGCCAGCACGCTCCGATAAAAGGAATCCATATGCAGATCGTATGTGTGCAGGCACGGCGAGTCGATCAGAAGTCATTTTACACTCCTCCTTATCGCTGCAGACCAGGAGGCTGCGGCTCGAGAGAGAGACAGAGAGAGAGACAGAGAGAGAGACAGAGAGAGGCAGAGAGAGGCAGAGAGAGAGAGATAGACAGAGAGAGGCAGAGAGAGATTGAGATGGAGAGAGAGAGAAAGATGGTGAGAGAGACAGAGAGAGAGCTAGGCGGAGCTGCCCGGCCGGCTGTCGTCCACACGTGGCTACAGGTGGAAACAAGCCGTTGCCGCGGCAACGCAGCGGGTCACAGCAGCAGCTGCGCCCTAAGTTCCCCAAATTGCCCCAATTTCACTGTATGTGAGATTCTGTGTGCCAGCGTTCAGCAGTCAGCCCGCTGCCACGCAGATAAATATTTTCCAGCTGTGGCAAAGACAAAACAATTTCACGTCTATTCCAGCCCTCACAATACATCACCCCAACATGACTGCTGATGTTTTATCCTCCTGAGAGCTGTCACAGCAGCTTTGAATGGCTTACGCTCGTGACTCTGCAGTGAATCACGCACACACACACACACACACACACTGCTGGAGGCATTCAGGCTAATACAAGTACTCAACAATCTCTTTCACAAGATCGAGCTTGAAAAGATACTCGTGCACCAGAGCGTCTTTATGCATAAGTAGCACTCAAACCTGTGGTTGTTAAAAAAGCCACTAAATAGCACTTCTAACAGCCCGATTAAGGAGGCAGAGCTCTGTTTTCCTGGGGTATATTTTTTGAAAAACGGCAAGTGTCAGCTCAAGAAAACACTTAGACTTGTTAATCATTGTTATCCGATGTTATGGCGCCAAAGTAACTTACTTTGAGCTGGATTCGCAGGCTGAGTGCAGGTAAAGAGCAACGGCAAAGTGGCACATAACCCTGTCTCTCTGATGATGTAGTGCGGCGTGAGCGAACCAGTTTGACAGTTGCATTATATGAAAAATAGCACAATAAGGGTGGCTCCAAAATACACCTCTGCTGGGCTCTTTAAATCTTCCTACAACATCAACTAAATGACAAAACAAGCCATAAATAAACACACGGGTGCACAGAGAGTTGGTTCTCTGGGAGACAGGTTGTAAATACAGGTGCTTTTGCGTTTGTGTGTGTGGCGGGAGGAAATCTACTTTTGTTTCGTTTCCACTTTTTGCCCGATGTATCAGATCAGCACAGGGCCGTCTGTTCCTGATTTTAGTGTCTGGCGCCACCTCAAATCCACAAATCTCATTTTTCATTGAGGGCTGTAAACCTACTGTGAACTATGACCTCCAGATGACAAACGGGCTGCCTCTACCATTCATCCGCACTGTTAAACCTTTAGGAAGGTCCTGTAAAACAATCTTATTAAACATTTAAAGGCACTCCAGCAAACCGTTTGCACCCTGACATTAAGAGGCACAGGGATAAATAAAATGAGAGGATACAGAGTCAGACGAATGTGGCGCAAGATATCCTGTGATATCCTCACGTATCGGTCAGGGCTGCTGTTCTTTCTCCTCAGACTCACTCTGGGACGTTCTTGTTTGTGGCACGTAGAGACGTCCTGTCTGCGCTGTCTGTGTTTTCAGGAGAACCCGTACGTGATGCTGCGGCCCAACCACCAGGAGCTGGAAGGGAACGACCGCTACGAAGGCTTCTGCGTGGACATGCTGAAGGAGCTGGCGGACATCCTCAAGTTCAAGTACCACATCCGCCTGGTCGGGGACGGCCTGTACGGGGTGCCCGGTGCTAACGGGACGTGGACCGGGATGGTCGGAGAGCTCATCTCTAGGGTGCGTGAAAACATACAGGACAGATCCACAAAGCACATTAAATATACACACGTTTCCAGAGTGTGTCCTAGAGGCATTTCCGACACAGTAAAGCGTCTCCTGCAGCCCTCATATCATGCTCAGCCAGTAGCTTTCCCTCATGTCACACACTCTTTTCTTCGATGGCCTTTTCAGTATGTGCGTTGTGTTTTCCACAGCACCAGCTTGTTGGAGGCTTGTTGCCTGTCAGCTCCTTTCCTGGAGCCATCTGAACTGACCTTAACAGACTTTCCTCCTGATCCGGTGCGTGTGGGCACAGTGAAACGTCTAAGTGAGGTCTTACTCTGCATGCAGCTCTTAACGGCCACATCAGTTTCCATAAGGAGGCTGAGAAGGGAAACGGCTGGAGCGAATAGAGGAATGAAGCCGGGAGGGATTGAACCGATCCTGAGAGGTGATCTGTCTTAATTCTGCGGGCTAATGGAGGGCAAAGCCATTAAGTATGTAAAGCGAAGGAGTGCCTGCTCTTGTTATTGTGACAGGCTGCCTCCGCCCTGCTCCCCTGTAAATTGCCTTTGGATGGCCGAGCTTCAGAACGGTCAAACGTGTCCCTCACAGCAGCTCGAGCAGCTCGAGCTGTGGAGTAGAGACGGAGGAGGGGGGTGGACAGAAAAAAAAACGTCCTGGAATATGCTCGAGTGGGATTTGTCATGGGATGGGGGACATCTGGAGAGATGCTCCACAGTGGACAGAAAGGCTTGTGTGTGTTTGGTTAAAGGCTCAGGAAGGGACAGCAAAGACGGCAGAACAGAAAAGATTATGAGAGAAAACAAAGAGACGTCTGCGGCTACGAGTTGAATGGATGAAAGTTGAAAAGTTGAAACACACTCCAGAAGGAGCAGGAGGCAGAGGAGGAGGAGGAGGAGGGGAGGAGGAGGTTTCTCCAGACAACAGATACCTGTGTCCCTGCCAGTGCTGTTCACACTGAACAATGTTTCACCACATGAGGGTGATTAGTTTGACGTCCGTGGGCCACACTGAGCTAACAACGAGCCGTGCCGGGAGGAATCCAGACCAAAGTCTAAAGGCCAGCGCGTCCTGATTCCTTAATCCACAGCACTGTGGTTCACGAGGAGAGGAGGCACAGCGCCTCTCCAAACACTGAGCTCTTGAAGTGAAATGCTACATCCTGTAGGGTAATGTTTAATTCATCCCTCACATTCACAAGTTTCACTTTGCCCTGTTTTGCAGGGGTAGCATGACACGGCGAATAGCAAGTGGAGACAGGTGTGATTCAGAAGCAGTTTTTTAAAACTTTTTTTTTTTACTAGATACTAGAAGGCAGAAACAGCGGGCAGGCAAAGGAATCCAGTAATCAACATTAATATTCCATCATCACATTAATATTTCAGTGGCTGTTACGCTACGTGTGTGTGTGTTCATTTTTCAAAGGATCATTGACTTTCTTTGTTGAAATTGCCTGGATGGATCCTGGCATGTGGCTTCCTCCCGGCGCTGGGAGCCGGCGATCAGACTTTCAAACGATGGAGGGAGAGAGAGAGAGAGAGAGAGAGAGAGAGAGAGAGAGAGAGAGAGAGAGAGAGAGAGAGAGAGAGAGAAGGGTGAAGCCTACGGGCCTGGGACGGGGGGTGTGGGCTGGGGCCAGGTTACACAGGCGGAAACTGAAACCTTAATGTGTTAATTGGAGCTCAGACTGAGCAGGGCCCGGGCTCTAAACGTCCTCCGGTAGCCTCCTGAACCTCTAGCGCAGGTTATAACAACCTATGGAAAGACTTTTTTTTTTCCTGCGACAAACTGCAGTCGGAGCAGAATCGCTCTTTCATGTTTGCGAGGTGCAGCCGACGGCCGACTGCTGACTGCTTCCTGTAGAGACGCAGACGAGAAGATGCCTCGCGCCACCTCCACACCACTGCTGCAGAGCTGCTTCCTGCCTCTCCTGCCTCTCCTCCCTCTCCTCCCTCTCCTCCCTCTCCTGCCTCTCCTCCCTCTCCTCCCTCTCCTCTCTCTCCCCAATCCTCTTAGTTCTCCTGCAGCGGACAAAGAGCAGTGCATTGCTGCTCTCGCTCTCGGCTCCTCGGGGACGTGAGCGATCCCCTGCAGTTGCACTTTGCTGGCCTGTATTATGAGCAGGGAGCGTCCGGTGTTCTCTGCACACTGACCGCTTCTGTGTGTGTGTGTTTTAAAGCGTATGTGTTACCAGCCAATGCTTTGTCAAGTGATTTGTCTTGACAGCATTCCCAGTGGTTACACTGATCTCTCTAGTGCCCCCCCCACACACATACACATACACACACACTCTCACAGATAGTGCCAATGCTGGATTATCCTCACCAAAGATAGTGCTATTGGCAGACAAAGAGGCTGTGGGATACAAAAGGGCATTATAAGAGAATTAGCATCCAGCAGCCCACTCCTTATGTCATCCTCGCCTACTTTCCACGCGCTTACAGTATTGGTGATGTCATGGACCCGTGTCATGTGTCTGCGCTTACATCATGTGACGCCCTCTGGGTTTCAGAAAGCCGACCTGGCGGTGGCCGGCCTCACCATCACAGCAGAACGGGAAAAAGTTATCGACTTCTCCAAGCCCTTCATGACCCTGGGAATCAGCATCATGTTCCGCGTCCACCTGGTGAGTTCGCTTCACCACACACACACACACACACACACACACACACACACACACACACACACACACACACACATACGCACACACACACACATACACCCAAAAAGCCTTGTCGGCAGACTCCTGCAAGCTGTCGAGCCTTGTCTAATGGCTGGAAAAGAAGCACTCTCCCTTTTGGCTTGTCGAGTCAATCTCCCTCAGTTGGTCTAAATCCCTCCATAAACTCTCCTCCTTTGCACCTTAACGCTTCCTTTACCTCTCAGCTACTTTCTTCCTACTGCATCTAAGTGGTTTTAAGGCCACGGCTTCCTCTCCTCCATCGCTCAATCTCGCTCTCACTCGTTTTCTTTATCACCCCAACATCATGTCCCATCTGTCCTCGCAGTCTCAACTTTTTAACAGTGTCCACTTCTTTTCGCTTCGCCCGTTCCCTCCTTCTGTTGCTGCGGCCACGCGTGCTGCCAGCACCAGATGGCATCTTTTACTGTGTGAACTTCCTGATGAATGTGGCACTTTCACAGTCCTTTTCTGCTTGCCCTTCGGAATGGGTTTGGCCATCTTATCCACACACTCGACACCCTCCGCGCTCTGCGCAGAGCAAACCCGAGAAAGAAGCGGCTAAACAACAGCAGTGCAGGTGGAAATGAGCCAGAGTCTGCACGGTCAGAGGCCCATTAATCATCAGTCCTCCCACAAAACCCAAGGTGACACAGCGGGCCCCGGCATGGCACCGGCCGCCAGCCGCTCCGAGCTGCTGGGCCACGTGTCCCTGCTAACATTAGTGCATCATCCCAGCGGGGCGTTTATTCACATTCCCTCCCGCGCCTGTGCTCTCACCTCCCCATCGTCTGCACACAGCGCTAATAGGTGTAGCAGCCAGAGACTCAATTGAGCGGCAACAGTTGGGGAGAATCAATCGATGTTCGCAGCAGGTGCAGTGTTAAACGGGCTGCTGGGTCACATATCAGCTCTGAGGAGGGAGGCAGCGCCAGGCCTGATATGGACCTGACGTCCCCCCGGGCCCAGCAGCACACACACACACACACACACACACACACACTGCACATGGAGAGTGTCGCAGAATGGAATTAGCTCGGACTTGACCCAGTTGATGCCCAGAGAGAAATGAAGAAAGTTACAAAGTTGCCGTTAAATAAAGCAGTTGTGTTTCTGGAAAGATGAAACAAAGGCGTGAGATGTGAGTTATCTCTTGACTTTCCCTCTCTCCCTTTCTCTCTCTCTGTCTCTCTCTCTCCCTCTCTCTCTCTCTCCATCTCCATCACATCATTTCCTCGTACGCCTTTTAGCGTGCCATTGCCCCTGGCGCCTCCTCGGATCTGACTCAGGGCGGTCCCTCAGCATCCCTCTGAAATTCGATATTAGAATTTCTGTGACTGCACTTGTTTAGTTCTAATCCACTAAGTATTGATCTGAGGCGCAGTGATTTCTACAAGGAGGTTTGCTCCTTATTTCAAACTTTAAATGAAAATTCAGTCTGATCAATAAGAATGGCGAATGCAATAAAATAAATGCGCTTGTTGGGTATTAATTACCCTCAGACTGTAATGGCCATTTAATCTCCATCTCTCCTCATCGTGTGTGTCTGGTCTCTCGTCCTCCATCACTCTCTCTCTTTTATTGTGCATGTTCGATGGGAACACTTTATTCCCCTCTCTAACAACAACAAAATGATAAAGGGCATAATCCTGTTTTGGCAAAATAACTAATTTGCGCATTTTAGAGCAAAATATTTTAGATCAAAGGCAGCAAAACTCAAATTAATTTCTGCTATAAAAAACAAGAAGCAAATGTGGCGTATGCAGAGCAGCAGTGAATCACAGCTCTTAACTACAGTCACGTGATCTTTACATGACACAAAAAGACTCCAGGATCCGACATCCTGCAGGGATGACTGCTGTCTTGTTAGCCCGGCTCTGGGACACTCGCCCTACGACGGCTGGGGTGTCATGCTTGAATAAAAGATGCGGGAGGAATCCTTGACAGCTTGTGTGCAGAGGATGAGGTGTGCAGAGGTCCATAGGTTCTGCAGCTGTCTTGTGTGAGTGTTTTGTGGCAGGTTGAAGATGTCTATATTATGAGAAGTCATGTAATAATTCATGTAATACAGTCTGTGTCCTTGGAGTCATGCAGGTGGTATGAGGACGTATATGATTTGCTTTTTCACTCACATTAAGGATGCATCTTCAACTCAGATTTTACAGCAAAATACAAGAAGTGTAACCTGATGTAACCCAGAGCCAGTGCCCGGCACCATCCTCCCATCGCATCCATCATCTGTGCAACACAAAGCTGGCTGTGCACCCAAGATCCCTACACTCTGTGCTACGTTATGCCAGAGCCAGCTCCACCACTTAAACATTTCCCTCATTTTGTTAAATGCGACAAAGAAAGAGTGTGAGAGTGTGTATGTGTGCGTGTGTGTGTGTGTGTGTGTGTGTGTGTTTGTGGATGAGAGAGAGAGAGAGAGAGAAAAGTGGGAGAGTGGCATTTAATTAGACATAGGAGTTAATTAGGGGTGTGTGAAAGCTGTGTCAGATTCAGCAGCTGCCCTGAGGGGAGAGTGCAGCATACGGAGCTTTATTGACTCTCTGGCCACACACGACCTCAGACAAAATTAAAGCACACACACACACACACACACACACACTCACAGACCAGCCCAGAGGCTCGCTCTGTACTGCACGGTCTCATGCGTGTGCAGAACGTGCAGACATGAAGCCAGACGACCTGGCCAGCCCGACGGGCAGCAGGATGTTGTTGTGAAGATGACCCGGTGACCTCTGCCAAATCAAACCACTCGCCGCCAACCGCCCCCGCAGCGATCCCAACAGCTGTAACAGCTGACAGCCTGCACGCTGACACAATTAGAAATGCACACGGCATCAAAAGAGCCTCGGAAGAAGGGAAGGAAGGGAAAAATGACATGAAAGAAATAGGTGGAAGGAGAAGCAGACGGGCGGAGGCAAAGTGAGATCAGGGAAGCGAGCAGGAAAGAGGAAGAGTTAAAATGACAATGGGAAGTCTCCTGCACTGAGTCAGTATGCAGGCAGGCAGCCTCAGGGGGCAGCGCTGTGGTATGAATACCAAGAGGCAGGATGACTGGGTGAAATCCTTGACTGGACAACCTCACCAGCTCCTTCAGCCAACCTCCTGGCATGCCGGCAGTCCCCGCAGGAGGAGGGGGCTGACGGAGGGCCAGTGGGAGGGTGAGGGAGGAACAAGGGCAGAGCAAGGTAAAATGAATGAGCTCTTCCTCTGTGACTTAGGAGAAAGACGACACATAATGTAATGGGCTGCAATTCTCAGCTGCTTGCGCGAGCCTGTAAAGGATGTTTCGCCCTCTGTCTGCATTCTCCCTCTCCTCCCTGCACCCTCTCTGATCTGCCTGACACCCTCTTACCACCTTAACACGGCGATAAACCTCTATAAAATGATTCTTCTGCCTCTAATAAAAGTAATTTAAACATTCCAGCAAATGTGTGTGCATTGAGAGCCCCAGTAACCTGTGGCCATAACACAAACGCCCATCCCCACATCTGGCAGTGTGGCTTTACAGCTGGTTTAATATCAGGTGAACTCTGATAGTGAGATTGCTATGATGTTTTAACAAACGTCTGTCTCTGTCAAGCGTAAATCCCCCATTAAAGAGTGACCAGCAGATGAGCCATGGTGGCTGTGGTTGGGCTCCCTACGCACCAGTTGCCCGGGCACCAGCTGTGTCTGCCCTGCTGAGGATGACTGACAGCTCCGACAGCCGCTGACAAGCTCTGAGACACAGCCACGCACACACAGACACACACCTGCTGACTGTATGCCGTGCACATACAGACCTGCCCTCCAAAATGGAGAGAGAGAGAGAGAGAGGGAGAGAGAGAGAAAAAGAGGGAGAGAGAGGGAGGGCGGGCCAGCTGCCCCAGCGCAGTGTTTAATCATGAGTCCTGGGCTGTTTGGGAAGCACTGGGAGCTACTTGTTGTTTGGCGAGTCCCTTCCTCGACTCAATGTGCCGCTGTTATTGACTTATGAATAACCAAATACGGCCAATATTTGCCCGCATTAGTTATTTATAAGTGCGACCGCGTCTGTGAGGCCGAGGTGCAGACATGAGTAAGAGGTACAGTAGGCGGCTGTGAAGGGCAGATGCACTATTTCATGATTTCCTAACATCAAAGGGAGCAGGAGTCTGTCCATGTAAGGCTCCTGCTACAGCGTGTCATGGCTGCGGCTCATTTATCCCTGCACACACTGGACTGGCCTCTGCAGAGTTATTCTGGCTACAGTGATAGCAAATTACTCTCATTTTTACTCATATATCACACATCTCACACATATCTGTATATGTATGTTACATGATGTATGCACCTCATACAGCTTTAATGCAGTTTGAGCTGTGTTTTGGTCTCCACCCACACTGGAATGCTCCACCGTGTTGACCAGGTCAGATCACAGATGTGTGTGTGTGTTCCTCACAGTGAAGTTGCTGTGTTAAATGAGAGCAGTGAGCTGAACGGCTCCCTGTTGCTCTGAGGAGCTGCGCGAGCCTGCAGGTCTGTTGTTCACATAAACTGTTGACGTAAAGCTGCTCACACGGTGGCAGGTGGTTTCCACTCAGGTGATCATTAAAGGGACACGAAGTCTTCCTGTTCTTCCTGGCGGACATTTATGGAGCCTGGCGTGTTCGTGAAATGAAAGGAAAATGTTTTCAGAAAATGTTCTCTGAAAAATTATGAGAAGTGCACACATATTTTTAATACATTTCGGGTCCCTTTTAGCCTATTTGAATGTGCTTGTGCTCATTAGTGTGACTCCCACAGCCTCACTGTGGATAATTTCCCCTCCGCCACCAGAAAGCATAACTTTGTCTGCGACTCTTAAAGCAGGAACACCACAGCATACGAGTCGAGATGTCTCCGCAGCTCCTGCTGTTTCCCTGTCGTCTTTGTGACCTGCATCTCTCCCCATCGTTCTCCTCGGCCTCTGCTTCTGATCATCTCTCCTCTCGTCTCCACCCAGGGCCGCTCTGCACCCTGGTTGTCTGAGTAGTAGCACCTTGGTGGAAGCTTCAGGTGTGGACAAGCAGGTCACAGAGCTGTAGTGTGTGTAGGAGCTCTGAGAGGGCCGTCGTGTTTCACCACTGTTCTATTTTCAGCAGCCATCATCATCATCATCATCATCATCATCATCAAAAGCATTACATGCTTTAAACAGACAGACGCACATTAAGACTTGGCAGGCTGATTTGAATCTTTCTAAAAGATTGCACTGAATCTCGCTCTCCTCTCCTGCTCTCTGCACCACTAATATGCAAGTGATTACAGGCACATTAATGAATTTTCGGTCTAAATGGGGGTTCGTTTATTATAACAAGTGCCCACCAAAATAATTTCACCCTCTCGCTGCAAATTTAATTTTAGTGAGGCTCGGAAATGTATTACTGCTCTGTCTTTTCCTACATGATTTCCCCGAGGACCACCTTATCCTGAGGTTTGTATAAAAGTGATGTGGGTGAATATATGAATTTCTACAAAAGTCAGAATATCTGTGTTAAGCCCCAACACAAACATAATGCAGTCAGTTCCAAACCAAGCATGTTATCTAACCAAAGCTTCTGGAGGTGTTTCCTCAATGCACTTTTTCTCCTCCTGTATGTGTGTACACATGTATGCGTGTGTATACTATATATCATAGTATGTCCTTCATAGATGGTATGTTATATAAAAGGTAGTCTCTTCACTATTTTGTTGGAACCTCTGAGCCCTGGTTTCCTCCCTCCTACCATCACAGATACACACACCATGCCCACCTAACAGAACTCAACCACAACTATTTCCACCTCATTCAGTGTTTCATGTTTTCTCTTTGTTCTTTCATATATTTAAATGAAGGACATAAATATTTATCCCGGGCATTCCCTGACCTTTCATCGCCAGATGTGGGCAGGGCAAGGCATGCATGGGTATGAGGGCTATGAGAGGCCTGTTTCATACATCCACCCCATCCATCATCTCGCTGGGTTTGTTCCCTGTGGTTCCCTCTACCAGGGGTCTCCTGGTGCCCATCCATCTCCAGCTCACATAGGGCAGCAGCAGGGAACACGCCCTGGCCAGGTCACCAGGCCGTCTCACCCTTCACTCTCACCCTGAGATCAGTGATGTTGATGAGCAGAAACATCCCATACATTATCTTTGCTCTGCAAACCTGTGAATCTGCAAGACAGGATCAGAGAAGGAAGAACAATCTGTCGTATGTAGGTTTTACACCTCGTCCCAGGGTTTTCTCTGCTCAGGCATTTTGTGTGATGTTCAGAGTGTGGCGGTGTAGAAACTAAACCCCAGCAGTTGGTGGTTTGATCACCTGCGCTGTCTCGCTGGCCGTGACAACCAACCCCACCTCAGAGCCATTAGCAGATGGTGGACGTGCGTCGCTGTGTAACTGGCTAATATTCCCCGGTGGACGCCGCGGTGTACGCTGCACACGCTCCACAGCAATATGAGGGTACACACACACACACACACACACACACACACACACACACACACACACACATAAACAAGCAGCCACAATCCGTCTCCTGCTTGGCGCGGGTTCATCGGTAATTGGTTTCATTTAGAGGACAATAGCTGTTGGTGCGGGATAATGAAACATTAGGAATTAGCCCTTATATTCCCGCTGGCCTGCGAGCTGCCAGCTCCACTGCAGCCGCTTTATCTGCTCCGCCACTGGTTACCAGTCCAGGCCGACGCATAGCAGCCCAAAGCTGCTTGGGCACAGCCAGTCTTTCAGTCCAGGCCAAAGCTATTAATCTCTCCCCTTTATTTGTCCGAGCTGGGACACTGGGCGCTCCCAGTCATACAGGAAGTCAACGATAGGTCGCAGAAATGAATTTCTGTTTAGCGCAGCTGTAATGGTTTGGATGATTATTTGACCTTTCTCTCTAGACTGCAAGTATCATCATGGAGGGTGCAAATGGGGGCTGTTGTGGCTAGTGATAATGACTCCTAATTGGTCCTTCTCCTGTAATTTTATATGATATAATGTTATATGCCAAGTAACAGAAGGTTGTCAGAAGGCAGTGAGTCAGTTCAGCCAGTGTTATTTCCCACTGCCGGGACCTCTGAGGTGCAACCTCTTATCTGTGATGCTGTATCAATATCCAGCTCTTTGCCACTCTGTTGACAGTTCATGGGAGACTGAGTTTGTGCTTTCAAACAATGTTGATCTGAGTGTTTACATGCAAATGAGATTCATATAATTATAGTGCTATCAGTTCGGGACAGGAAAATCAATGCTTATCGCATCAAAATCCCTTTATTTACTGTCCCAGTCACCTTTTCCATCTACACAGGCAGCAGTAAATATTGTTTAACACAGACCAAATTGGGCCTGCAGCACAAAGAATCGAGCAGTGAAAGTCTGCAACGTTTCTTTTTAATTACTCATGGCGCTCACTGTACGGAGGTGACGTCAAAGACTTTGATCTTCTTCCCCATGCTAATTGGTTCATCTTCGTCTTTACAAGTAGGTGCTTAACCTCTGTCTTCAGGGTTCATCCAGAGCCCGTTTCTGTTGCCTTGAGGATGTTGGAGGGCGTATTCAGGCTTTGATGATTTTAACCCTGTTCTGTGTCTTTGTGTGTGTATGTGTGTTACAGAGCCGCAGGCCAGGCTACTTCTCCTTCCTGGATCCCTTCTCCCCTGGAGTCTGGCTCTTCATGCTCCTGGCCTACTTGGCTGTCAGCTGCGTCCTGTTTCTGGTGGCCAGGTAAACATCTCAGCAGTAAAAACGAGCTCAGATCAGCGAGAGAAACACGCACACGCGGCACAGAAAGTCAAACCACTAAAGCATCTGCCGTGGGGTTACATGGAGGAGGAAACAGGTGTGTGTGCCTTGGCTTCTGCACAGCCTCTCCAGATCTTCCACACAGAAGCCTCTCGGTGCCGAGTCTCCAGCGTCATACTGACACCTGCTGGTCAGCAAGTGAACTGACACCCGGACAGATAGGAGTGAATGCATCTTCTTTCCAAATGACCATAAATTTGCTTTAAAACATATATTATGCAATTTATTCAGGGATTCATTGAATCTCTGAGTCTAATTACCAAATGAACAAGTGACTCCTTTGAAGCACAGTTACAGTGGAGGCCACAGGAACAAAGAGCTTTGCTTGTGCAAAAAGCACATTTCAGAGTTCAGCTGGTAAAATTAATGAGGCTCCAGCAGGTTCAATTATACAAATTAAGTGGGTGTTCACCAAAATGACAGACTGCAGTATGCATTTCCAGATCTGAAAATGCACTCCAAGAGAGAATTTCCCTCTAAAGCAATTGAAGATGCAACCTTAATGGATGATTGTTGAATTGGAATGATTGTTGCACTTAACATCTATTTCATTGTGCTACTGGGTTTGTCGGCAACACAAAGATTATTAAAGCTATATTTCATTATGAACCATAAATGTTCACTCTAACTCTCTGTAACTTGTTGCCCTGTAAAACAGCACACTCTTTTCAAGAATATTTTTCTGCCTAACAGAGTTGTCTCATAACTTAAGCCCCATGCAGAAGCGTTTCAACATACCAATTACCTCTCCCTCTCCCCTGCTGTTTAAGCAGGCAGCACATGGGGAGAGGAAATAAAGCAGGTTGATTCTTCCTCTTGTGAAAGCCAAGGTGACTTTGTGCACAGTTGACTCTTGGAACTGTTTGCTGCTTGTCTATATCTCCTGTTCTTTCTCCGATTCGCTCGCTCTTTGTCTCTCGAGCTTTGCTCTCGTCAGAATACTTAATCCGGCTCGTCTGCTGTTGTAGGAGTCTGTATCACTGCCTCCCTCCTCTGCCTCACCCCATTATCTTGCTCCTTCCAGACTGACACCTTATGAGTGGTACAACCCGCACCCGTGTATGAAGGGTCGCTGTAACCTGCTGATCAACCAGTACTCGCTGGGCAACAGTTTCTGGTTCCCAGTGGGAGGCTTCATGCAGCAGGGCTCCACCATCGCTCCCCGGGCTCTGTCCACACGCTGCATCGGGGGAGTGTGGTTAGTACTGACAGCACTAAACCCGACAGCATCTGCATGCTATCAGCAACCCCATCCACGCACACTCAGCGTTGTTCTGCTGTGATTTACTGCTGCATATGGCTCCATCACGGACGCGTTTCATCTTTGATGCCATCTCCACGTTTCATCCCAGACTTCAGTCGAGGGTCAAGTTGAGAGAGTGAGGGCAGATGTGCATGCACATAAGTGAGGTTACATCTGTAGCAATGACTTCATCTCCTTTCGTCTTAGCCGAGCGTTGTCACCTTTGTCCTCTCACAGCCAACCATCCATCCATTTACTAAACCTGCTGCAGCATCTTCTCCTCTCAGGAGCGCAGTTATTTTAATCCCCCTGCATGTTTCACCTTGACAATCTGTCTTCATGCGTCAGCCTGCTCATTAGCATACTCTTATGGGTGAATTCATGTGTTCTTGTCCCCTGCTTTACCTCCACAGGTGGGCCTTTACATTAATCATCATCTCATCCTACACCGCCAACCTGGCTGCCTTCCTAACGGTGCAGAGGATGGAGGTGCCCATAGAGTCGGTAGACGACCTGGCGGACCAGACGGCCATCGAGTACGGCACCATGCACGGAGGATCCACGATGACCTTCTTCCAGGTCAGAGGCAACACGCATTGTTGCGCGTGATGGAGTGTTTACGCTCTTCAATCACAGTCACACACGGGCACCTAAGAGCCTGCAGTGATCAATTGACCATCACTGATGTTATCCTCCTCATCACCTCCCTGTCCTTCCTGTCTTGCTCCTCTAACCACAGGTTTTATCTGTTCGCTGTCTGTTTCTAGCCACAACCATTCAATATCCTTTTCTTGGGGGACATGGGGCAGTGTCCGAGGCCCTGAGAGAGGCACACTCAATCCTCTCTCACCCTCTCAAGGGCTGACCTTAAAGAGAGAGCGTGTGGTACAGGACGAGAGACAGTGAAGGATGATATGAAGGGTGGGAAAGAGAGACATTATCCTTGTCGTTCCTTTGAGCACTCACACCCACTGGACCTTGAATAAGTCAGGAAAGACAGGCCACGAGACAGAAGAGGACAGGGCGAGATGTTAAGTGAAGATTCTGTTCGAAACCGAAGTTATTCAAGCGGAAAAAGGTTTTCAAAGAGAAAAGCCATTTCACGTTTAACCGAGAGGGCGGAGAGTTTGAATAAGTACATCATGTGGAGAAAATGAAAAAGAAATATAAATGAAAACCAATCTCCACCTCTGAGAAACTGGAAAAGTACATATTTGCAGCTGATAGACCTTTGTTTACCATCTCCTCCATCTGACAGTTTCTTTTTCCCTGGCTCGCCCTGCAGAACTCCCGCTACCAGACCTACCAGCGGATGTGGAACTTCATGCACTCGAAGCAGCCCAGCGTCTTCGTGAAGAGCACGGAGGAAGGCATCGCCCGCGTCCTCAACTCCAACTATGCCTACCTGCTGGAGAGCACCATGAACGAGTACTACCGGCAGAGGAACTGCAACCTGACGCAGATCGGGGGACTGCTGGACACCAAGGGCTACGGCATCGGCATGCCACTGGGTGAGTGAGGCTGCAGCCTCAGAGACGAGAGGAAACACTGAGAGGGCCGAACTTACTGTAGGCAGCAGTTCACTCACAAGTGTGAGAGACCTGTGGATATCTGCAGCCACAACAAAAGAAAATCTGTACAGGAGGAGAGGAGAGACAGAAGAGGCAGCTGAGACGGGGGAATGGAGAGAGCCGGATCCACCGCAGACGTCATATTTGAGATTGTAATTCAAAGCCTCAGAAAAGCCAGAGCATTTGCTGCTGTCACTGGGGAAAATGATGCAAAAAGTGAGAAACTAAAGGAGACACACTGCTAGGTTTTAATGGAGCGGCTGTATCCACACTGTGATGGGACGAGGGAAAAGGGACTGTGAGGTATTACTTGTGTTGAATGTGGAACTGTTGCAGCACAAAACTCTCGCAGCTCTGGAAGTACGAACACGGGCTTTACTTAGACTTTGATCTCAGGCTGAGTCAAACTGCAGGCGAAGAGGGAAGAAGCATACCTTAAAGTAAACAAGATTCATTTCAATTCCTTTGATCTGTGGAGGATAGATAAAACCACTGCCATGTGACTTGTTCATAGATCATGATAACCCCTACATCTTATACATTAAATCTGATTTTTTTCATTTATTGAAACAAACTTTGCATGGATTGTACTGTAAATAGGGAGAAAACATCCCAAAAATGTTTGAAAAGGTGTAGATTTCTTTGTTAGGAGTAGTGACTCTTCAGCTCCTCAGCTCAGTGTGAGCACAGTGACCCTGGTAGTAGCTGGTCTGATCTACTTGATCTACTGCTCTGTTTCAGTCCAGGGATTCTGTGCACATCTATGAGCTTTGCTCTGCTCCTCCCTCCAGGGTCAGTGTACCGGGATGAGTTTGACCTGGCCATCCTCAAAATGCAGGAGGACAATCGTTTGGAGATCCTCAAGAGGAAGTGGTGGGACGGGGGCAAGTGTCCCAAGGAGGAGGACCACCGTGCCAAAGGTTGAAGTTAAACCACGTCTGCTTCTTCATCGGCCTCTCATCCCATTTTCTGCTCTGACAAACCCGTCCTCTCGTCTTCAGGTCTGGGAATGGAGAACATTGGTGGCATCTTTGTGGTGCTGGTCTGTGGCCTGCTGGTGGCGATCTTCATGGCCGTGCTGGAGTTTGTCTGGATGTTCAGGCAGGCGCCAGGAAACGAGGTGAGAGAGGGCTATCTAACCTGCATCTGCTATGTCTCCCTCTCCCCTCCCCCTCGTCGAGCTGCCAGGCTTCACAGCTCCCAGCAGCTTTAACAGGAAGAATATCAGGCTTCTTTTTCTCTTTCTACTCCTCCTCCTCCTCCTCCTCCTCCTCCCTCTTCCTCGTCCTCTTCTCCTTCTCCTTCTTCCTGGTTCCACTGTATTCAGCCTTCCAGAACAATCAGCACAGAACTAAAGATATACCTCACTTTTACTTCACTCAGAGTGCATTTATATATTTATTTTATATTTCTAGCAGTAGAAGACTCACGTATATCGATATAGTATATAGAATGTCATAAAGAGCAGTGAATGTACCGGATCTTAATGTTGATCTTACAGGGTGCCGCCAACAGGATTGTGATTGTTTTATCTTGCCTTAATCTGATCATCTTTTTACCGTAAAGATGTCTGGCATTGTGTGCACATCTTCACTCAAAATCCAATTTTCACTCATTCCATCAGAGGGTGAATGATGGACAGCAGAGCGCTAATTGTGGCTGCCATCCAGAAGTTTAATAACGGCCTGTCAATACAAGCAGACGTGGGCGGTAGACAGGAGGGCCCGTCTTAAAATGTCATTTCTACTTAACAAAGTGGAGGGGAAAAAAGCAAATATAATATTTCATTGTGAAATACATAAAGTGGTTTTCATAGACTGTCTGTGATTATCATAATTGTTCGTTGTCGGTCACATCAGTCAAAATTTGATGAGACAGTTTAGACATTTTCATCAGGACAGAGGTTACATGTGTAGGTCTGCTGAGGCAGGGACGACGTGTGTTACATAGAGCTGATGTGGTTCCATAGAGAGAGTCTTGATACCTGTCTATTCAAATGAACTCCACACTGTGACTTTAACTCAATAAACATTCAGAATGTGAAAGTCAAAATCCAACTCATGTGATTTCTTCTTTTTGAGCAGCACAGATCCATGTTTCACCAGTACACCCATATGTGTGTGTGTGCGTACTGTATGTGTGTGTATGTGTGTGTGGATCTACCTGTGCAGCTGTTAGTGGGATGGTGTGGGTTGACATTGCGTCTCTCCTGTCTCTGTCATCGTCCATGTTTGAGTTGGTACTCTGTCTCGCACCCGACCATCACTGCATGAGACAACGTGTGTGTGCGTCCCTCGTCTGAAGAGTCAAAGTTCAACACGTGCTACTGTACCTGCCTCTGCTGACTGTAACCACGAGACTTCACCTGTTGTGTGTCTGTGACGTCCGTCAGTGTGTCCCGCTCAAGTCAGTCAGTCAGTGAGCTGTCCGGCCTCTCTCCCTCCCTCTCCCCCTCTCTTACCCCCCCTCCCCTCCCCGCTCTCTCTCTCCCTCTCTCCCTGTGTGTGTGCCTGCAGCAGTCAGTGTGTGAGGAGATGCTGCGGGAGCTGCAGGGGATCGTCCTGTGTCGTGACAGCCTGCACGTGAGGCGCCGGCGGGCGGCCTACGTGAAGCGGCCGCGCATGCCGCTCCTGCTGGAGCACCGGCCCAGCCCCGCCACCCCGGGGCCGGTGTCGGTGTCGACCCCGCCCCTGGAGGAGCGCTGGGCGCCCGCCACCGCCGGGCCTGGGTCGACCCCGCCCCTGGAGGAGCGGCGGGCGCGAGCCGCCGCCGTCAGCCTCAGCAACGGGAAGCTGTGCGGGGGCACGGGGCTGAGCGGGCCCCTCTCCTACAGACTGGCTCAGGAGGCCGCCCTGGTAGCCAGGGGCTGCAGCCAAATCCACATTTGCCCCGAGTGCCGGCGCTTCCAGGGACCGAGGATGGCGCCCGGGGACGCTGGCGGGATGCTGCCCTCCCCCACACGCAGTGAGGAGAGCATAGAGTGGGACAAGACCACAAATAGCAGTGAACCTGAATAGCGCCCGGCCAGTTTGACAGAACTGACTCTTAGCAGAAGCCACCACTCTATTTTCCAGGGATCAAAGATCACGTTTTGTTTTTTTTCTTTTTTTTGTGTCCAGCCATTTGCAGCTCAGTCTTAAAGGGCAGGACTATGCTGGAGACCTTTGTTTTGCCCTCGAGGCAACAGCCGGTAGTCAGATTTGGATTCTCCTTGGGTGAATTTTTTTCCTTGGTCACTGGAGAAACTGATGAGTCTGTCTCCTCGTGGTCTGTCCCTGTTGGCCCTTTGTACCGTGTAAAACAGGACAGACAAAAACAGCTACGGGGCATTTGTACTATGCAGTATTTTCAGTCATTTATCATTGTGCGGTTCTATTTTTTGTTTTTCTTTTGCTTTTTTAAATTATTTCGTATTGTTTCTGTCCTCTATTGGATTATCAGTGCTGAATATTGTTATTCTATTGTTCTTTGGGAAAAAAAAAAACTTTCAAACAAGTTCCTTTTTTTTTTAACTGACAATTTACTGTATGAACATATATTGCCTCTGAACAGCTGTGGAGACAAGCAGACTGAACACAAGATTATCCTTTTATTTTGAAAGTGCCAAAAACCATGAGTATTATCTTGTGGCTGAAGAAAGCACCGAAGCCTTGAGAAGACAACAAACTCCACAGAACCAAGAACACAAACAAACAGAGACACAGACACTCGGACTGATTTTATAGACGTGATATTCTATTAAAAAAAATGTTTTAACTGTTGGTATCTCTGAAAGACAGCGATGCATGTCTGGTGGTGTTGGCAGGCTGCTTGAAGGGATGACAGCAGATGTGTGGATGAAAGGATGACTCTGTCTGGAATACCTGCGACAGCGACACACACACACACACACACATGCAAAGACATCTGATGGTTTCCTCCTCTGTTTTTTCTCCTCCATCTGTCCTGCTTCTTTGGCATAGTGACACATTTATCGTCTTTGTCTTTATGGTCTCTCACTTAGAAATATACACCCACTCTGCTGCTCAATGAGGAAAGGGGCCTTCTCCATTCTGCATATTTAAGAGTGATTCAGGTTTCATGAGGACAAAGCTGACGAAGCCCAGCATATATCACAACCAGCCAGAAGTCCCCGACAAAGAGAGGTTTTTTTTAATCAGCATTTGACTTGAGTTCTGTTAAATGTCAAGGCTGTTAAGCTCCTATTGAATGCTGTATTTTACACACCGCTTTCCAGGAGTGTTTCAAGTGTTTCGGTTCAGATCTGCACAAGTTGCTCCCAGAAATTCTCATACTGTTGTTATGCAGAAAATTAAAGCGAACCTCTACGTATTAATCACCTCTGCAGGAGACGGCTTTAAAATGCAAACGGAGCTGAGAGGTGATTCAGTCTGCTGCGCTCGGAGCTGCTGAAATCAAAGTGATTCATTTTTTCTGAAATGCATTAGGCCACTTTTAGCTGTCCTGATTTGCATCAAGTTATCCGTAGACACAGAGCTGAAACTGAGCATAAATTCTTTTAGGTTTCCCCCCCGCTGAGCCTGTGAGGGTGTGAGGGTCGCTGTGTGTGATGGTGTGGCTGACGCACAGTGGGGATGAGCAGCCATCTGCCTGTCTACTGCTCCTCGTTCATCTCTGATCTGTCCATCACTTCAAATCTGCCCGTCCGCCTCAGCCTCTCACTGCTGCTCTGCCAACGTGACTCAAACTTTCTCTCCTGTATCTTCAGTAGTTATGTCTCATCGCTTGTCGCCCGCAGGTGGCCACAGTTGGGAGGGTCCGACCTATCGATGATTTAACTTGTTTTGTAGTTTGTTTCTTTTGTCAGTAGTTCACACATTATTCTTTACGTGCTGGGAAATCGAAATATTTCAAAGTGCCTCCACGCGAATCGTCCACACACACCCAGCGTAATCAGAGCAGCGCGGCAGTGTTTTCATGTCGACACGTAGCGGCTGACGTACATCCTCGCCATGACAGAGAGGAGAAACCAGCAGCAATCAAAGAACTGAGGGGAAGGATCAATACAACTGAGAATGTGGCACAGAACTGCCCTGGACGATATATTTTTTCTCCAAAACAACATCCGTCAAACAACTCAGTGTCCCCCGTGTGTGAGGACAAACTCCTGAATATCTGTATCTCAACACTGATGTTAGGTTTTCCTCTTCTAGAGTCAGTGCTTCTCTCACAGAGTGATAAAAAAAGTGTGGTAATGGTGGATTCATTTGAATATGAGAGGGCCGGCTGCAAAAACACCTCTATTTGCAAAGTAATTCCTCATCAGTATTCTGCACATAATGTGAGCGTTCATTGCGTCACATCTTTGCATGTTTTGAGGTTGGTGCAGGATTAGGATCTCACCGTCAGTGCGTCACACTGCCATCCTGTTTGTGAATCACCCTCGCTCCACCATTGCTCCTGCACGCTAACGTCTCCCTCAGCTGCCTCTGTGGTTTCCACAGCACCTGCTCGCTGCAGAAACGGCCGAGCTCAGTCTGCTGCTTCAGGAGCTGAAAGAACATGTGGCGGATCAGCCAGTCTGACAGACCTGAAGCCAGCTAGCTCGGCGCTAGCACAGTCGCGCTAATGCAGAGTTGGCTGGAAGTTAATGTGTCTGAACATTTTGGGGTAGTAGAACTTCTTTCAGAGGAGAGATCTTCCTCTGGAGAGGCCGGGGGAGGAGGGTTTCAGGACTCTAGGTGGAAATCTGACTCAGGTCTGCAATGAACATGAACCACCGGAACACTGGCTGAATCTACTTGATTCTGCATCCTAAGGAGAGGATGTAGATTGCAGATGCTGTGTATGAACTTGAAGC
This sequence comes from Karalla daura, assembly GCA_029224185.1. Lineage (NCBI taxonomy): Eukaryota > Metazoa > Chordata > Actinopteri > Chaetodontiformes > Leiognathidae > Karalla > Karalla daura. Next base: position 23,022,464 of record CM055198.1, read on the forward strand.
CTCATTAGTGCCAATACACCTAATCCACAAGTTATGAACTATTGTGCTGAAGAGGGTGTGTATATACGATCGAAGGGGCTCCCCAGTAATGGTCCAAAGTGTTAGTCAGTCGTTTCAGGCTGGTTCTGTCCATGGAGCAGTGATACAATCCCATCATTAAGACATGAATGGACAAAATCTGCCCTTTAGATACAGGTTCATATAAACGCATCAAAAGACTGTGAGCGCCATGGTGAAGAATAACTCTTTACTTTCTAAATTTTTTTAAATACAGAAGTCAAATTGCAAATTTGCAAACAGAGAGGACCCTCATTTCCTGAGCAGGTTTCTAAGGTTTCTGTCCATTTTTTCAATCTCTCTACAAAGCTGGTGAGAGCAAAGCAGGCTCTCGCTGCACCCGATGCCGACTTCTTAAACACTAAAAACATTTGCAGAGGTGCTAAATCAAGCGTAGTTGGAATGAGATTGCCAATTACCTTGAAGGCACAAGGAGCAGTAGAGTGAGAATTAAAACAAATCCCATTGAAACACTGGGCGACCCTCGCTGGGAGACCACTGAGAGAGATGGCAGGGCTCAGCTGCTATATTTCATATGCTTTATTTTGTTACTTTGACATTTTTATTCTATTAGAAATGCATTTCATAAAACAACCTCCGTTCCACACAGGCTCTTTTGGTTCTGTCTCCTCTTTACCCAGATGCGTCTGACCTTCAGAGCTGCTCAGATCTGTCAAGCCAAACAGCGTCTGAGAGCACTCTGCTTCTCACATCTGATTACGCGCTCAGAGAAATATTCAGTATGCGCGGCGCTTTGGTTGTTACAAATGCAAAGAGGCGTTTTTGAGGATGTATGTGCTCGGAGCCGAGAAAGCATGATGATTATTGGGGGAAGCGGAAGGATGCGTCTCACTCTCCTTTCTGTAAGCGAATTAACGTCTAGACTCTTGTGAATCAGTGGAACAGCTGAGAATCTGTGTGGGAGGGAAGTCTTAACGGAGGCTAATGACTTTAACAACTCACCCGTGTGTTAGATACGCATCCGCTCACACGTGGTCCATCTATCACTGTGATTTTCAATGGATTCGAGACTCCGCTCAGAGAGGACGCCACACAACGCCCTGCATCTGATTTACTGTTTAATCCAGCGTCTCTGTCTCACTCTCTCAGCTTTTGTCACTGGGCTGCACGTCACAGTGCATACACGCACCCACATAACTCTTCTGAGTGCGAGGCGTGCACAGGAGCACTCTGGGCCACCTGTGTGTCACTGCTGTGTCAAGTCCACTTCATCGTGCCCGTGCTTCCCCTGCCGCCGCTGGTGCTCCGCATCCATAAATCCAGCACACCTTCTACCCACCGCCGCCTCTCCGCTGGCGGATTTATGGAGCCCATGATGAGCAATGAGTGGCTGCAGAGGTGTGTGAGAGTCTGCGTCACTCCTGCTCACCCAGTTGTAGCACATAGCAGTACCAATTTCCCTATAGTTGATTGCCATTCTGCTAGGATTTAGGAGCTATAGCGAACTGAGACTGCTGCCTTTTGCCATTCTAACAGCTCACACCCCATCAACTTGAAGGGAGAGCTTTCCTATCAGCCCATTCCATGTAAATAAATAGTTGTTCTTTTGGCAGTTTGCTTGTATGAAATTCATTTTTTATTTTGCCTCTCGAGGTCTATGTCCAGATGTGAAAGAAGCCAAATCATTAAAGTTGGGAAATATGGACGTGTGGCTCAGTAACTGCCTTCCTTCATTATGATTTCTTTGGTGCCTCAAATAAGCGGTTAAATCAGTTTCCGCCACCTCGAATGCATCACTTTTTTTGCTTTTTTTTTTTACAGTTGATTTGTTTTCTCCAACAGGAAATGTTCAAGGTTAACAGCACACATGTATACATCCACCCAATCCTTTCCACTAATGAGTGCTGGGTTCAGAAACACAGAGCGAAAGACGTGACAGACTATCAGTGGAAACTACCTATTCACAGTGAGGCTGGTGTACATTTTTAAGTGAGAGCTTTCCGTTTGATTTGCTGGCAATTAATTGCAAAAATGCTTGTTGTTGTCGTTGTTGTGTGCTCAAAGAAAAGGTATTTAGAGTGCAAGAATTCTCTAGAAGGTAAGATGCTGTCAAGGCTGTTATACAGCCTTTTGTTCAGTGACAATTGTTGTTGAACATATTGACCAAAACATCTTGGCATTGTTTGTCTTTCAGAGAAATAAAATGGAGCTTCATTTACTTTGTGTTTGGTTGCCTCGCTATTCATTCCTGCCTTGATCGATGGCCCACAGACAGAGGAGCATTGATTAGCTCGTTGTGTGTGATTGTGTGTGTGCGTGAGGGCGGTCTCTCGTGCACGGCGCTCCTCGGGTGAGTGTGGGCACCTCGACTCAGCGGCTGGAGGCCGTCTCGTTGCATCATTACCCAAAAGTTGTTCAGAGAACAACAGATTGCGGTGGCAGTGCAGCCGTCTGCACTCAGTGTGAGGTATTTTCTAACAAAATACCAAAACAACTTTTGGCCTTTTCTCCACCAGTTGTTCAGAAGTTTTACAGACAGTGACCAGACTCGTCGTGATGAATGTTGTTCAAAGTCTTTTTCGACCTTGGATTAAAGTCTCGGCATGACTCGGCTTTTTCAGATCACATCGTTAAACCCCAGCAAATGCATCAGTGACAGCTACAGATTAACAGGGTGCAACACTTGAATCAGTTCATTAATCTGAAATATTTCCTTATCTGGTTTACAACTTGTCAGCTGTGCAAGGTATCGTTTTATTTTCAGCATAAATTTGTTGAATGAAAATCAGCTTCGCATAGCCCCTTATCAATCATTACTAAGAACTTTGTTAACCTTTCATATGGGTTCGGGTTATTCATTGATTCATTCATCTATCATCTTCAATCATCATTCTATCTAGTTGTGTCGTGGTATACAACTAGTATACCTGGATAGGCAGCCGGCACACTATTCATTCTCACATTTATCACAATTTATAACTGGAGTAATCTAGAGCCTCACACCAACACCTGGATTACCCAGAGAACACAGGGTGAACATGCAAACTACACACAGAATGGCTGGGACTGGGACACGACCCAATGACCATGTGGTTTAGCAGAATAAGCCACTGATAAGTCCTTTATAAAGGCTGAGAAAAAGTTGCTACTGTACCTGTACTGTACTGTGAAATATCAGTAGACATAAAGAAGGAGCAGGACGTGGGTTACCCTGCCTTCGTCCAGTTGATCTTTTTTCAGCTAACAGTCTGTGTGAGCTTTGGGCAAGTTGGTTTAACTACAGGCCTGAACCACTGGCTAGAGGCTATTAGAGTTATGGCTGTAAAATACTGCAGATGCATCGATGAATTAGCATTAACAGCCTAATAATAATCAGTATTAACAGACTAATAATATAACACGGAAGGCTCTCGTGAACTGTTGAGCTCATTCACATCTCCACAAAGGGAGACTGAGACCGAGGCTCACACGTTTTAGCGTGCTCCCCGCTGACAGATGCATGATGCACATCTCATTCTGAGCGCTGGGATGATGACAGTCAACCCCACTAATCCCTAAACAAACAGGAACACACATTCTGAGGGCGACTGCTTCTTGCGGTTTGAGGAGAAAATATTGGTTTTCAGATAAAGGCCTCTTGAGCTCCTGTGTTAATTGGTCGTTAGAGTACAGAATTATCTTAATCCCTGAGTAAATGATTCATTACCCCAAAGATGAGGCTAAAAAACCTGCACTGGGCCATGAAAAAGACACAAAAACGACTGCCTAGGAACTAAAATCTGTTTATCTGGCTCCCTGCAGGGGGAGTCTGCTTTTATTGATGCTGGGCAGCTAAATCATATTTCCTGCATCGTTAACTGTTATTTTTGCCTTTTCCTTGTTATTGTCTATCGCCAGCCTGCTGCATATTGAACATTGCTTTATGCTTAGTTTGTTTTTTCATTCCACATGATTTCTGTTTTGTGGGAGTTGTGGGCTGAATGTAAACACTCTGCAGTCTCTGGCTCTGTTGCAGTCCAGCAGAGACTGTGATGTGTGTGCAGTTCATGTGGCTGGTTTCATCTTTCACGTTTTTGCCTGTCACCACATTTGGCCTCTCTGGTTCACCGACTCAGCACAAAATGCAGCCAGAAAACTGTATCTGCAGTATGTCCTGAGAGTCTTTTCTGTTGTTTATGCACAGAGCAGTATCCCAAACAAGTACCACTCATCTTGTGTCATGTTAGTGGAGACCACAGACTTTTATTTCATTCAAATGTTTCAGCTCAAACATTACACCATGCTCTGACACAGGTGAAACACAGAGGGACTGGAGATCTTACTATTCTGGCCACGTCTCCAACCATAAGCAGTCATTTGCTACATCTAGTGGGCATTACACAACATTACAGACACCACATGGTGAACTGCTGAATCCATCCTCAGACAACAGCCTGTTCCATGCTCTGATGGTAAAATATAATCTAAAATAATTGCGCCCATCTGTGTGATTGGCATACAAAACCATGTGCTGTGAACTGAAGCCGCCACTTCCCTTTCAAACAAACACAGTGGATGCAACGTTAAACAAGTTTGGATTCCAATAGAAGCTGCTGGATGCCTCATTTTTCAGATGTCCAGTGGATTCAGGCCAAATTCAGAGAGCAGGTCTTTGTATTTCTGGTGGAGGTTTGTGCTTTTGTCCTCCCATCCCTGTTGAGCCATTGATAGCTGGGTTGTCAGGCTGTCTAGAGTTTCCTGTGGAAAACATCAGTGAAAACAAGATGTAAACTGAAATTTTCCTCTTAAATCATCCACTCGTCACAGCTGATATCCTGCCCCACCCATCGCCACCTTTAACTCTGATGAGTTTCATGAGCAATCTGATGAGTAGACGCATACTGTAATTGGATTCTGTGTCTCACTGGGAAAGGGAAAAATAATGATAATCATACATTCAGATCTTAAGCTCCGTCATCAGAGGCTGAGCAGGCGTGACTACTTATCTGGGAAGATTTGTGCACACAGTAAACATACATGCACCATCTGTTGCTTTGCCAAACTGGGCTCTAAATGTAACTGATACATTATTAGTAATATTAATTACGAGATGTGCTAATGTGATAATATCACATTAACAAGAAAACAACATCCAGCCTCCACAAGACTGATGTTCTGTGGCTCTGAAGTACCAGACCATCCCAGCAAATTGTGGGAGGAAAGACTTTCGATGTTCATCTTTGCTCCAGGCATCTATCAAAAAGCTGCTTTTGACATTTGTTGAAGGCCAGACTGTTTATAAACAGGCTCTCATAAATCTGTTTCCAGCAGATTAAAATCTACGACAGAGACTGCTGTGTTGTGTTAACCTGTAGCTTTATGGGACAAAACTGTGACACTAAGCCCAATTTCTAAAATGATTCTCCCGTGTGAGCCACCGCAAAGCAGTTGGAAAGCTGATTAAAGCTCTGCAGCAGCCACAATACAGTGTAATCTTTCTGTTTAACGCAGGCTTTTACTTCTAAAGGAGCTTAAGAACAAAATCTGATGACCCCCCTGCTGTGCCTTTAAAGGCTCTCTGTATCACTGCGGGCTACAGCGAGAAAAGTTGGTGAAACAATTTAAACTTTAACACGGCTTTCAAGTTCAGCATGTTCTCCCTGTATGCGTGGGTTTTCTCTGGGTACTCCAGTGTCCTCCACGGTCTAAAATATGCATGTTTAGGTCCACTGGTTATGCTAAATTTACTCCTAAATGTGAGTGGATGTGTGTGTGTGTGTGTGTGTGTGTGTGTTCCCTGTGCTGTATAAGAGCCAGTCACTGGTTTCAACCATCAAACGAGACGCTGCTGGAGCCAGTGCCCATCATGTCAGCTGAGCAAAAACAGAGACCCAGTTCACATAAGGACAGGCACCACTCAGACAAAGAGGAAATACCAAACCACATTAAGTTACCACTGAGAAGCGGGTGAGAGATGGTGACAAATCTGCCCTTTAAGGGGCATCCCTGCATCATGTGTTTACCCTAATTGGCTTGGCAGATACCTGTCTGTGCAGTATTACAGTGCGTCTCCTTCTTTAAATTATTATTAGTTTCTGTATGAATTGGTCTTTGTTGAAACGTACATGCAGGATCTTCTGGTAGCCTGTCTCCATGTTGTCCAGCTTGTGTTGGAGTTCAGCTATGGTGGCGTCCTTCTCGTGTTCCACCTGCTCATGCCGTCCCCTCTCCCTCCTCAGCTCCTCCTGACACAGGACTGGGAGGCAAACAAATGCGTAGTGACACGCCATCACTTTTAATTTGGGGACTTGGCTGCTTATGTCTTTATAATTTAAGCGTGGGAATTTAGATGTAGTCATACCGAGCTCCCCCTTCAGCTGGCTGACCTCGTTCTCCAGCCTCGTCACCTTGCCGGTCAGCTCTGTCTGCATGGTTTTGTACTGGCGACTGAGGTCTGGAATGACGTTTGTGTCAGAGATGTCAGACTTTGCCTTCATTGCTGATTCACTTTGTCAGGCTAATGCAGCAATCAGCTTAAGCACCCAGCTAATTAGACTTTTTGTTCCTCAAAAATTACCCTAACCTTGGCAAACACGCCCCTTGTCCCCATTCCCTCAGGGATCTGAGCTTTATCTCAGGTTATTAAAAGAGAGACTAATTGTTGATTGGTGGCCCGGCTGTGCCGTACCAGAGTTGACGTCCCTGCGGTCTCGTCTCTCGTGCTGCAGCTTCTGCTCCAAGTCGCTTACGCAGCGTCTCAGGTCAGCTCTGTCAGACTGGACCTTTCTGAAAGACTCACGCTGCAGGCCTGAGTTCATCACACAAACACAAGCATGCAAGAACATAACAAACAGTGGCTGCTTTTTTTTTGTTTGTTTGTTTGTTTTAAGCCTAAGTGGCATTAACCCTTTAGTGACCGATTCTGCTTTCAATTGATTTATTCTAATAAGGGCTTTTTAGTAAACCAGACGCAGCTACCCAGTCACTTTGTAAGGTGGCACAGACAGTCTTGGTTCCACCTGTGAGGGAAGTACTTACTGTATATACAGTACACCAACTCAGTTATAGTAAAACAGCAATGCAAGAATATGCTGTTGCATCCATTACAGATGTTAAGCACCATCTGCAAAATACAGTTGATTAAACTACTGACAGCAGTTGTGAATGCACTAAATTCTTATTAACAAAACCAACATAAATCTATTACTTTCTATTACTATCTATTAATCCATCCAGTCTGCAAAAAATAGGCAACAAGTTCAAGCAAAATCTGTACCAGAGAACATGATGTAATTTGATATTCATGTCATTATTGTGCATGAATCTATTGTCATCTATCAGTTTATCATGAGTGGGTAGGTAGATCTAAAAATCTGCATGGAAGTAAAAAAAACTGCTCACCAATGTGCTCCTGTAGAACGGCTATGCTCAGAAGACTGTGTCTGTATTTTGCCTCCACGTCACTTTCACCTGCAACAAGACCATAAAATCACTCTTCGATACCACAAAAGACAAAAAGAAGGATACTGAAAAATCAAGGTTACTTTTCTCTTCTGCATTTTCCTTCTTTTTGGTCTTCTTTATTTTTTTCTTTGGAGGCATGTTTGCCCTCTGTGAAGCTACACACAAGCTCTACTCTCACAGGGTATAACTACACAAACAGGGGGATGAGCCTTTTTTGCTAGGCTCTGGTTGCTGAGCGAGTTGCCATGACACCAGCTTTGTCCACTTTGATTGGGGGTTGCCTGACTTTCTTGTAGATTTTTTTAAGAAACTTTATTTACATAATCGAGTGTACAATTCATTTCAACAGTAGTGACAGGGAACAGACAATGATCCAGGTAGTTTATCTGGCAAAAAAGAAAAAAAAAAGAAAAAAGACTTGCAGTAAAGAAAAACATAAAATCTAATTCTGGGATTTTTAGGTTGAGTAGAGTGAAGTAAAGCACACATGATAAAAGATCAGAGAGTGTATCTGTCCTGTGTTTTACTACAGCTGAACTAATTGCGTTTGACTCTGGTGTAATTGGACCCGTGCTCACGTCACAGCGTCCTGCGTTGCCAGGGGCAACCACGGCCCTGTACGTTTTATGAATGCAGTACGGGCGGAGGCGCGCGCCCGGCTACATTCATGCCTCATGGACGCGCACGAAAGGAAGGCGTGGAGTTTTGAAGAGGAGGGAGGGAAGCAGGGAGGGGGTGCGAACGGAAGGGGACGTACAGGAAAAGAACACGTCACGGGGTAAAACTGAAAAACAGTGCTTATATTTAACACTTTTTATTTATTCAACCCTGTGCTTTTGCATTTTATTACCCAACTTCCTACACGCAGTCAAAGGCGTGCGCGTGCATCTGTGTGTACGCGCGTGTATGTGTGTGTGTATGTGTGTGTATGTGTGTGTGTCGTCAGCCCGCAGAGGAGGTGCTGTCACACCGCTGCTTAACTTCCCGTCAAGACAGGGCTCAGGCAGAAGAGACACAGAGAGAAAATAGAAGAGGAAGAAAGAGGAAGACATCAGGAGGACACACTCCAGGCTCCGCACAAAGCTCCTCTGATGCCATTGTCCTCCGGCTGAGGGCGAGCAGAGACAGGTCTGTGGCTCAGCTAATCAGTCAGACCGGGGGCTAGCTGCTGCTGCTGCTGCAGCACGGAGCTTGTTTTCAGTCTGATGGTAGCTCGACTTATGGGGTTCCTCACCCGATAGTCCTCACCCCTCCCTCCCTCACCCCCTCCCTCCCCCGTCGGACCCTGGCTCGGATCCGCCGTACGGGCGCTGTCCTCGCCGGGGGGTTCCGGATCACCATCTCCCGGTCCTACTAGCCGGTTCGGACCCCCCTCCTACCCCCCATCCCTGTCCCGACCCCCTGGTCCCTGCCTCTGGACGACCCGAGTGGAGCCCCCGGATCATGGCAGGGAACCTGAAGAAAGGCGGGGGTCTCATCGGAATGATGAAGGATGCCTTCCAGCCACACCATCACCACCTCCACTCCCATCACCAGCCCGGGGCCGTGGACAAAAAGACGGTGGAGAAATGCTGGAAGCTGATGGACAAGGTGTGTACAAAAGCTGTTAGATGTGTAGATAAAACGAGCACCTTTTTAACCAGCTGTGGACGTTGGTTAGCCCCGGCTAACTAGCAGCTAACTAGCGATAAGCTCGCTAATCTGCGACGTTGCCGCTGTGGTGCTAACGCTAAGTTAGCCTGTCAGCTGGAGGAGGGGGAGAGAGCTAACTGGCTAATTTACTCGCTCTAAGAGACAAAAGACAGACTTTTAAATTAGCCTAACGTTGTCTTCAGAGCAATGGCTTCCTTTACACATCTCTTTGCTGGTGCTGAGCCTGGTTGCTAACTAGTTGTCACGTCCAACTGAAGCTTTGTTTGGCCACGTTGAACTGAGGTGTATCACAAACATTAGCATGAATTAACAAAGAGGGCAGAGTGCTGGTAAATGGATGTAAGACTGCAAGAGTGTATTATAACATTTATGGCAGTGTACTGGAAGTACAGCTAGAGTCTGTGGCGGTACACTGTTGCTGTAATAATATCAGCAGCCTGTCCAACAAAGCAGTGAAGGGAGGAGAATGAGAGAGAGAGAGAAGAGAAAATAAGTGTCTGAACTAGGACTAGGCCAATTATGCTCTTTCACAGGGGAGACTCATTTCACAGCTTCACTTCTCGGAAAACTCTGTAGCAGTTTGACCCCCAGTTTCCTGTGAGATTAACACAGCAATATTGGAGTGAATAGGAAGACAAGACACTCTTTTGTGTCTCCTCTTCCCCTTTGAGTCCTCAGCGCAGAGCTTTGATGTTAAGAGACCAACTTCTTTATACTGAGCTATTATTAAGAAACCACATTCCAGTTTATGTTGTTCCGTTAGCATCTGTGATAGATTGGGCGGCCAGTTCTCTTTATTGGAGGAGGTGTTGTATAGAAGTTTTCCATTTATTCTTGAATTTAAGCACTTAATGGTTGGGCCGGCTGAAGGGACAGCTTTTACACTTTACAGTATGAGTATAATTTACCATATTCATCTGACTCAAGTCAACAAGTGGCAGGACAGCTCCAATCGTTAAAAACAAAAGTCATCTTACCTTTTATGAGAAGGGTATGGACTCAGTGAATTTTTACTACACCAGCTAGTTAAAAATAGCTGTGGTAAATATTGTTCAGCGCTGTCTGAAGAAAAACCACAGAGCAGCATGCACTGTGGATCACCACCTGCAGAACAATCGAGAAAACACCTCCCTGTTACAGGGGTAAGTTAAATTTTTATCAAAGGCATGAGGCCAATTGCCCGCAGGTGTTCTGCAGACCGTTTGGCATAACAGATGTTTAATTATTGAATCTTTGTGTTAAAGATTGGGAGATGAACAGTGAATCTGTGATGACCAAAGGTGGGTCATTACATGCATACCAGAATACAGTCAAAACAAACCTTAAATTAAAATTTCAGTTCCTCTTATAACTGAACGATTTGCATGACTCTCTGCTGTAGCATTGCTATGTGATTCAGACTGATTAGCTACTAGCTAATTAAAACCTAATTAAAACCTTAAGCTGCACTAGGAGGCACTGGCACTGGCACATACCAGGAGATACTGTCAATGATTAGTTTGTGTTTTTAACCACACTGTGAGGCTGAACACAGCCAGTAGTTTTCACGTCATTTGCCAATCAAAGACGTTAGGGTTATCATGATGTCTGTTGTGGGCTGTAACGCAGCTCAATGATACACATGTCTGAGCTTGTCTGACCAGCTGAAGCTGAGTGAAAGACTAGACCATTGCCCATTAAGGGCTACGTCCATAACACATCTATTTATTTATTAATGCTCATATAATATTTTACTTCTGTGTAGCTTCTTCTCCCAAACCTCACCAGCACACATCGTTTTAGGCTATACACCCACTGCTTAAGGGGTTCAGCACAGAAATATCCCAGCCACAGCACAGTAAGATAGTACGGACAAAGAAAGACACCACTACCCGTTTCTACCGCTGTCTTTTAGCTTTCAGCCACGTAATTGGGTTGTGTCTTGTTTGTCTCATGCACTTATTAGGTTTCTGTAAGGCAAGTAGATCATGCAGTTGTCCCCAGACCCTCGTTCACAACTGTCACACGGTATCACACGATGAGATTTTAAGACTTTAGGTAAAGCAGACTGTGATTTAGCTTCAGTTTGCAACATGTGTTTTCTAGGAAAATAAGCCTTCCAAAACAAGGAAGCACGAGAGTTTCTGTGTACAGCTCAACGCTCTAAAAAAATTCAACCACGGCCGACTTTTCTTCCAGCTGGTTAAACTGTAAATGACCTTAGCATGATGTTTAAAAAATAAAAAAACAACAGTACCCGCTCTGTGCCAGGTGTAGCGTGAGCCAGGAGACTGAGACACAGAGAGGAGAGAGATGAGTGGAATGCAGTTTAGCCCGGGGCCAGTCAACATTTTACTTCAGGACAGTAGCCTTGATTGGCGTTGATGTACGAGAGCTCTCAGCTGTTGTGGCCTTGTGCGTGTGCATGCATGCATGTGTCTGCGGCAGAGGATGCAAGTGTTAGCATGGCAAGTGATAATGTTAGTGGCGTAACCTTGGCAACAGTCTTATCTGGCCTCGAACATAACCAGTGCAGACCCTCATCAGGAGGCCGGGAGAAGGGTTAAGGAATGAGAGCATAAGGCTGGTAACGATACCAAAGGCATATTAGCTTTCAGCTCGGTCGCCTCTGTACTCAATTGAAATATTGTCTCTCACCCAGATATCAACCACAAGCAAATTATACAAAATCCACACATGATTAAAAAAAAAAAAACTTGAACCACTTTTCCTCCTAGTGAGCCATATACCACGCTGAAGTTGTTCTGAGGCATTTTCCGCTTTTCCATCTTCTTCATTTGGATCTCACTTTAGTCAGTGAAACCGTCGGAGCATTGTGAGTTTAATTGGGTCAGACTTATGTTGTCTGAATTATGGATGATCCTCATGGAAATCACCTGGAGCTGAAACATCAGTGTTTGACAACCCATTAATTTTTTTTAAAGCCTGCACGTGATGTTAAAAGCTAAAGGAGTGAATGTGATGCAATTGTGCTGAAATGCTCCACCTTTGGTCCACTTACATGCAGGATCAGTACAAAACTGACCTTGAATATTCAGACACAGACGACGGCCCACATGCTAAAAACATTTTGCATGTTGTGGAATCAGTACTGCTTAAAATATCCTACTGGTCAAGTGTGACCTCATTCTTTTTGAGAGGCATTTGATACAGTGATGATGAACCAACAGGGTTGACAGCAGTGGCCCATTTACTAGCAGGCATTAAATATTCCTAATATGAGAAACTCTCAGGAAATGAAGAGGGACTGTTGCCTCATCAGACGCCCTTTAGAGACAGAAAACTAGGATGTGAAAAGGAAGGGAATACCAAGTAGTCAGATGTGCCTCTTACCTTTAAAGTTAAGAAATGATCTCTGAATATTCACAATAAGTGTTTCCAGTTCTTCAATCTTTAGAAAATTTATTCTGTTACCCTGCAAACTCTTGTGTAGTGTCTGTTTCCCAAAGTGACAAACCAATGACTTCCCAAAACAAGAGTCAGGGAAATTCAAAGCAACATTCTTCCAGTGTGATTCCTGCCGTATTTCTTTCTAACACTTGCTCATGATTAGTAGACAATCATTTGGCTTGGTCTACAAAAGAATGAGCCATGTCCTGTTGTTAACATGCGATTGTTTAAGTTGACAGCCCCGCTCCGCACCAGCACAGGTTCACACCAGGCCACCTACACGACATTTTCAATGCTTCTGTTGCTTTTTGACTCTGCAATCGCAGCTAGACTTGAATACAGTGGTAAATATGACAGCAACAGTGTCCACACACACACACACACACACACACACACGCACACACGCACACACAGTGTTCTAGGCCGACAGCCAGTGTCTCTGTAATGGTCAACGATATGACTCAGGCTCAGTGTGGCAGTACAGTGAGATGCGTGAGTAAAGGTTGAACATTACTGAAGATGTGGTGTACATTCATACAGTCTGGTGAACTTGTTTGCCTCAACTCATGTAGTTCATTCCCCCGAGTTTTAATGTTTCATGAAACCACAGAATAGTAGAACATCTCCCTGTTCTCTTATGGCAGAGCCAGTGCAATGTTCTACTTTTCGTGGCAAGTTTTTGTGACACATGTTGCCTTCAAAAAAGGCTCTGGATGTCGCACTTCAAAATGTCACATGTTGAACTCAGAGAATCTGTCTTTTGCAGGGCGGGAGTGGTATTGGATGCACAAATTAAAATGAGGAAGTGTAAACAGTTCAGCCTAATAGTTATCAGTGAAAGACATCTGTATGCTATATGAAGAAGGAATGAGGGCGATAAGCTCCATGAAGAACAGAAACCAGGGTGAATAAAAGCATAGCTACTCTTGACCAGGCCTGTCATCATTTCCGTTTTTATAACTCATGATGCCATAGGGGATTAAACATTATATAGCATGTATACTTGCCTCACTAAAAGCCCCAAGATTGACAGAGCTTTTAAGGGCCTGTTTCACAACTTGACTTTGCTAGCATTTTCCATTCAGCATGTTTCCTATCTGGGTTCTCTGACAGTTTTCTGCACTAAAGATAAGTACTCTAATCCAGAAAAAAACAGCCATTTCATGCCGATGCACTTTCTAACGCATCTTTTGTCTAGCTTTTAGTCTCAGGTGCCTTCACTCTTGCACCCACTTGTTGTCTCTAACTGTATCTTATCTTCCCCCTCACATCCTCCCTTTCTGCAGGTGGTGCGCCTGTGCCAAAACCCCAAATTGGCTCTGAAGAACAGCCCCCCTTACATCCTGGACCTGCTGCCAGACACCTACCAACACCTGCGCACCATCTTGTCTCGCTATGAGGGCAAAATGGAGACTCTGGGGGACAACGAGTATTTCCGGGTTTTCATGGAGAATCTAACCAAGAAGACCAAACAAACCATCAGCTTCTTTAAGGAGGGCAAGGAACGCATGTACGAGGAGAACTCGCAACCCAGGTGAGTGAAGTGGAGGAAGTGAAGAGTTGGCAAAGAGTTAGCAGTTTCTCTCTCCTGCACTTGCGCCAGTGTGTTAGTGTGAATCTGAGGCGTGAAGATTGTGTGATGGCTCCGCATCATGCTCACTTCATTCACTTCTGGGTAATTATGACAGCTCAGATACAAGCTGAACAATTGTGCACAGCCCTTGAGGCAGTTGTAGCTCTAGATGTATCAAAACATGAGAAGAGAGGTCTTGTGGTTTGAGCATGTGACATCTGTGGTCAGAATGGTACTTAATCTACAGCTGCCTGCCTGCCTGTCACATTGTGCCTCTCTATCTCTGCCATCTACTTGAACATTTTCCTCTCATGTGCTGTCTCTCCGTGATGCTTTCTTTTGTGATATCAGTGCCCCCATCTTGGTCTCCCTTTCTGTCTTTCCTCTTACATTCAGTTGCCTGCCTCTGTTTCTCTGAAAGGAGCATTAATGTTGGGTGTGAGCAGTTGTCCTGTTACAAAGTCTGAATGTGTCATCAATGTGATATTTCACATTGATGAGAGAGATGTTCCTCTTCTTTAGTACGTACCACATGAGACAGTGCAGCCTTTTAAAGACCAGGGATTACACAGAAGAGACAAGGCTGCTCCTAACATAGTTCTAAAGGTGTAATAGTAAGATATGGTTCATTTCATGTCTTATATCAGAGTGTTTGATATAAGATGTGAGCCAGCATCAAATATTATGTCAGTGCTGCCTCTCGCATGGCTGCATCCCTTGTTGTCAGGGCTTCTTTTTGTCTGTCAGACAATGATAGGAATGTACAGAAACAACAGCAGGAGTTAGAATAAGGTCTGAAAATATGGTCCGTGATTGTGGTTTTTATTCTAAATAGTCTTCAAGTTCCTGTTTGAGAGACAGCACATACTGTCTGTGGGGAAAACATGTCAATGCAAAGCGTTTAGATTTACATGAAAGACGTGAGAAGGTCAGAGTTGATGTGTAGCAGTGAAATTGCAGCATTTCTCCTCTGTCTCCTCTGCTTCTTCAATGCTTTCTGGACATCTACATTTCATGACCAGGAAGTGTATGCTTCACCTCTCCAGGCTTCTTATGTTCTCTGTAGTAAACAGTTGTTGTAATCTGTCACAACAACCTGAATACCGTGCATGAGTGGAAAAGATGGACAGAGATAGACATAGCCTTATCAGTCTGCTGTGTATGTAACTAAAATCAGCCTGAACAAACCAACTAAACTGAATGCTCTGGGTGTTTTCTTGTTGGCCCTCAGTAGTAAAACAAAGGTGACACATGAGAGAAATGACATTATCAGTAGGTGAGTCCTTTGTGTGGCACTTCAGCATTTAAATCATATTACCTGGTAAATATATGAAATCATATATACCTGGTAAAGTTTTCATTATTTGTTACTATAAAGTTATTTGGTAACTGGGAGTTCAAGTGCAACTTACTTTATAGCAGAAAGTCCTAAACTGTGACTAAACCGTGCTTGTTTTGAGAAGTTTAGGTAATAGTTTAATGCCGGCCGTCTGAGTGATACATCCTCATGTTGCTGCACGGTTCCCCACTGAGGCTGCTCTCGCTCTGCTACCATGGCAGTGATCTTGCACACAGAAGAAAACCCAACAAGGCGACCCAAAGGAAAGAGGAAGCTCAGCCCCAAACATGAGCAACAAAGCTGTTTCGATGAAATTTGTTTACATCATAATTCTGTGAGATTGCTATTGCTGCATAGAGAGAAATTCGCAGTTTGTAGCAGGGTATAAAGACACACACACACACACACACACACACACACACACACAGCAGCAGTAGCTAGACATTACACACAAAGACTGCTATTGTTTGTGTGCAGAAGGCAGTGGCAGTGACACTAACCAATGGGTATCAGCCCATTTAAGAATGTTATAGAACCAACCAATGACATTGGGCTGCTAGAGAGACTAGTATGTGGTTAGGCTGCAGCCGAGCTCAGCACATGGCTCAGACTGAGAAGTCGAACAGTGAGGGCAGGAATCATCTCCCTGCCTCTCAATGCAGTAGGACTGGTTTGATAATGCTCTGCTTCGACTCTGCTCTTCAGCTCAGCCTTAACTGGAAACACATTTTTCTTTTTTTCTGTGCTGTGACTTGAATCCCACTCGTGCGCTGGTTGGATGTTGACTTGAATGACAGCGAGCGGGACGCGGCCGCAGCTAAACGGCTTTGTTTCTGAGTCGGAGTGAAGGATCTTTCATGAGCGTGTCATGAGAGGCCTGAAGGCAGCGTGGGTGGACATGCTGTGTTGTGATGCCGTACAGACCTCTCTCCACAATGTCTCCCCCAAAGATTTAGACCCTCTATTTATCCAGCCCCCACTCTCATATATCCCACACAGCTTGTTTAGCTGTAGAGATGAAGGTGGTGCAGTAAAAGCTTTGGTTCACAGCGGGGTGGGGGGGGGGGGTTCTTTAACATTGAGCAACACTGTCAAGTTTGGTCTTGATTTACATCGAAGAGCATTTATATGTTTTTATGCGTTTATGCGGCAAAGAGAAAGGGTTGAAGGCTTGTGGCAGTTGAAGCGGGTGAGGAGGAGAGTCAGTCTGCTGTAAGTGAGACTTAATTATTAACAGTGACAGCCTCGTTCTCAGTCAGAATCAACACAGCACTGTCAGCACTTCCTCCTTGTTTGCTTCACTTACTTCCTCTTCCCAGCTCAACCGAGACATTTTCTGACCTCAGCGTTGACAAAGAACCACACAGAAATGAGTTTTGTTTTTTGTATCAATAACTTTCTTTGTCCATTTAAGTGCAATTTTATTTTCTGGAAAAAGTGACTTGATGATGGAGTGCTGTAAACCAGCTAGCTCTGGTTGTTTGTCCCAAAATGGAGCTTAAACACCTATAGAATTTTTTTTTTTCAATCTGAAATGCAAAGTGTTGACTTGTGTGGGTATTGAACACACAACTGCAATCTGACTGATTGTCAGACCCTACACCACACATCATTATCATCATACACCTTCTTCAGTGCCTGAGCAGGATATATACAGTAGAGGGGTAGGTCATTGTGTCCTCAGGAACACCCCCATACCCCCCACATGGCCTAACCGGATACTGCTTTGACCTCTCTGTGAGAGTCTGTTCGATCATCTTCCTGGGCTAAGCTGCCATTGCATCCTGACCTCTATCAATAGGTGCAGCTGGTCACAGGAAGTGGTGGGATTATAGGCTGCAGGGTGATTCATCTGCACTTTGGGACACCTCACACTGCAGGAAACTACAGACACGTTGGCTAATAATAACCTCTTCATATTGTTGGGGTGATTGGTGATTATCTGCTATCATCCATTTGTGAGTGATACAGTGTGGAGCACTGATCACTCGTTATTGGTCAAAGTTTTACATCTTACCTATCATGCCTTCTTTTTTTTCTATCCATGAATAGCAACACATAACCATGTGTGGCTCAATAGGGCACACTTTGCTATTACTATTACTTGTGAGAATATGACATAAAATATATATATATGTGTGTGTGTGGTGGGATTAGCAGTAATATGTGGTGAAGAAATGACAACACATCACTACTATTACTATTTCTATTAGTAGCAATAGAAGTATGTTTTTTGCTGCATGACGCTGTATCACTCTTGAAAGTTCTATTTCCTAGAGTCACTAAAGGCATTATTTAAAGTAACCTATAACCCTGCATTTACTATTACTGAGAATTTCTTACACATTTGTTCATATTGCACCAAGAAGCATCTAGACAGAGCTGAACTTCTTTTTAGATTAATTAGTGAGTGACTTGTTGGACTTGGATTGATCTTTTTTAAGTAACCCATCAATGCTCACTTTTTGTGGTTTTTGGAACAAAATAAGACCTTGTCAACATTAGCTGGTTACTCATTTAAGACCGTCACGTCATTTAGAAATTACCCCCACATATGTGGTAAGTGTGGCACATTCACACGAGATAAGCAGTCTGCATTTTACTCAAACTTAGTGACTTTACAACCTGAGTACTGTATCAATAAAGTGCAGTCAATCAGTCAATCAGCTGTCTGTTTAACATGCACGTTCTTCACATTTCACATTTGTGTGCAATAGATGCTCTGTGCTTTAGTTTTCACTGCACTCAGTGTCTGCACAACTACCCCTTTTGACCCCTTTTTCATGTGTGAATTTTGGGAGTGAGCAGGAGAAAGGTAGTTTTTAAATTCCAGTTTCTGCAGAAGTTTGAGTCTCTTTCTTTCTGTGTAGGTATGGTGCTTTGTTCCTCTAACTGCATTCCTGGAACTATCTCGTTTGTTAACGCCTACTCATTTGTCACATGCTCTCAGTATTAAGTGAAATATGGAAGGGAATTTGGGCCCAAGATGTAACATTTCCATTTTACGCTCGTTGCAAGTTTCCCCCAGGTTAAGATCACAGACGACCTCCACAGTTAGAGCAAATGACTTCAGGTCCTCAGGTATAAATGGGACTCTACACATAGTGAATTAACACTATAATCCACCTTCCTTCACTGACAGTGTAATGCTCCAGTCCTCTGCACAATAGAGAAATGCATTCCAGACATGCTTCAGTGATATCTTTACAATAGTCGGCAGGAACAGCTTCCTCCGGCCTCGGCTCGTTCAGCCTCCCCTGCAGCTCTGCTACTGTTCTGCCATCGCTGGCAGGTGCCTCTCACTCGCCCACTAATCATTATTTATCACCTCGACGATGCCCGTGTTGTTTAACGGATGTTTCAGCTGTTTCTGCTGTCTAAAATGTGAAGTTCAAGACATTTGAATCCACGTTTAAAAAATAGATCTATACAGCAGAAGTGAAAACTGATACCGTGGCTTGTATTGTGTTGCATTGTGTTGTAGAGTGAAATACAGCAGAGTGGAGCTCAAAATGAACGTCTCAAATACCGTTATTTCCAGTTTATTTGTAGTGCAAATATTGTGTTGTGAACAAGTGTTGCCAACAGCTCTCGTACCGTCCTCATCTCAAACCCTGGTTGGTGAATTATGCACGCTCTGCATGCGGCCTCTCAGTGGCTGGGGACAGATGTGTGGACCTGTGGTGTCACTACACACATAGCTGCTGCGAACGCTGCTCGCCACAGCACCCCGCTCTGGGTTTTCTGGGTGTAATTCTCAGTTTTGAAGTTCATTCTTGGTGTCGTTCTGTTTGTTCATGTTTGCAGGTCTAAACAAAAGGGCACGAAATGCATGCTGCAGCTCCTACTCTGCAGTAACATGCACCTGTGCTGTCAATGATTTATGCAGGCGAGCCTTTGTGGACAGAGAGGAAGACATGTCATTGTATGGTACAGTGCCTCTGGTATTTGCAAATGTCACTCGCACCCATTCCTATTTTGGTTCACCATGAGGCCTGTTCTGAAATATGACTTCCTATTTTCTCTAAGTGTAATTGACATCCACATGAAACAAAAGGCCTGTCTCTGAGAGTGCAGCTCTGAACTTTGACTATCTAAACCCATCTTATCACTGTAATATTGTAACACAGCTCTGTGTTTGCAGTACTGGATGGAGCCATGAGGAAATACAGATGCAATACAATGGTGTCAGATCTAATTGATTGCCAGAGAAGGTTTTGCATGAGTATCACTCATTCCTCCTTTATCAGTAGCCGAGGGCTAAGTTTAGTCGAATGATTTAGTTACTCCTATCGCACTTTTAAAAACTGGATAAATATGTCACAGTTGATAAATCGGGACAGATGTCACATGAAGTTTCATGATGAAACAATTCATGTCACAGACCAGACCAGTCCTGGTTCTGCTGTTGAACTCCTCTAAATAAAGACATTGAAGGTGTTGCACTACCTTGTGTATAGAACTTGTTAAATCTTTGGAAAATAAATGTCCATGGTGGACCCTGAGGATTATTATCTCAAGCAAAATAACACACTCAACATTTAGTATGTGTGTATCAACAAATATGCCATGTGGGGTGTGTCTGCACGAGTCCGTAGGTGCTTACTGCTCTGATAAACTGATAAAAGACCCATAATAACAACTCTGAAACAGTCAAAGCAACTGGTTAAGCAGACATAGCCTCTGCTGGGAGAGTATGGGTGGTTGTAAAAGTGCTTTCAGAGCTTATAAAGACTAGAAACATTCACCTTTAAGAACAGGTTTATTTACCACATCTGTGGAAGGACTGGGAAACACAACTCACACAAAGGCCTCTGCATTTCATTTCATCTCATTCTTCGTCTCCAGCGAGTGTCTGTGTGAGCCCCACTGCAGCTTTTATCATAAACCAATTTGTCTTTGATTGATATTATTAATAGCAGTTATCTGTTAATATCCAGTCATCATCTTGTCAGCACATCTGCCGTCCTAATTTGACCAACAGCAGTTTACTCTCTCTCTCTGATACTCTCCATAATGCATTTATGGGAATGTTCCTGTGCTGGAGTCATTGATAGGCTTGCTGTCTATGGCAGGGCCAATGAACACTTAACATTTGTGCTTTTATTCTTAATAAATCACCCACAAAAGTTAAACAAATCCACCACACAAAATTTTAGAATGCCCATGCAATTTATGGGTTTTTTTATGGGATCTTATTAAATCTGCCCATTAGAAGGGACCTAGTATTGAATGGAGTATTTCTCCTTGTTCTGTAGTGTTAACATAGAAGCTATGAACACTGGTTTCATCTTTTTACATTTTACAGCCCCCATTACAGCCCAAGTTTAAGAGGTGAGGACATAACCATCTGTCTACACCTCTGTCTGCCCTGGCTTCCTTCCATGCGTATCTGGCCACCACACGTAGCATTTACACTGATTGATGGCAACTTGTCTTTACGTAACAAAAGAGCTTTGCAACTTTTCCTCAAAACTGAGTGGTTACTGGAGCATGTACACATCCAACCATAATGCGTTTCAGACAGAATTAGAGAAGGAATCAGATGCTGAGGCAACAACACAACTGCCTCACTCTGTTCTTGCGTACCTGAAAGTAACCGCATACCGATGCTGACTGTTTTGGAATTATGGTTTGTCACACTCCTATTTTGTCACAGTTTCTGTCCAGATCATCTTACGCTTCAGGCGCATTCTTAAATTGGAAATCAGACGTGAATTAATACACTATGATGTAAAAGTGGTTTTCCATTCTAGGTCTCCTTTAATGCGTCGTTTCCCACACCAAAGAAGCCCACTTGTAGCTCTCTGTGAGCTGAACTGTCAGTTGTCGTTTAGTTCACTTCACCAGTTCAGAAATGAATAGGAATCAGACACTTGGAACAGTACTGAACGTGTAGCAGTGTGTAGCCCGGGCCTCGTATCAAACACAGCCACCGCTGTTTCACACCTCGGCTCTGCTCTGCGTCATTCACTTCAGATATGAATCAAACTGAATGCACGGCCTTTTCTGGCTCACGTCTCTGCTCAAACCCAGATGAATTAAGAAAGAGAATTGTCTCCTTCCTGCCGCCACAGCGGGGAGTCTTAGAGGTCGAGTTAGTCGTGATGGAGCCGAGAGTGAAGGAAGAGACACTTTTAGTGGTTTGCTGAGCAGCCAAACGGCTGTGGGGAAACACAGTTCTCACACTCCAGAGGCTGCGGGTGCCACAGCTTCAGTTACGTTAGCCTACACTTGTAGCTCGGGGCTCTATAGGCAGATAGAGACACACACACACACACAAATAGCAGAGCATCGTGGTTATTTATGTCACTGCAGTATCAGTGAGAAGCCGACTCATGTTGTCCTCGCTCTATTAGATTATGGTGATTAGCATGACGCAACCCACTAGCTTCTCTGCCCTGCAGGGTACAACAAGCACTTGCTGTTTATGCACACAGAGATAAATGAGCTCAGATATGCACCCAGATACAGAGTATGGCTATTTAGCAGTGTTGAGAGGATTATGTTAAAACAGCACCGTTGCTTTTTTTTTGTTTGTTTTGTTGTTTTTTTCCTCCTCTGAAATAATCTTGTGTCTAAGCCTCTCTAATTGATTTCAGTGATAACGGCTTTGAAAAGGAGATTATGTGAAAATGAAGGCACATTTGGAGAAGTTTGTCTGGATGTTACTCCGGTTCTCAAGCTTCTTAAGGAGCGTTGTATTATCCAGGGTTTTGTGTAAGGAAGCTGTTAAGTGTGTTTGGATCATTGCTTGAGTGCAGTGTGTGTGTGTGTGTGTGTGTGTGTGCGTGTGTGTGTGTTGTGCGCTGTCATGGCTGTTTCCTGATGGAGATCTGGAGCAGAGCCAGTTCCGGAGAGTTAAATTTGTAAAGTGATGACTCGAGCAAAATGGTAAACCCAGACTTTAAAACGAGAAAATCCACCATGATCCTGTGTCCAAAAGCTACATTTATTTTTAATATCTGTGTATATGTTTTTTTCGCGAGCATTCACCACATTATTAAACTCGGCGTCCACAATAATATTAATGCTGGCCCAGTGAGGCAGCTGCTCCCATTCCCCCTTTTGTGTCATGATATAAACAGATGCAACTGCGACTTCTCTCCCACAAACTGGAAAAATTCATCTCGATTCAGAGCCGAGCCGAGGTGTGTTTGTGTTTCCTCTTCTATTCTTGGCTGTGTCGCAGTGGGACAGATGGGAATTAGTTTGCTTTGGAGTGAAACGCTGGTGGATTATCGTTTCTCATCGCGATGTGCATCCATCATGTGCTATTTTCCATTCAAATTGAAGCAACTGTGCTGTGAGCGGCCGCAGCGTGAGCACTTTGCATACGGCTGAAGGAGGAAAGCGTCCGCTGTGCTGACGTGTTCAGACTGTCACCGTGTTACCTGTAGTCGACTTCCTCTCACACGCACCACACGATCTTATCGTCTGTGACCGTTTCGTCTCTTGTTGTTGCCCTCTGCAGTAATAATACAGTTATTTTATGGCATATTCCCAAAGTGCTTCACATACAATCAATAAAAACAAACAATAAAACAAAGGCAATAAAAACATAGAGCAATAGAAGCATGGGAGTAGTAATAATACACAAGATAACAGGTGAAGAAAACACAACCATATCCCAGAATAGAAACACTCCTGAGAAAGAGGCTCTGACCATCTTAGAGTGAAACAAAAGCTAGGTTGGATAAATGTGACTTCAGTTTTCCATTCCAAAGTTTGTAATGAAATTAAAAATGAATTTGAAATACTGAGTGAATGAGTGGATGAATGAAATGTAATAAACGTAGGGTTGTATTTTTCTGGTCTCCTAGTGTACTTGTCCTGGAGCTTCCTCATCCTCCTCTTCTTTAAGTTATCGAAAATAACTTTTGGTATCTTACCGTCAGGCCCCAGTTTGTGTTTGATGTGCTTTTCCTTTTTAGCCCCCGAGCAGCAAAGATAATACAGCTGCGTTATGATATTACAGCTACTTATGACTGCTGCCAGTCCAGACAGGCTCTCCTTCTGTCAGGCTGACCCTTTGCTGGCCGGGCTGCAGCGCATTAGCGCAGTGCGCTGCTGGCTGAGAGGCTAGCTGCGCTACTTTATCACAGCCAGCAGGAAACAGGAAGGGAGCAGCCAGCTGCAAGGTCAGAGGTCAATCTATAGCATGAGGGGGATGGTGCACAAAAAACCTAGTGTTCAAAAAAAAAAAAGCTTTGGCCTGTTCCTGAGGACGTTGTTCAGAATGAGTGAGAGGAGATGGAAGAAGAAAACTGTGCAGACCCCTCTGACAACCTGGAGCAGGGCGGCCAGCTCTGTCTTAAGCCCACTGACTCTGCATTGTCTGTGTTGGCACAGCAGCTTAAATAGCAGGAGCACTTGTAGCAGTGCTGGCTAATGCCCAGCATGCACACACACACACACACGGGCAGCACAGAGCTGGTAGTGCAGGATGGAGAGTTACAATGGACAGAGAGACAGAGAGATGCTAAGCGTGATAACAGCTTGCTCTGCTACCTCTGAGATTGGGTTTGAACCTGCGTGTCCAGGTTTCATAATAAGAGTAATAATAATCCCTTCTCTTCAGTGGAGCAGCTCTCTCTGTCGTGCAGAGCAAAGAATACAACAAAGTCTCATTCACTGTGCAAATCCTGTTCCAGAGACAGCTGTGCCACCCTGTGAGCTTCATGCCAGTCCGACCAGCTCTCTCTCCTTCTCTGAGACACACGGCTTATACTTAACGTGCACGGTACATGGAGAAAAACCTTGAAAAATGACACGTGTTAGGGGATTTTTTTTGTGTCACACTTCCGGTGTTTTTGCAGGTATAGTAGATCTGTCTTTTTCCCATCCCATGCCTCCTCCTCCTGTGTGTCCTGTGTGGTTTTTATTTGCATATTTTTTTTCTTACTGTAAAACTCTCTGGCAGGCTCCTGTCTGCAATCAGGTCTTACTTTAACACGCCATTTCCTGTTAAAGCTGGAACAGTTATTTCACATGAGAAAGTTCTCATCTTGTCAATTCTTTCAACTTGCACTTCTTCTCATGCCCAGTTTTGCAAAATTTCCCCTTTTTATTTCTTCTGTTTCAGGGTTGAAGTGTTACACCAGTTTTAAGGGAGATCTGTGTAAAGAAGTGAATGGTACAACACATGAGCACATTTCAAGTTGTTCCGACCTCGTGCATAACTGCAGTCCAGGGTTGGGTCAGCTGTTGCCACACCTACTGGTCCTTGAAGACAGTTTTATCTTGGCCTGAATCAATTGCCCTTTTGGTCTGTTAAGTGCATGTAAAATTCAGCCAAGCTTAACCTTTGTATATTGCAAAAGAAATCTCACTGCCTAATTGCCATCCAAGTTAAAAAAGCTCCCCCAAGGGAGCATCATCAAACCTATCATCTGCATTTGCTGCTGAATTAGAAATGAATTTTAATGGTGCGCTTGAAGAGAGGAATTTCTAAGCTTGGATTCTGAAGAAGCCTCCATGAATGTTTCAAGTTCACAGAGTTGTGGGTGAGGGGATCAGGGAAAGTAACCTACATGGAAATGAAGTGAAATGAAAGCTCTCAGGGAGGAGTGATTAATGCCATGCACGAACCTGAGAGAGTGGATAACTGTCCCCGTACGATTACGTGTGGATGAAAGTGGAGCAGGGGGTGGAGGGGAGGGGTTTGTTACAACCTGGATACAAGCAGAGAGAGAGGGAAGGAGAGAGAGGGAAGGAGAGGCTGGCAGGAGGATGGATGAGACTGCAGCTTTAAGGCTCAGAAGGCCACGAGGGCCCAGGAAGCAGAAGAGGACCTCCCGCTGAGATGATAAAAAACACTGTCACAACCGCTCGCTCTTCAGGACGAGACGACAGTGGAAGGCAGAGACGTCCAGCGACGGTGCTGGGCTCCTCGGGGAGGTGCCCAACACGCGATGGTCTCATTTTCCACGCTGCATCGCTGATGAGCGGCTCGCCTCCGACTTCAAAGACACAGTCCCGGGCATCTGGCTTCAAGTCTGCTGTAGATTTTAAGTGGGCAGAGCAGCTCAGCAGATCAGAGATCTAACTACAAGAGCGTTCACTGTTTGAGGCTCATTTACTTCTGAGAGGCTGTAAATACAAGGCTTTATCGCCGTTTGCGAACGTTGCACTTTCCCTTTCAGATTCTTGTCTGTCTCAGCTGAGGTAAACTATCATTCTAACAAGTGCTGCTCTATTTTGGCAGCTTCTCAACGTACACTAATCTTATTCATCCATCTTCAGTGACTGTCCTCCTTCCTCATTCACTCTTTCCACTCCCCCCCACCTCCTCCTCCTCCTCCTCCTCGTCCTCTCCTTCCACTCATAGGGTGCGTAGTGTAGTGTGAGGCAGCTGCAGTGTAGCTAGGCTTTCACTGCTGTCTCTCTTGTGCATGTCAATTCACTCCGGCCCGACAGCCAGGCACAGGCTCCCTCTGTGCCGCCTCGTACTCGTGGTGTTCTCGTCCTAACACTTCTAATGCCACTTCATTTTTTTTCTTCTCAAGTCTCAAGTTTGCGCCCCTTAATTAGTCATACAGTTTACTGATCACTCTTGTCATCGCTTGCATTTTGTCTTATTATCGCCCATTCCTAGCGTTTTATGACCGGCAAAAGTAACATAACCATGAGGCTCAGTCAGACTGTCTGTGCTGGGTATGGGTCACTTTTCATCAGAGAACATTACTACTTTTTTTTTTAAACATGTAACGGTAGACAATAAGTCATTTTTTGAAACATAAGCCACAAAAAGTAAAAATCACCACTCATTACCATTTTACTAATAATAGTAGTAGTAGCAGTAGTGAACCCGTACTATTTGTAGTAGTACACATTTAGCACTACTATTTCCATTATTAGTAGTACAGCTCCTGCACTGCTAGTAGAAGTGGTAGTAAAGGTCGTAATAGAAGGAGTGCTAGTTATTCTGTTTTGCAGCTTTCTGTGATGTAACCCCGACAGCACGGCACTGTATCACTCTCGAAATTTCCTGTGGGGGAATTTTCTAGTTGCACTCCTCTCCTCATCTTCCATGTTCTGTCATCTTCCCTTATTCCTCTCATCCATGTTTGCCAACCAGCTCTTAGCAACTGGAATCAGAGCTGCTCACTGGATCCATCCAGAGTCACTCTGACTTGTTTGTGAAGGCTGGTGTGCCGTCTCTCCGGACCTGTGACTATTTCTGTAGTGGAAGTAGCTAAGGACACATCTCAGCGGGAGCAAACACCAAGCAAGAAACCCAAACTTGGTGTGTGAAAATGTTTCCATTTCCAAACTCCACTGCTTTCCATCCCCGAGTCTCCCCTGTCATCTACTTACCATCCGTTCTGTTGCATATTTTAGACACTATAACCTATTATTCATATGGACGTACACTCACAGAGGTGGACACATTTGGAGCTCATGTTTTTTTGAAAGAGGCCAGGCTTCACGTTGCCTCTTCACGTGCCTCACAGAGACTCACAGTTTTCCTTGTGGGGAAACGAGAAAACAAATAATAGAGTGTAGCCTTCCAACCATGGCTAGAGTAACAGAGGATAACAGACTGTCAACAATGGTGACCACAGATCTTCATCAGACAAATCGCTTTGATCTTGACAGAAGTTGCTTATGAACGGCCACTGCCAGTCCTTGATTGACAGGTAGAATTAACTTGTAAAAAACAGCTTGAATGAAAGCAGCAACCCGAGGCTACAGTGAGGCTACAGAGTGATGCATACAGGCAAACATGAGACCTGACAGTTATGTGGTGCTGCTAATTTACTGAGGAAATGATAAAACACGCCAACAAATAAGAGAAGAGGGTGTCGTCAGAAAATATGTCCAAAGACAGAGCTGAAACTGTCTCAATCAGCTGGCCATCTTCCTATTTCCTGGTGTCTTCACATATCTCCATCACAGTCCTGACACCAAATAACGATGTTGGTGTATTCATGTGGATGCCACTGCCTCTTCATGCTTCACTTCTGTTCAGAAAGCAAACGTAAAAGTGGCCTCAAGGCTTTAAACTGTAGCTCTGGCCAAGGCACCAGATCCACGTACTGCCCCTCCCTCCAGGTTGTGGTCCACTGCTTGGTGTGCTCTGTGTGAACGCAGACGATGGATGGGGGTGGGGGGGCAGCAAGGTCTCGTATTAAACATGCAAAGCACTTTAAGGAAGTTATTTTCTTAGACACCTCGCATCGCTACATGTGCATCAGCTCTGATAATAGAACCATCGGAAAGTCTGTCAGAATTATGCATTGAAATGATGTGGTTGACATAAGGGGGGTAGAGGGGGGGGGGGGGGGGGGTTTAGGGGTTTCAGTGTTCCTCATCATGTGAACTTACCAGCATTTACAGACTCATTACAAACTCATAACTGTGTTAGGAAACACAACATGTACAAGCTTAATATGTTGTCATGTAATGATCTTTATACTGAAGAATTCACACTTAAGTTACATGTGTGACTGTCATTGATACCTCTAATCTTCTCTGCCACTAAACATGATCAGACAATACACACACGATATTCTCTGCCTGTTTCACGCTGCTCTCTCTGCAGGCTGCCCAGCACAGGCGGCCGACACCGAGGAAGATGTGAGGTCTCACTCTCCCTTCTGCTCTCTACCTCCTCAGGCGGAACCTGACCAAGCTGTCGCTGATCTTCAGCCACATGCTGGCTGAGCTGAAGGCCATCTTCCCCAGTGGTCAGTTTCAGGGCGATAACTTCCGCATCACCAAGGCAGATGCTGCAGAGTTCTGGAGGCGCGCCTTCGGAGACAAGTGAGCCCAAGTCTATGTTGCTTTCTTTATGCATGGAACGCAACTAGCTGAAGCTATTGCAGTTAAAGAGGTTTTAAATTACGTCCTCTCTTGTCTTTTGTAGCTTTCATAGGCCTGATATTTGTCCTCTAAAATGTGGACATACCTCTGGTTCCCGCCCTCCACGAGAGGCTGCCAAACTAAAAATACAGAGGCCTCTGAAACTAACTGCTTTTATACAGTTGTACATGTCTGAATTACTCTGTCTCTGAGTACATTTTAGACATGCTGAACTATTAGAACAGTTATTTCCCCTTTGTCTTTGACGGCTGTGTGGTTTACACTGTAAACCTGACGTTTTTAACAGGAAGTGTCCGAAAATTTTGCTACCATTTAGGGAAGTAGAGTGTTTTGCAACCATTTGCCTAAATGCATTGAAATGTGTCCTTTTGCATATCAGAAAGCATTGTTTTACGATAACATGAAGCACAGGATAGTAGAGAATAACATCATGAGTGAAATGATCGTACATTTATTTCCTTTCAGGAAACGCAAACTACGGCCAAAAATAGTTTCCTCTTGCAGCCCAACTTTTGTAGGTGTTTTGGTCCAAGCTTATGAATAAAACTTATAATATACTGGTTAAAGTAAATAATGTGCTTTTACATATTTTATAAGGTATAGAAAGTAAAGCTTATAAATGCTCATAAGTGAAGTTCAACCTGTAGCTGCCCCAGGCAAGGCAGCAGCCAGGTCGTGAAATGTCAGTTTTGTCACCTGCTCTGCTCTGTGCTTCCAGGACCATTGTGCCTTGGAAGGTGTTCCGATTATCTCTCCACGAGTTCCATCCCATCAGCTCGGGACTGGAGGCCATGGCCCTGAAGTCCACCATCGACCTCACCTGCAACGACTACATCTCTGTGTTTGAGTTTGAC
This sequence comes from Karalla daura, assembly GCA_029224185.1. Lineage (NCBI taxonomy): Eukaryota > Metazoa > Chordata > Actinopteri > Chaetodontiformes > Leiognathidae > Karalla > Karalla daura. The sequence continues at coordinate 23,051,562 of CM055198.1, forward strand.
ATCTTCACCAGGCTGTTCCAGGTAGGCAGCAACGTCTCGGCTCATGGGGAGTAACCAGGAGGGAGAAGGTCGGTGGGGCAGACAGAGATCGTGGTCCATTCACTGCAGTCCGTCAGCCTCGGTGCAGGAAGCAAATTTCATTTGAGCAGCACATAATAAACTTGAACTAATGCGACACATCTTTTTTGGGCTAACTCGATCAGCTCGTTAGCAGCCTGCCTGCTGACTGGTTCGCGCTGTCAGACCGGACTCAAGTTGAAACTTTCCTCTTGCTGCGTTTGGCAGCAGGTTTGTCCTCTTTACGATGTGTGTTGTTGCTTCGCACGGCCCAGACTGAGCTGTGGCAGAGTCCCACCGAGGGCCCTCTCAAGGACACTCATCATTATACTGCGCGTGCTCCCCTAAGGTTGCTGTTACTCTTACTACGAGCCAACAGCCATGATGAATATTCTGTGAATTTTTCCCCTGAACAGGAATCTGACTAAGCACTCACTGGGGAGAGTTAGAGCTTTGGTATGTTGTTAGTTTATGAGTTTGTTTTACTTACTCAAACACTGACCCAGCTTTGTAATTGATAGTCCCCAGCACTGACACACACTGCCCATGTGCAGGAGCTGTGGTGAGGTAAAGGGCTAAATGCAGCCAACCATTTATATTTTGCAGTTCGAAGATACACGGCAGCAGGAAACCATTTGTTTTTGGAGTGCTTTGGTGTCTTATTTACAGAGGTGCAGGTGCTGCACGGACTTATTCTCCTCATCAGAGCAGAATTAATCAGCAGAGGGCCCGGGCTGTCCAGAGCCCTCGGAGAGCTTTAGAGGGAAAAAGGATGAAGAGGTCAGCTCAGACCTCTTTGCTGGCATGTAGTGAGACATCAGCGTGTTTTCATTCACATGATGTAAAACCTCTTGCGTGGCATGTCGTCTGCTGTGTTTATGTTGTTTTTTCCTTCTGTGACGTTGTCCACAGCCACTTGTATGCAGGGCACAGGCTGGCTTAATGAAGCCTCAACAGAGTACAGACATTTCCTATGACGCTCCCTCACACAGAAAAAGTCCTCCTCTAAATGTCCTCAAACTGAGAAGAGGAAGTGAGCCTGTGGCCATTTTGAGCTCTGTCCTTGATATGCAGTCGACTGGGGGTGATATGCTGTATTTTTTATTTTTTTAATTACTATCAGATGCCCTTCAGATGCATCATGCAGCATGTGAAGGCTGAGTGATGTGCTGTTTATGACCAGTACATAGTCAAAACGGTTTACAACTAATGAAAAGAGCCTAAAATGTAAATGTGCAACCACTAGATGTTATATAAGCCTGTAAGACTGTGGCATATACTTGCTTTTACATGACATCACATTAAAATAGATGTGATATATTTTGATAGTATGTGCAGTAAATAATCAGGGTTTAGTTTAGAAAACACAGGAAAGCAAGAGGAAGACGAGCTAGTCTTCCTTTTCTCATTAGATTCTAAATTGAGACGAGGTGATTTTAACACAGGAACTGTGCATTACGAGCCGCAGCCTTGACTTTTGCAGCCCTGTCTCAATGCTGTGCATGTTATTGCTACTTCCTTTCACATACCAGACTGCTGACAGCAAATGAGGAACCACCTACTCGCTAGCACCCTCAGCCTCCCATGGAGCAGAGTAAAGTGTTTTCACACTGCGCCGGTCATCACTTCTTCCTGTTAGGGCGGCGCGGCTTGATGTGGGTCATGTAGTCGATGCACGTCGGGACACAAGTACCTGCTGCGTTCTGTCTGCTTTATATGCTGTATAGGAAGCAGTCTGGCTTTGTTACGTTTCTCCTTCCTCGTTATGTGCCTCCAGATGGTGCCAAATGAGGCGCACGCTGTTTTAAGTGTTGCAAAATCTGCCTGAAATGACATTTTTACATTGTTTGATCTAGGCTGAAATGTCCATTGTAAATCACGCTGAAGCTCGGTAAACAGTTGTTTTAAGGTCGTCCCCGATGCAGTATATTCCTCCATTACTCTGCTCATTCGCTCACACTTTAGATGAGTCACTCTCTCTCTCTCTCTCTCTCTCTCTCTCTCTCTCTCTCTCTCTCTCTCTCTCTCTCTCTCTGTGCTCACTCATAGCCGTGGTCGTCCCTGCTGCGTAACTGGAACAGCTTGGCGGTTACTCACCCAGGGTACATGGCCTTCCTCACCTACGATGAGGTCAAAGCTCGGCTGCAGAAGTTCATCCACAAGCCTGGCAGGTGAGACCGAAGACACGTGCATGCCAGACACACACACACACACACACACACACACCTAATGTAATCTAAATCAGTCATTATGCTAATGTGCAAAGTGTGTATGCACAGTCAAGTAAAATTATCATAATCATTGCGCCGTCGCTCCGCGCGCAAACACAAATATAAATGCAAATTGCCGACATTTGGCTTCGTATCAATACAAGACAGACGAGTTCAGTGTCTGTGCCAGTTTCACATATCAGTTATGGTGTGTGCGTGCGTGCATGCGTGCGTGCGTGCTCGGGGAGTGAAGGATCCAGGGCAGCATGGCACTGGTACCTAGCATCAATGGCCCGATTGTACCATGAAAGCTGATGTCACTGTTGGGGCCTGGCTTGTGTAGAGAGCCACGCTGACCTCGGAGCAGTTATTGGTCACTGGGAGACTATAAATTACAGCGTACAGTCAGGAGCAGTACTGTTTGTATTACGGGCACAGCAGTTGTTCCCCTTTTTTAGGCTAAATATCTATTTCCACTCGTCCAGAATACTCAAAGATGCAAATGACTCACGAACCCCTAAAACTCCCATCCCTGGGCGGGTTATTGTGATATATATATTTCTTTTTACGACCCACCTCAGTTAGATTCCAAATGTCTGCAGCTTTCCTTGAAGGGTGTGGTGAGATACTACAAAGACGGGCTTGTTTACGTTCAGAAGCCCAGATTTTGAATTCTGCAATATCCTGACGGAAAAGTCTCATCTGGATCCGAGAGACAAGCAGGCAGGGAGTGTGATATGAAGGGAGCAGAAGCTGTCTGTCATCCACAAGACTAATGTGCTGGCTGTACAGTATGTATGGGTCGCCCTGTGGAACAGGTTAAAGTGCAGGTGTTGGTGCCAGTTTCCCTGACTGTGTCCAGGGAAGTTTGCTGACAGGAAAGATGAAGATGATTAAAGCGTACAGCAGCTCGTGTTGCAGCTCTAGATGTGTGTTCATCATGGAACTGAGTGTGAAAGCGCTGATTAAGAACATGGTCAGTGTTGAGAACAGCTGTTACCAATGGCAACAGGTGATCTTTGGCCATGTTCAACCTTGTTCATCTTCCGTGCGTTGGATCAAATCATCTTAAGCCCCACAAGGACTCACGTGTAGTCCAGCTTTCATAAACAGGCTCATGCACATTTTAGGCAACGTGTTTACACCCTCATCTGTTCGAATACTTCTTTTTTCCAGAGTAACCAAGGGCAACACAGCCCCAGTTTGCCATTTCTCACACATCTCTCTCTCTCTCTCTCTCCTCAGTTATATCTTTCGACTGAGCTGCACGCGGCTGGGCCAGTGGGCCATCGGCTACGTGACAGCAGATGGAAACATACTCCAGACCATTCCCCACAACAAACCCCTCTTCCAGGCCCTCATCGATGGCTTCAGGGAAGGATTGTGAGTCTGCTGGCGTCTTGTTTTCTGTCTCTTTCATCCGGACCTCAGCTCTGTGTCTCATAAATGATCTATAAGTTCATGTTGGTCTGCATCTGTGCGTGTAAACCCACCACTGAATCTGCCTCTCAGCTCTAAAGCAGTCCAGCCGTATCGAATTGCCTGCTCCCTCTGTTCCAGTGTTATCATAACAGGAATAGAACTGTTGGTTTCTAATGTGCAGCTCACTCAGCGGTTTAACCGGCTGGCGTGAATCTCCTTCTTTTATGCCAACATTAATCTCTATGTTTAATGAAGGCAACAGTTGGCCTGTCCCAACCTGTAATCAAATCCCGACTTCAAATGTGGGCGAAAGCCTATACTGTAGAGCATTTGTCAGATGATAATTACAGCATCTGACCCATTTGTAAAGTAGTCTTGCATCAGCTCTGCGACCATGTTAAAGCGTGTTGCCAGATTGTTGGAACGGGCCGAGCAGATGTTTTCATCACAGCGGCCCGTTAGGTCCACGGGCAGGGTAATCGTGTTAACTAATGATGATGATAACTTTGAAATGAAAATGCCTGTCAAATCACCCACGGATACTCTTAAGGGGGTAGTTTGGTGCAAGCCCTCTAATTTCATGTCTGTGCATCTCCAGCTATTTATTCCCGGACGGTCGGACCCAAAATCCAGACCTGACGGGACTGTGCGAGCCCTCGCCTCAAGACCACATCAAAGTCACGCAGGTCAGAGACACAGTGCTTCTTTCTACCTTCTTATTTTTGCAGTCACAGAAATGAGTATAGATCCCTGTTAAAAAAAACTGTATTATTGCTGTGCGTGAAAAGAACTCAAGGGCATGATATAACGCTACACAGAAAGGTTAAGTAGTTGAAACTAATTGCACTTTTGGTTTGACATTTAGATGCAATTAGTGTGAATGTCAGAGATAGTTGAGAGTGGCTTTGACCTCAGTGTAAATAAAGCTAAAAATAAAAGTAATAAAAATGTGAAGGTTCTCTTCATAAGGCGTGTTTGTCCTCTGTCACTGCAGCATTATTGGAATCTATTAGTTTTGTAGCCTCACACTGAAGGACACCTCAAATGAGCCTGAAACACAAATCTCTGATATGTAGTTTAGGAATGACCTGGCTCTGGTCTATGTAGGCCAGTCTCCATCTTCTACGGCCCAAACTCCTCTCCTCTCTCCTCAGAGTCTCGCAAAGGTGTTTATGAACAGAGCCACTTTGTTTGAGCACAGGGCAGAAACTCCAAATACGCCCCCACGTTAAAACACCGCTCCACATCTTTCCAGCCTGCTGCTCTTTCTTTTTTTAAGTGATCTCAGGTGGTGTTTGAGCCGTATGATGTTACACTGTGTTTAAGCGCTGAAAGCTCATCGTTGTCTCATTGTTTCCTCCCCCTCAGGAGCAATATGAGCTGTACTGCGAGATGGGCTCCACTTTCCAGCTGTGTAAGATCTGTGCAGAGAATGACAAGGATGTGAAGATTGAGCCCTGCGGTCACCTCATGTGCACCTCCTGTCTCACTGCCTGGCAGGTACGAGACGTGGGTGGATGCAGGCGTGTGTGTGAGTGTGTCTGTGTGTGTGTGTGTGTGTGTGTCTTTGTCTGTGTGTGTGTGTGTGTCTTTGTCTGTGTGTGTGTGTGTGAGACTGCCCCAGGTCAAGTGTCAGAAGTAATACCTGTTGAGAGGAGGACTCTCTGTACAAGTGCTCCTCTTTGCACATGTGACGTACTTGTCGGAATGCAGACCTTGGATCTGTGCATGCTGCTGCATGCGCTTCTCTAGTTATGTTTCGTTCCACGTTTTTGAAAAATAAAAGTAATATTTCTCAAGTTTTGACTGAGCACGATTGCAGCAACATTTGCTGCTGTTTCCTTTAAAGGGTGAGCTGTAATTCTCTGTCTACCAGAATAAGAAACTGTAAGGCAAGCAATAACTGTAATGAGTACTGTAATGACTCTGCCAAGTCCACCTGTGTCAGTAGTAATAATAATAATAGTAGTAGTAAGTAATAGTTGTGGTGTTTAGGCTTTGAGCATTTCTAGGATTGATGTAAATGCACCGTGTGTGTGCTCCAGGAGTCAGAGGGCCAGGGGACGGGCTGTCCCTTCTGTCGCTGTGAGATCAAGGGTACGGAGCCCATCGTGGTGGATCCCTTCGACCCCAAGGACCCCAAAGACAGCATGGGGATCTCCGGCCGGAGCGCGTACGGGGCCGAGGGCGCTCCCTCGCCCAGCTACGACGACGATGACGATGACAGACTTGAAGACCCCCACCTCATGATGAGCAAACTCACTAAGGTGAGGTTTCTGAGCTCAGTTTCCAGTCATGACACTGGGCCAGCTTCCTGGTATTCTGCCTTGTTAAAACACTGAGGCACTTGGCATAATTGGTTTGATGCCGTGGGTGCACTTTGCGGGTTGCTACAGTCCTGTTCTCTCTGTTTCCCTGAGAGACCCGTCTCAGTGCAGATGAAACACTCCCTGTCTTACCCCTCTCACTTTTTGTGAGCTTCTAGCTCACGGCTCATATCTTAAGTCTTTCATCTCCATCTTTCATGGTGCCAAGGTAGCAGCGTTTTTTGTGCCTCTCGGTATTTGATATGTGGGGCATTCTGCTATCCTATCTTTTATGTGCCTCTGGAAAAAAAACTTGCATTAGTCTGCTTGTATAGAGCCAGGTTAGTACCGGAGATCACACATTCTTTGATGTGGTCCCTGGAACTTCTGTGGCTTTGATTGCTGACCGAGCTCCTTTCTGATCCTTGGCGATTTCTGTAAACGCACTTGTACACTGTGAAGTGTTTGCCTGTGTGCGTACTGTTGCAGTGCCTTTTCCCCACTGTTTAGTGTCTTTTCTCTTCTTTAAGTACCTGACCAGCATCAAGCTGTTTCACAGTAGGGCTGCAACAGTCTAAATCTGTTGTTCCCATGCTCGACTCATCCATTGTTTGTGAAAATGGTTAATACCTGTTCCACCGGTAGCCGAGACTTAGGTTGACTTGTTTTTCAGTTATTAAAATAATTAAATTATATAATTAGTCGATTAGTTGTAGATAAATGTATCACTGGCTGAACTTTCAGTGTAAAACAATCAACAAGTGATCTGTTTTGCAGGTGATTACTGTCAGAATTATTCTAATGATGTCTAATAACCATATCAACATCTGCAGGCTTGGCCTCAGGCTGGTGTTAATGATGTTTTTGTGTTATGTTTGTAAAGGTCCATTTGAGGTGAAATGCTATGAAATGTGTTGTCCGTTGCAGATCCTGTGAAGTCTTCTCTCATCGGTGCTTTTCAGACTTCACTGATGACCTGTTGTTGTCTTGTGACAGGTGGAGCGCCCCCCATCACCCATGTCCATGGCCCCCCAGGCGTCCCTCCCCCCGGTGCCACCCATGTCCATGGCCCCTCAAGCCTCCCTCCCGCCTGTGCCGCCCAGACTAGACCTGCTACCACACAGACCCCCCAACCCGCCCGGCGCCTCCAGCCCCGGCGTCACCGCCAAGGTAGCGCCACCCACAGGTCACACGCTTCCACACGTCCCTGTTACACCCTGAGGTCTGCTTCAGAGCTAGACTCAGGCTCAAATATGAGACTTTTCTCAGCCGGTTGTGGAGTCTGCTCGCTGTTATGGTCCCTTTGATAGAGCAAAGTCTAATGTCTAATTTATATTCTCTTTGTAACTAATTTTAGAACACACTGCAGCTCACATATTTTTATTTAAACATGGAGAGATGGAAACAGTAGATAGGAAGCTGGAATTGCCTTCTTTTTCCTTGATGTTATTCATCATCTGAGCTGCCGTTATTGTTGTTCGTGATGATGAATGCACACACAGTGATCTTGCAGCTAAATGGATTATTTCCCCTGCAGAAGATAACCGCACCTCCTTGATTTCGCATCAATATTGCATGGAGTTTAAATGAGCTCTCTCCGTCCCCTCTCTCCCCCCTTCAGTCGTCATCTCAGCACAAAGACAAGCCCCTCCCCCTCCCCCCGGGGCTGAGGGACCTGCCCCCTCCTCCTCCTCCGGACCGGCCGCCCCACCCGGCCGGGGCGGGCCCTGACGGACGGCTGCAGAGGCGGCCGTTACCTTGCACTCCCGGGGAGACCCCTCGAGATAAGCTGCCCCCCACGCCCCCCAACCGACCCCTGGCAGACTGGAACTCACGGCCCGTTCCCAAGGCGCCCACCCCCGTCAACTCGGCCTCCGCCGCCTCCTCCTCCTCGTGCACGCAGGTGTCCAGTCTGGGACTGGACATCCGAGCAGGTGTCAGGGAACTGTCCAACCGGCACTCCCTGCCCCTGGCGCTGCCCTCCACCCTGGACACGCGCTCCGACTCCCAGAAGAACAACAGCTCCCTCAGCCTGGACCACCAGCTGGTCAGAGCGGCCTCCCAGCACCACACTCTGCACTGCTCAGCCTCTAGCTGCTAACACAGCCACACGGTGCTCTAGTAGCAGCACAGGGACAGTAGCACAGCTCTGAGTGAGCCTGAGCAGCTGTGGCTTTTCTGCTGTTTGCGCTCTTGAAATTAAAGTAGATGTTGATGTTTGCACGAGCCATGTTGTTCACACGCTGCCACAATCGCAGTTAAATATTTACTGAGGTGCTGAAAGAGTAGCTCAGCACTTTGGGAGACGGAGGATGTTTGCTTTCGTGCAAAGAAGAACGTTTGTGAATGAATTAATTGGACTGGTAAATGAAAAGCTGCAGCATTAGGTTAAAGGTGAAAACAGGGAGCAGCAACTTCTCTGGGTTGTTAAACAATGCACCATCTTAAATTCACAACTTTTAGTTTTTAGCAGAGCCAAATACCTAAACAAGAAGTATTTGCAAAAATGTTATGTGTTACATATACGTCGCGTTCAAGATTCTGAGCTGTCTCTTTGTTTTCTGCTTCCAGAGTTTCGCAGCAGTGGCGGGTCCAGACTACGACAACCCCAAAGTGAAGTCCTCGTCCTCAGCCAGCGCCATCTATTCCCTGGCAGTGAGGTACGCTCAGCAGTCACCCTCCAGAAGCATTTAGTGTTTCCATCTTTGCAGTTGAGGTGTAACTATTCTGGTGGTTGTTGCTAGACCGTCTCCCGCCCCGAGGCCGCTGGCCGGAGACGAGGCTCGTGACAGCGAGGAAGAGTCCGACTACATGATCCCCTCCTCGCGGCCCGTCCTGCCCCCCAACACAGCGCAGCCTGTGGTGGAGACCCCCCCGGCCCCCCGGGCCCCCCAGCCGCTGGCTCACTCCTCGCTGCAGACGCAGACCCAGGCCTCCACTCACAGCTCGCGGTATGCTCAACGCTCGGTGAGGCCGGGGACCCGCCGGCTTTGCCCCGTCATTGTTTTAATTCACGTGTTGCGTTTTTCCAGGCTCGCTCTCAACGAACAAGAGGAAGAACGGCCGCAAATGTACGAAGCCATGTACAACATCCAGTCCAGGTCACAGCAGGCCAGGGACTCAGGTACGTCACGGCCAGCGCTGAAAGCCAAATGTTTGTGTTAGTCAGTGTTAGCGCTCGCTCCAAAACAAGATCTCCACCATCTGGAGTGCACCTACTCTGTGTGTCGGCATGAATATAAATGAATGTTTTAGCTGTGGCTGTGACTCATCTGAAGCTGCTTCAGAGGATAATCATCCGCATGTGTCATTGTTTTCCGTCTTTGTCAGACTATTCAGAGTTGCCTCCTCTGGCCATGACCAACGGTCCCAGAGACCATGCAGCCGAGGACAGGGAAGAGGAGGAGAACGGCTACGACCACCCCAAACCCTGGCTGCCCATGCCCCCCGCCCGTCGCACCCTGTCAGAGCTGGGAGGCTCATCTTCCTCGTCTTCGTCATCCTCGTCGTGCTCCGCGACTGCTTTCAGCCGCCTCTCTCTGGACTCAGACGCTGGAGCTGCAGCACGTAAGTTCTCCAGGGTGGCTCCACACTGGGAGCGACGCATTAACATACGAGACGGAGCAAATACATCGCAGCTCAGATAGCGACAAGCTCTGCTATGAGAGAGTTACTTGGTGAGAGTTACAGGAGTGTTCCTCCGTCAAACGTGACACCTGGTGCTGAAGCACCACCTGCATCCATCTGCATAGAGAACAAGATAAGAAGGGAAATCACCACCCGAGCTGCAAAATGCTTCCTGCGCTTTGCATGACTTGACACTTTAGAACATGGGCTTTTATCGAGGAATCTGGCACAAGCTGAAATCTGACATTAGCACTGATGCACACACACACACGCACACACACACACACGCACACACTGTAGCTGGAAATTCATGTCATAAATTCAGTGGGATGTAACAGTGTACGACAGAGGCCTCTCTGCTTCCTGGCCAGAAAGCCATTAGAAGAGCTGATGAATCGATATCTTGAAGCTGCACCAAAGTCTGTGATCCGCAGAGCAGCCCGGCAAGCCCACTCAGGCGTTTTTGCTGGAAATACCTGGTGTGAGGCCAAACATAATAAGACATAATGGGACTGGATAGTTATAGGAACACAGCTCGAGCAGCCCGCCCTGCTGGGGAGAGTCCCCGGGACTTGGTTGTGGTGTTTGTGTTCAGTCCACCAGTCAGACTGCTGGCTGCACGTCACTGCAACATGCAACATCCTCATTATCTTGATGTGTTTTCTTCATCTCCTCGGCCTGGGGCGCTGAGCTGATCAGATAAAATGCTGAGAATATTCCTCTGTCGCATGGAGATATCTGCTCTGCTGCACCTCAGAGAAAGGTTCCTGTTGGTCCAGAAACGATGATGCTGCCTCAGATCAGGGCTCCGATCGATGGCTGCGCCTCGGCTGTTGTTTTTCATCCGCTTCATTACCACAGTTATGAAGTTCACAGGGGGATGAACGTCTTTATCGCCACAATATTATCCAAGCTTTGACGCTGGCATGGGCTCAGAGCTGCAGCCTCGGTGGAAGGAGGCGGAGCCACCAGACGGGACGCTGATAAGCCCGATGAATGAGTGATGACATGTTTCCTGTCAGACGCTGCTAATCTGGAACCTTCTGCTAGCTCTTCTCTTTCTCTGCTCACTCGAGACAGTCGTTTATTTCTCAGTAATCTGGCTGTTCCCGCAGGGAGCTGAAATTGCCTTCCAGTGATGGCAGCAGGGTGTCTGAGTGTTCCACTGAAGCCTTTAGTCTCACTACCTCAGGAGCCCGAGCTGACAGGCTCCGGATCACAGTCACACTCCCTACACAAAGTGCTTCATTAGAAGTGGAGGGGTCACAGAGGTCACTGTCGCTACACAGCGTGATTAACGGCGACCAGGCTCAGACAAATAGATCCCAATTACAGTCATCAGTGTCCTGTTTAAATTGCAGCGTCTCCCCGTACAGTTCATCATCATTCACATTAGCCGCCATCGACCTTAAGGCCACTTGAAAGTAATGAGTGTTTCAGATTTTACACGACCTTTCAGCCGTTGTTCTCACGCTCGCTCCATGTGTCGTTGCAGCCTTCTCCGAGGCCATGGAGGCTCCGGAGCGTCCTCCCAAGCCTCTCCCCCGACGGATCAACTCGGAGCGCCGGCCCAGCCCCGTCCCGCCGGTGCCGGCGCCGCCCTGCGGGGGGGCGGCGGGCGGCGAGGCCAACCCTCTGATCAGCAGCGAGATCGAGCACCTCATGAGTCAGGGATACTCGTACCAGGACATCCAGAAAGCACTGATGATCGCACAGAACAATATCGAGATGGCCAAGAGCATCCTCCGCGAGTTCGTCTCCATTCCCTCCACCGCGCACGTCCTCACATAGCACACTCCGGGCCGTGCCTCTCTCTCTCTCCCGTTTGCTCTCTCGCCCCAGCTTTGGCCCAGCCTGGTCGGGCTCAGGCCGGCGCCGCTCCGGCCCCAAGCTCCGCCCCCAGCCCGCCGCCCGCAGCGGCCCCTCTGGCGCCGGCCGGCTGACGCCTGGCCGCCTCCCTGGGACCTCGGCACCCTGCACTCCACGCGCTTTCAGCAGTGTGTGTGGCGTCCTGCGGCCCTGCTCCGCCCGGACGCACTGAGCGCGTGCGGACGCCGTGACGGGACTCCGAGGAAGACGAGACTCCTGGCGGTCGCGTTGAAGCCCCTCGCTGAAAATGTAACCAACACCTCACAAATAAAACTAAAAATGTATGTCTATATGGAAATTTAATATATGAGTAAATATTAAATGTGTGTAATATATACAGTACGTGCATATACAGTATGTAAAAAAAAAAAAAAAAAAAAACAAACAAAAAAATAAAAGACTTCAGCTTTGAGGGTCGCTGTTGGTACAAGCCAAGATGTGGGCAGAAGAAATGGGGAGGAGGAGGATTTAGTCTCCTCCTCCTCCTCCTCCTCTTCCTCCTGGCAGACAGAGGGATGTGAGAGTGCAGGGAAATGCTTGCGAGGAAGAGGAAGAGTTGGGGGCGTCTTCCTCGCCAGGAAGTGTTGGTCAGCAGCAGCTTAGACGTGATGAATTCAGCCTGTTACGGCCTTTGGTTAACAATGTTGCTTTGGTACTTTTGTTTTAGTTTTCTGGAGTAAAACATGCTTGTTTGTTTGTGATCTAGTTTTCAAAGTAGCATGACGATGGTTCCAGGTCTGAAATATTGTCTGGCAGCATGTGTGTGTCTGTGTGTGTCTGTGTGTGTCTGTGTGTGTCTGTGTGTGTCTGTGTGTGTGTGTGTGTGTGTGTATGCACGCACGCGTCTGTGTGTGTGTGTGTGTGTGTGTGTGTGTGTGTATGCACGCACGCGTCTGTGTGTGTGTGTGTGTGTGTGTGTGTGTGTATGCACGCGTCTGTGTGTGTGTGTGTGTGTGTGTGTGTGTGTGTGTGTGTGTGTGTGTGTGTGTGTGTGTGTGTGTGTGTGTGTGTGTGTGTGTGTGTGTGTGTGTGTGTGACCCAGCCAGACTCTCCTCATGGCCTGCTCTTAAGCGAAGCCCTGTCTTTCTGTACAACATGAATGTGGACATCCAGTCAGAGGACTCAGTGTGAGGACTGTGTGTGTTGCTCTGTGGTCGTACTACTGCTCTTACTGGTGAGGCGCTGGGAGGACTGGGCGTCCAGTGGGAGGACTGGGCGTCCAGTGGGAGGACTGTGGGAGGACTGGGCGTCCAGTGGGAGGACTGGGCGTCCAGTGGGAGGACTGGGCGTCCTGACAGGCTGGTGATCCGTGGTGGCTGAGAAACCTTTCCGTTCCGTCTTCCCGTCTCTGGCTGGCTGGTTCCTGTCTCCAGCTCAGCCTGGTGTTTGTTTGTTAATGAAACAACAATGACGACAACAAAAAAAGTCTTTGATTTACTTTGGTAATATATTATTGTAATATGATCATAAATATTGTTATTGTAATTAATTCAGAAGTGCTTCACTGCTGCTACTATTGTTAGTGCTAAACAATTACGCCTTAAATGTACATTTGTGAATATTGTGTTTAACGTGGTGGTTTTCTTTAAAGTGACAGTATCGCCGTGTTCCTCCAGTCCGTGATGTAGCATACTTGAAAGTACAAGCAGCTGGTGAGCCGCAGCTCCCGCAGGCTGTCAACTCTTCAGTGTTTGAAACCTTTTGTTTGATATGAAATAAACTCTGATTCTCTACAGGTGTCACAGCAGTCAAGGCAGACGTTTTAGAACCGATTCAGGCTCCTCTTTAACCTTCTCTCTGCGCGGGGATGATTGGTCGGGCTCTCTTCTTTTTCTTCTCTTTTCTTTCTCTTGTTTGTGAGTAGGCTCATGGGTTTCTGGCCCACCCCCAGGCCTACATGAAACATCAGTATTTGGGCCAACTGTAAGAACTAACTCAGGAATTCTGTTGAGACCATCGTGGCGATGACCCCCGCTGTGGACAGACTCATGGTTCACCCCGGTGACATGTAGCCAAACGCATCCGCTCAATGAAGTCACACAAGTAGCCTATGACCTTTTCATTTCCTTCTCTTCTTTTCTTTTATGGTTTTTTTTCGGTCACACTTGCACATTATTCGTATTATTTCCGATAAGGACTCGAGGCAGCAGCTTCAATTCCAGGTACTATGAATGAATAAGATACAAATGCAAGGAGCTTTGAGGTACACTGACTTGAACTTCTCCCAGCATATGAAGAAGAATGTTTGATTATTTTTCTCTGTTGGTTGGAGGGAGTGGATGGCTGACGTCCCGCCCTCCTCCAGCTCCTTCTCTCTTTCTGTTCCTAGTTGCCTTGAGAAGCTTCTTGAATGATGGGTAATGGATGGGGGGGGGGGGGGGGGGTCTCACTCCTCAATACTGTACCAATGTTGTGTCGGCGTTTCGAGGACAGCGTGTCATTGTATTATTTACCTTTTCTTTCTGCACATTATACCAATTTGTGCTTTGATACTGTCACTCTAAAGAAATGCAAATTGTACAAAGTTAGTGATATGAAAAGAAAAAAATGGCTGTTTTATTTCTTTATTTCTTTTATTTCGTTTTATTTCCTGTACATGTATTTTTGTTCCAAAGGTTTTGTTTACTTATGTGAATAATTCTGTGAGCAGTGCCATATGTTCAGAGACTCTCGCCGTGTCTGGAGTCGGGCCTTGGTTGTTTTGTTTTTGTTTGTTTGTTTTTTGAAGAGTTTGCAGGTATTGAGCTGTGCCTGCTGGTCTCTGGGGGCAGGATTGTGCAGTATTGCTTGTATTAATCAGTCCGCTCTGCCTTGTCGGCCATCCCGGGCCCGGGCTGCCAGCTCCGCTCTGGGGCAGCTGTCCCAGAGCGGAGCTGGCCCTCAGACCTGCTGGGTGGGAGTCCACCAACACCACCTCCTCCAGCCTCCCCACAGCTGCCCCCGCTGCCTGTGGAGGGGTACTGCACCTCTCTGCCAGGAGAGGGCGCCGTTGTTCCATGTAGCCGTGTCGCTTCTCATCGGTAAAAAGGCATTCATTAACTTTTTGATGGTTTTTAAAGCTCATATCACTTTGGAAGTATGCACAGTGCTGTTAATAAAAATGATAAGCAAAAAGAGTCATCGTCCATCTCTCTTCACAGACTCTAGACGCTCTCAAGACGGGGTGTCACACACTGGTTCCTGCCCTGGAGATGTGGCGGGCTCAGGTTTAGGTTCAGGCCTCTCAGAGCAGGTTCACATGTAGCTCACAAAGCCTTACAGGCTCCGTTCATCCATTCATGTTATCCAAATAGATATATTAGATGTTTACATTATTGGCTTCATAACAGGGGGGTTGCAGCAGCACAGTGGACAGTGGATATGATTATATGATGAACATGATTGACAGAGGAGTGAAAAGGTCTGCCCTGAGGAGCCGAGAGGGAACATGAAGGTCCAGGCCGAGGTAGCAGGTTAAGACGTGTACCCGGTGGCCAGGGCTGCAGACAGGTTCAATACTTCTCTGCTATTCCTGGTTCTGCTTTGTAGTCCACTAATGCATCTGGTGACTGCATTAAAAACCAAAATCTAATTTGTCCGCTTGGCTAGTTCCAATCTGCATCATATCTGAGCCATTTATAAAACTAACTTAACATAACCCAATAAAGCACTCTGTGTGCTAAGCCGCTGCTAAAGCTGTAACATGCAGTTCATGAATTCTGAAGAGACAAAATAAAACCCGAGAAGTTGACTGCACGCGGCCAGACTAATCTTAGTGGGAAATTGGTAAGTTTATCGAACAGATGCTTAGTTTTCTGTAAATTGTGAATTCTTTACTTGCCTGTGGGCAGTTTTAACACTGAAGTGATGAATGATAATGTCTGCAGAAGCTTTTAGCAGCCCCATTAGCGCAGACGCGCTAACGATGCTAAGCTGTCCTCTAAAATGTAAAAAAAAACAAGAACAATGGCAGAAACACACTCAGTCCTCTTCATGTAACAGTCAATCTTTATTTGGTATAATTTTGAAAAGCTACAAACACTGAATTTGTTGGTAAATTGGTTTGCAGTGGCATTAATCCTACATTTCACAAGTCCAAGACATTAAAAGGAATTTACAGCTCAGACATCTGAACCCTCCTGCAGAGGCAGTTCTTCAGACGGCGGGAACACGTCTGCGTGGACGCCTCCTCCTAGCGGAGAGCAGAGCGTGTTGACTGTCTGAACTCTAGCATACGTCACCCCTCCTCTCCTCAGTAGTCACATCCTGTAGGCACCGTGTCACCAGCCGCTGGGGCGGAGGCTTGTTCTTTGTGAATTAAAGCATTAATTAAACAGAAACATGTCTTTTACTAATAAGGGAGGGCAACTTCATGCCATGAGCCATACTCACCATGGACCAATAATCTGTTCTACCCTCATTCTTCCTCTTACAAAAACAAAGTACAAATAGCTACAGAGCTGCATCTCACTCGCTGCCGTTTCACATCAGGAAACGAACCACAAAGAAATCAGTGCACCGAACATAAAAAAATAAACAACAAACGACACAAAACTCCGAGCTGGCCGATATTTCCACAGGTTTTGATTGAATTTCTAAGGCGTCTGTAACCTTCTGGCTTGACTCTTGGCAACGCTTAAACTCACACACACAGAAATATGAAAGCGCTGACGAGTGGCGTGAACCCTTCTGTGACCGGCTTCACTGAAGTGTCAAACCGAGAGGAACCGGCCGAGGTAAAGGCAGGCGTGTTGGCAGCAGAGTGGACGTGGCTACGTGTGGATGAGATGTGGTTAAATGGCTGACGTTGGTCGTCGCTCGGAGGCTTCAGTGTGCAGACTTACTGTGAGCAGAACAGGAAACAAAGACAACTGTGAAAAATCAACACATCTACCTACACTCCCCAACAAAATCATACACAATCTGTTTGGTTTTATTTTTGGTTGTTTTTTTTTTTCAATGGTGTTATTTTAAATAAAGAAATATATACATATGTAGATTATAATATGTACACTTGATAAAGAGCTGTGTCGGGCTGCTCTTCAGTGATTACTTTGCCTGAGGTGATGCTTACTCGGGTATAAAAACAGTCCCTGGTCTATGTTGTGCTCCAATTATTGTTTGACAGACAATCAGCAGTATACAAGGTTCATAGTACTGAGAACTACAGTCTAAGAGCAGTCTTTGGTTTTTAAAGGCGGAAGGATCATTAGCAGAGCTGCGTCATGGATCGGCCGGATCATTCCTCGCCACAGCTCAAGTTTAACTCCAGCAGGAACGAGCTGGGATGTGACGGACGAGGAGCGCACGCTGCAGTCTGGAATGATGGGAGCGTCGGCCGGGCTGTTCCATGACGCATGTCTGAGGTGGAGGAGCTGAGGAGGAGGAGGAGCTGAGGTGGAGGAGCTGAGGAGGAGGAGCCTGAGAGGGAGGAACAGGAGCAGCTGTGGGTGCGTCTGCAGCCACCTCCTCACTTCTGCATGTCCAGGTACGCACTGCCCTTTACTCCAGGGGCAAACACACACACACACACGTTAGAACACGTCCGGCCAGGGTGGTGGGGCTCTGCAGGAGGGCTCCTCTCTCAGGTATCTACCTGGTTGCTGGGAGGCTGCTTCTCTCCGTTGACCCCGAGCAGCACGGCCTGCTCCGTGCTGTCGCCCTTCATCTCCACCACGATGTTGTCTTTGTTCGACTTGTCTTTGGTGCTGCGACAACAAAATGAGTTCAATCATGGAGTCCAGATCAAACATGATGAATCCACCACCGTTACAGTTCTATGTTTGTCTTACACACATGCATAAGACTTTATAATGCATTTGTAATGCTTTATATGAGGCTGCAAAATAGTTTGTAACCATGCCTATATATGCATAGCACGCGATACAGTATACAGTAGGTTTTATAGGAGTGGATATAATGTATTCTAAATTCAGATTCATAATGCTTCAAACTGTCAAGAGTGTTTGAAGAACCTGAAGTCCTATAGGTTCATTCTCAAGTTAATTTCAACACCTTTTTAAAAACTTTTTAAAATCGACTCATTTCAAGCTGTAATGACACATTGTTAGCTTATTAAACAGTTGCAGTTTGCAATCAAGTCTATGGAGCGAAGCCATACAACA
This sequence comes from Karalla daura, assembly GCA_029224185.1. NCBI lineage: Eukaryota > Metazoa > Chordata > Actinopteri > Chaetodontiformes > Leiognathidae > Karalla > Karalla daura. Next base: position 23,069,157 of record CM055198.1, read on the forward strand.
CTACTTCATACTTTTCAAAGAGTTTCACAAAATTGATTTATCAACTTTTAACACTTTTTAAGACACTCTGTGTTATGTTGTAACATAACAGAGCATTATAACCAACAAGAACTGCATTAACACATGCTTAGTTTCTAAAAAGGAATAATACTTTGTACATTTTGCTATAACCTTGTTATGAGAACAGCCTCATTTCATGATATATCGTTTTCACCAACTTTCAGTCGAATTACTGGGAAATGCACATCTTTCAAACAGTGTGTTTCAACTCATACTTCTCCATCCACTCACAATTCTTGTTTCCCAGATCGGCCGCAGATCTTGCCCTTTTTGTAGAGGAAGTAGAGCACGCTGCCCAGGACGGCCAGCAGCAGGATGATGATGATGATGACGGCGATGATAACGCCTTTGCCCTCTGGTGGAGGAGAAGCACAGAGACAAGCAGGAGGTCAGCCGGAGCCAGGCTGGGGAGGAGTGGAGAAGGAGTGGAGGAGGAGTGGAGCGACAGCAGGAGGTGCGAGGGGCGGCACTGGGCAGCGTGTGGGTGCGGTACAGAGCGCATGTACAGTGCAATGTCGAGAGAGCGAGAGAGAGAGAGAGAGAGAGAGACAGAGAGATAGAGAGACAGAGAGAGAGAGTGCAGCCCGGGCATCATTCACGTGACCTGAACCTAGAGAGAGGTGCGATGTGGCTCAGCAGCCTGGGAGAGGAGGTGTGCTCATACAGCATGACACCATGCACAGGAGGAGGAGAGGATGAACAACGCTGGACAACGGTGATGTTGTTCATCAGGGGCGAGAGAGGGAGAGAAGAAGGAGGTGCTGATGGGAGCAGAGAGAGGAGGGGAGGTGCTGTGGAGGAGAGCCCTCTGAGGTGGAGCAGGAGGAGGAGTCTGCGGCAGCGTAACATACAAACCTTTCTTAATTTTCTCTGGTGGGTTAGCTGTTTGGGCTTTGACTGAGAAAAACCACATGAGCACAATTATCAGTGGGTGGCTTAAATAACTCATATCAGCAGTGCTCACACACACACGCACACACACACACACACACACACACACACACACACACACACACACACAGGCAGCAGAGGCCTGAAGTGAACGCAACAAATGTTTAATTTGTGAGGATCTTATCTATCATTTAAAGCTAAACATGGAGCCCGATAGGACGACTGTGTCAGCAGCACCACAGACGGCTCCCAGAGCAGTCTGTGGTGTTTAATCTCATTCCACCAGCACTTTTCCAGAAACAACAACCAGGACAGTTTTCCTCTGAGGGGGGCTGGAAATTTCCTGGTATGACGTACAACAGAGACGACAGGCAGGAGGAGAGAGAAAACACAAGGCAGCTCCCGTAATGGGAGTCAGGAGACTCGCTCTGAGTGCATTTAAAGCATCAGCTGCTTTCTAGAGTCACACTGGCGCGTGTGTGTGTGTGCGTGTGTGTGTGTGCGTGTGTGTGTGTGTGTGTGTGTGTGTGTGTGTGTGGGCTGTATCTGCACACTGCCTTGATGCTGCAGCTCCTCCGACCCTGCCGTACGTGCCTGAAAAATCATTTCAGCCTAACTTCATTGGGTAGAAAACCTTCCGTTGTTTTCACATAATTAGTTAGGTTAGTAGAGCGATCACAACCTGCTGTGATAACGAGCACGTGTACTGCAGGGTTTTATGTAATCAGAGTACTTCTGTAACGGTCTGTCTGTTGAATCATTTCTGTAGCAAAGTCTTTTTAATGAGATTCACTTTGATGTTTTGTGGTGGATTTGGCTCGAGGGTGAGGAGTGACTGCGATCTTACCTGTGACAGTACTAGCAGTACTAGCAGTACTAGTAGTACTACTAGTAGTAGTAGTAGTAGTGGTAGTAGTAGTGGTGGTGGTGGTGGTGGTGGTGGTTGCTTGTGTGGTGGTGTGTACAACTGCAAATAGTTAAAGGCACAGACGGGAGGCCGGGGCTCCCAGTTAGCAGACTGGGAGACGGGACAGGAAAACACACAGCTTCATCCCAGTACAACAACAACAACACCAGTGGCTGGGGTGTCCAGAGGCCTTCAGACAAAGTCAAAATAAACTTCAATGTGACAGAGAGGAAAAAATGCAGGAACAGAGGGGGGGAGGAGGGGAGTGGGTCACACAGACAGGAAGCGGGAGCAGGACGGACGTACTGCCTTTGATGCTGAAGGTCAGGCTGTCTGCGCCGTGCTCGTTGGAGGCGTTGCAGTAAACGCTGGTGAGGTCAGAGGTCACCGTGACACTGACCACGCTGCGCACGCTGTCCTCCGTCTGCTCTTCAATCATCTTCTCCAGGATCTGCCACAAAAAAACATTAAAGACTCAATTAAACTAAGAGTTAAATCTAAACTCTCCGCCGGCCTCTGTGGCTTCAGCTTCACAGACATCGAGACGTTGGATCTGCTGTACCTGTCCTTCAGAGGTGGACCAGGTGATGGCAGGGGGAGGGAAACCTCTGGCCTGGCAGCTCAGATCCACTGTCGCATCAAAACTCTCCTCTCTGTCTGTGCTGTCTGGCGTGGTGATCTCTGGTGGGCCTGAAAGAAGGAACGTTCTTCCAGAACTTCTACAACTACACATAACACAACTGAAACACGACTCCAGTAGAGGCATGAGGCTGCTGAGATCCAGGTTTGTGTAGATTACCCTGCACACGAACTGTGAGCGTCACGCTGGTTTCCAGCCCCTCAGTCTCCAGAGCGGTGACCATGCACTTATACGTCCCTGCAGAGTCGAAGGTGGTGTCCGTCACGCTCAGTCTGTTTCCTCCAGCGACCTCCTTCCCGTCCTACACAAACCACACGCATGAAGAGATGAAGAAGCACATGCATCCATCCCCTCGCAAACTGAAACACTGAGTAGGGACTACTCACTACTAGGTGTGTGTTAAATGGCTTTTCCAAGTAGGGATATAAAACAAAAAAAAACAAGCAGTTTATGTTCTGATTCCCAGTAACTACGAGAAGCACAGAACATGGCACATTCATTTCAAAATGGCGAGTGAAGATCTTCATCTTCTCCTTAAAGGACAGAGGGTTGATCTGACAGCCACCTCTAACAGAGAGAGGCAGATCAGCCTGTTAAAGCTCGACTGTCTCACTGATCAGTGATAGATGCTCCTCGATCTTCCTCAGCGTTCTGACTTCTATGTTACACATCTGGAAGTATGTGCACATCTGTGAATGTCTGCAGGCAGGTATTGTTTAGGAAGACTTTGTCACTATGCTCTGTTGTGGCTGTCTCTGGTTTTATAGTTTTTTTTAATCTGGGAGTTTTTTGAGACAAGACATAGAGCAACTAGAGTGCATGAGCAGCTGGGACCTTGAACCAGGACGTGTGTGTCTGTAGGGAGGAGAGGGCGTTGCACCAGGCCTCCAGATCCTTTCCTTTCAGCACCTCCATGTAGTCCTGGGGCGACACCACAGCCTGGTCCAGATCTGAACAGAGAGCAGGAGATCAGAGCACGTCCAGACCGTCACACCGCTGGTAGAGCAGATAAACGAACCATGGGAGCGGGCTCCTTACAGTGGACTAACACGGTCGTGTTTCCTGAGACCTCCTCAAAGGTCTCTGAGTCCATCAGCGAGCAGGCGTAAAGCCCGCTGTTCAGACGGGTCACGTCGTTCAGAATCACAAGGTTTTCTGACCAGGACGCTCCACTCTGCAACACCCAAAACAACCCAGTCAGCAAATTCAGACTTTAGAGGAAGGGATCGAGGGTCCTGCCCCTGTACCTGTACCTGGGGGTGGGAGATGGTAGGTATAGAGGAAATAGTGCCATCGCCCTGGCAGTGAATCTCAAGAGAATCTCCTTCCTTGACCTTGCCTTTTGGTGACTCCACCCAAATCCTGGCGGTTGTGGAGGGGTCTGAAACAGAGGGAGGAAGTCGAGTCCTTCGTCCAAGGCTACAGACAACAGAGCAGCGCCCCAGGCTACATCCGGGACTACAGCTCCTCCTGTAAACATGCTGTTCAGCACAAATTTCCTTATCGCTTATTTCCAGTTCCTCCTGAATGTAGTGGTTCCGAGTCCTGGCCCAGAAAGGAAGCGGTGCTATTCTGGATCCAGAACCAGTCCTTTCGTACTAGCCCAGAACCAGAGGGGTGATGCTAACTTTCATAATCCCTGACAGGGACCTGTTGGTTTATTTCTCTATCTAATTGGAAGTTTTCCACTTCCACGGATCACATAAGAGAAAGAAATACATACAACGCATCTAAAGCCAGACAAGCAGTTCATATGGGAATCTGGGTCCACAGTGTCTGAACTCACAGAGCACGCTGATGCTGACGCGCTTGCTCTCGGTCATCTTGGTCTCTCCAGGGGAAAAGTAGGTGACTTCACAGTAGAACAGGTCGTCTTTGTCCTCCTTCATCACTTTCATGTTGAGCTGGCTATGCACAGAGAACAGGCCGCTGGACTCAGTGGTGGTGGTGTCCACTATCTCCGACACTGGAGGACAGAGGACGCCAGGAGACACCAGGACGTAACGTTACAAACTGGACTAAAAGCAGCGTGAGCGGCTCCTCAGACGTCCCTCTCACCGTCCTTCACATGCCGCAGCGGCGTCTGGTTCCTGTACCAGGTGATGTTTGGCTTGGGGTAACCGTTCTTCACCTCGCACGTAGCGATCTGTAGGAGAGACAATGGTTGAAGCTGTGGACTGGTGTTTGTCGTATAGCTTATTTTATTACATTAAATGTCACAAAGTAATAATGGTATAAAATGACATAAAATTATAAATATGAAAACTACAATAACTACAATAACTTGTTTATAGCTTATTTACCTTGGAGACATCGAGTTCATAGGTGGAGATGCCTGTCTGGACGCTCTCGATGACGGGCAGATCTGGTTTCACTGCACAGGAACAAAACATTAAGAGAAGCCTACCTGTCGACCATAATCGACCGTCTCAGAAAAGTTTCATTGTTTGTGTCTATGTGGAAAATATTCAATCCCCAGAGGAGAGGTAGCGTGATCTAAGAGCAGGAGGGAACCAGTTCTTTGACTAGTTAGCTCTGGTGTATCCAGAGACAGGTTATCGTGGTTCAGGGGAGGTTCAGCATGAAATGAGACTCAGGTGAGGCATGAAGTGACCCGACAGGATGTTTGTTTTGTTGCAGCTGGTGCTTCAGGCCTGTAAGCTGCTCCCTGCCCTGCCCAGGACCCCAGGGAGGCAGGATGATGAGCTAGAGGCAGATCCTCACTGTGGATGTTCACCTCTTGCTCTGATGGTTCAGGGTTAATCTCTGGTTCTTACCAAACACCCTCAGCTTGGTGCGTCCCTCCCCGACGTCGGTGATGAAGCTCCTGACGACGCAGATGAACTCCACCTCGTCCTGGAGCTGGACGTCGTTCACGGTGAGGACCACCCCTCCCGTGGAGCCCGTCACGTTGACGCCGATGCGGCCTGTGAACTGCGTCCCTCGCTCTGCGTACTGGGCGGTGGAGTCCAGGTGGAAGATCTTCTGCCTGTCGCCCAGCCGCGTCACCTGAAGGGGAGGAGGAGGAGGAGGAGGAGGAGGAGGAGGAGGTGCAGACATGAAGGTGCAGACATGGCAGCTGCTCAGTGGGCGGGGCCAGCCTGAGGGGACTCACATAGAACCACTGGATGATCATGGCACCGATGCCCTCAGACGAGTTGTATATGGCGGTGATGTGCACCGTGTCTCCTCGGGACACCTCCACTCTGTCCTCCATGTTCACCTCCATCTTGGCCCACACTGGAGGAGAACAGGAGAGACGGTGGCGGTCAGTATTATGTGTTTCTGTCCAAGAATTAACTCTCATAAGGAATCGCTGTGTATTTTATCATTAATTAGACACTAGAAAAAAAGACACTTACACACAAAGTAAAACATAATATAAACAGCCATATAAACACACGTCCTCTATAATGACAAAAATGGACTAATTCAAAATGATTTAGCCCTGTTTTTTTATTTTATTTGGACACACTTAGAAAGGATCCAGTGGCATCATAATCCCATTAGAGGGTCCAGAACTTACATAGTTAACACTGAAATTTAACAAACAATAGTTTTATGAGGATTCCTTAAAGTCCTGAACTAACTACGAGCATGTGCTGCCCTTCAGTTCGTACAAAAATGGCTCTTCAAACCGCTAAAACAGAGATTTCTAGGCTGTACAAACGAATCCATGAATCAATAATGGACTGCTACAGAGGCAGTTGGACAGGTGTTGAGAGCTGCTCTCAGCTCAGGTGTTTTTCTGAGCTGAAAGTTCAGGTTGAGAAGAAGAACGTCCTGCAGACACAGAGTGAGACGAGGCTCAGAGGGGACAGACAGAGGAGAGAGTCATGGCGGGTCAATGGGGAAGAGAGAGATGCTATGACAGGAATGACCAGCCCACCCATGTCCACATTAATGTGCTGCATTCCTCCATGTCACCCTCTCACAGGAAGAAAGGCTCAATTTACAGGCAGCATAGAAGCTCCACTGTTCCTCCATCATCTGCCTCTCAAGGACCACTGGTTTTCCCCTTCCAGGGTCTCTCTCTGTGTCGCGTCCCACACGTCTATAGGAGGGACCCCCCGATGACGCTCCACATCTCTCTGTCTCAGCAGATATATGAGCCGTAGCCCCGAGGTTGCCAGGTCTGATTTAGCTCTTCCTCCCCGTCTGTTCATTGTGCTGCTGAATGCAGCTTTTATCGGGGGGAGAGAAACGAGCAGTGGCAGCTCACGTCTGGGCTCAAGTCAATTACGGCTCAGAAGAATGTAAGAGCACTTACTGAGTGTCCTGCAGTGACCCTCATCCTGACTTTGAAGACAGGGAAACATTCAGCCCCAGTCTGAAGACTCAGGAACTTCACTGGTATTATACCAGTTCCTCAGTCTCTCCCAAGCTCAGCAAATCAGTCTGCTCATGGGGTCGGTCCAGCCGCTGTCACGTGACCCAGGACAGCAGACATGATGAGATGTGAGTAAAGTCCCACACACTCACCACGTCTTACACACTCATGATGTTTAATTTAGCAGAAATGCACTCAGTGGTTTGACTGCCACCTTATCAATAAGGCATCAGCAGAGCTGAGTTAGTTAATTATACAACCGTGAGGTCCAAGATGATGGACTTCTCATCACATTTGTCACCATGCTGTGAAGTTGTATCAGGTCAAACTCATGTTTTAAAGTCACTGAGACGAACCCTTCACTACGAAGGTCAAAGGTGAAATCAATCTGGAGGACAGATTCAGAGCCAGTTGTAGTTGTAGCTTGGAAGAGTCTGGACACGAGACGCTTGACCAGATGCAATCCATCTTGGTTTAACACAATTACCACAACACACGCACACAGATGAGAACCTCACACACACACACACACACACACACACACACACACACACACACACACAGACAGATGAGCACCTCATACACACACACACTCTCATTCCATCATTATCTGCATGATAACAAACATTTCTTACCGCCTCTAAAAGCTAAACCTCTGACTGTTCTCTGACCTGTATCAACAATAAACACGGCCCCCCCGCCTCCATGTTTGCTCCATGTTTACACTTCCTCCCTCTGCCCCCCCCCCACCCCATCACCCCTCCCCTCCCACCTGCCTCTCCCTCAGTGTGCTGCTGCTTGTTGCTAATGGAGCTGGACGGATGCTTTCCTGTAAAAGAAATCCAATTAGACTGTCCAACACAGACATTTCCTGGCCATTAGGACGTCGCTGACTCACCCGCAGCGTCCCCTCCCCCACCTGAGGACTCGCCCTCACAGGAAAACACTGAAAACACACATTCTAGTTGGCATCGCACTCACAGATTCACAAAGTCTGACATCAGGCTGCTGGCCCGCTCCTGGGGATCTCAATCAGATCTGATTAGTAATTTGACCAGTTTTCCTCCCCGCGGAGCATCAATCAGAGCGAGGCCTCCATCGATCCTGTCTGAGGAGAGGAGAGGAGCTGCCCAGGTCCACCAACGTCTCCGATCAGCACGCCCGGATCAGCTCGGCCCCTGCAGCTGCTGCTGCTGCATGCTGGGAAGCCCGGGCCGCTCCACAGGCCAGAGTCTCTGACCCGAGCAGGGAGGAGGGATTCCTAGCAAGCCTGGAGGTGTGTTTACATTACGGTTTTTGGCTAAATAAGTTAAGTGGAACTGCTGTTTCCATTTTAATGGTCATAGTCTATTCCAGTGACATCCCATCGTCCCACAGGACTTTACACGCTGGGGAAAAGGGACATCCGAAATGTTATATTTAAATAAGATTTAGAGAAAGTTCTTGTTTTGTACGTCATGCTCAGTGATGTGTGACTTTCCATTACACTTTTGCAATCAACTTCTGTATGAACACATTTGAGAAACCTCATGAAACTATAAAATATGTTGTAGCGATATAGGTTTTTTGAAAATGTGGGTTTTTTTTACAGATTTTGTGCATTTCTGTGAGTAATGGAAACACATCCTGTTGCATATACATCTAAAATGAAATACTGAGCCCTACTCCTCCTTAAATCATCAAGACAGTCATGTAGGTCTTCTCACTGACAGTTCAATTTCATGAAAGTCCAGTCAGTCGCCGTGTAATGAGCAGTCCATGTGAAACCGTCGGACAGAATGAGAAAAGTCTTGTTTGACAGAGGATCAGCTCACAGGGCGGCTGATGAAGGCTCGCCAAGCATGCGCTCAAAGGATTCCCACAGCACGCAGTGAGAGGAGAGGTCTTCACAAGAGGGCCAGTGTTTACGTTCCAGTCAACACACACAACACGCACCAGGGAAACGCTACACATAAAAGCCATATTCAGCTTTGATTTATGCCTCTAGTTGAGTCTTTGACATTCACGCGCTCACAAACATATCTCAGTTGCGGCTGATAACCAAGTTTCAAAGGCTGAGGCAGCAGGGGATCCAAAACCAGGAAACGACTTCTTAGTTCAGCTGCTCTGCCCTAAAATAACTCGGCTCGGCTCGGCTCATATGAGACGGCGACTGTACCGAGGAGGCGGTCCACAAGTAGGTGTCCGCACAGACAAGACACAGCAGCAGAGGCGCGGAGGATAAGGCAATCTGAGGGGGAAACGGTATCAAAGGCATTGTTATGTCTACAATGAAGTATGAGCCTTTTGTTAGGGGACACACAACACTTCAGACTGTGAAGAGCAGCGATAACAGAACTTCCTGCCGAGCCCTGAGTGTCCGCCGCTGCCTGTCCACACGCGAGGAGATCTCTTCATTTAGACTTCACATAGAGTAAAGCCCCCACCTGACCGGCCCCCACCTGACCGGCAGACCAGTCCAGACCGGGCTGGTTTATTTCTGAGCGGCGTGGGGGTGGATCTGAGGCAGGCCGCTCGGTCCTTCCTCTGACAGGTACAGAGGAGAGATGAGACGTGACATGTGCTGCTTCAAAGGCTGGAATCTGCTCCCAGCCGTCCGGCTGGCAGGCTGCCGTCCACCCCTCCATCCATCCCCCCATCCATCCCTCCCCCCATCCATCCCTCCCTCCATCCATCCCTCCCTCCGTCTGCTCTGGCAGCATGACACATGATCATCGGTGAGGAAGAGGAGAGGATGTCCACCTTCAGCACATTCAGACCACGCAGTCTGACCTTTTATCAGTCACGCAGAGAACTGTCTTACTTTCCTTATTTCGTATGGTAAACGTTAACCTTCAAATCCATCCATTTATCCTACCTTGGTCTCACTAAAGAGGCTGGATGGATGTGCAAATATGAACTTTCTGTTTTCTTTCTGCAGGGACCACAGAGCAACGCGATGTTTGTTGTAAACTAGTTAAATTAGGCAAAAGTGACAACAGCAAACCGTCTCTTCTCCCAGAGAGGTTGATTTCAGTCTGACATTACTGACCCGATGAGAAATCAACCACAACCAGGCTCGAAACTCATACAGCAACAAACAACAACAAACATACTGTGTGTTGCCAGATAATGTGATGGGACCATGAGCTGGCTGAATAAATACTGTTAACCACATTGGATCTGCTCTTATGTCCTAGAGGAGAGGTCAGAAGGTCGACCAAATCTCCGTGAATATCTGGAACAAATTCCAGGTCAAGCCGGCCACAGGCTGTCAAGACGGCTTAGATATGGACGGACGGACGGACCGACATTCATTTCCTCGGGGCCTTCTGCCCTCGGGGGGAAACGTTTCTCTCTCTAAAATCTGTGGGAAGAAAAAAGAAGATTGAGTTCAAAGCAGCAACTGACAGGATGATCGCTGAGGTCGAGCAACAACCTGAGATCCTTCAGCCTGTCTGTCCACGAGCTGGGAGCGGGATCTGCTTCTCACACACACACACACACACACACACACACACACACACACACACACACACACACACACACACACACACACACACACACACGCACTCACTCTCCTAGGCGGTCTGTGACTGCTGATTCCAGCACTAAACACATTATTACACAGTTTGCAAAAGTCTCAAGGCACAACTAGCACATGACACACATCCCACGCTGCTGCGTCTCATTCACCAGTTCCCAGCCGCTCGTTCTGGAGCTTCAGCAGCGGCGTTCCCGCCCTCCCTCGCCGGGAATGTACCGGCCACAATCCATTAATCCAAAAAGAAAGTGCACTGTTTTGTTTGAGTTACGGGCTCCTTATATAACCCGGTTCTTCTGTCGCGAGGTGATATTTTAAGGTGCTGTATTAATATTTACATACCGAGGATTCCCCTCGGCTTTAGCCCTAATTCACGTTTAATTACGCGTCCTGCAGGGAGAAGGCCGAGGCTCCCCCGAGCTGGGATGAGCCTGATATTAAAGAACAGAACACAGCCTCCCGTTCTTGAGAGCGTCCGTGTCTGTGTTGGGTCATGAACCTGCCTTTAATTGCTTGCCACGAACCACCGGCTAATCCGGTCAGGTGACAAAAACACAACAACACGTGGAGGAATTATCCTAATTATCTTTGTACTGAACCCCAGAGCGAAAACCACCGTGCACGCACGGCCTGGTGGAGGTGGAGGAGGTGGTGGAGGTGGAGGAGGTGGTGGAGGTGGTGGAGGTGGAGGAGGTGGTGGAGGTGGAGGAGGTGGTGGAGGTGGTGGGGCATGTTTCCACCACCGTCACGTCTAAGAATAACAATGGCCTATCGAGCTTGTTTGCTTACATGATACAGCAGAATATCAGAGCGGTGACCCGAGCGGCTCCAGGAATAGCAGCAGCCACTCTTCAGCTCAGAGAGAGAGAGCCTGGGAAAACAGTGCCACAGTCCGGAGGCGCTTTGTGCCGAGGGAAATGGGTCCGGGACGGATGAATGGAGTGTGGGGTGAACGTGAGAAAAGCCGATACAAGACCTGAGAGGGAGAGGGAGGGAGAGAAGGGACAGAGGTGGGGCTGGAGGTGGAGGTGGCAGACGGAGACGTGATGAAGTGGGTGTTGGGTTCTGTGCTCGCTGCTGCGGCCTCTGACATTTATCACACTAATCCCTCGATGGCTCACTCCTAGTATCTGCCCGGGAGGAGGAGACGTTATCAAGCGGACGATAGCGGCTCTCACTCAGCACGCTGAGTGGAGAAAGACGAGGAGAGGGTCGAACCACCTCCACCAGCCCATGTCCTGCCTGCGTCTCCTCCCCTCAGTCGTCTCACACAAAGACGCCTTTTAGCTGGAGAGGGGAACGTTGCTATCAGATCACTGAAAGCACAGAATACGTGGAGCTTTCACGCTTCTTAAAACCACTCGATAACTGAACCAGGTCTGTGCAGCCCGACCGACACACGCAGTCACAGTCTGCGAGTGGAAACTTCCGGCAGCGTGTCGAGGTTAAACAGCTACCACAACCAGATCTGCATGCGAGATTCAGCAGCCATGAAACAGCATTAAACACGTTGTTGTCTTAATGGAGGTCGCTTCAGCGTCTCTCATGACACCAGCGTCCTCGTGTGAACCCCTGTAAGTAACGCTGCATCTCCACAGTGAAGCATCTGACTCGTTTTAGGCTTTGACATCATTACAACTCTGAGTGTTGTGCCATGATTAGACATGCTGTCTCGTAATAACTCGTAAAAACAACTGGATGTTTCCAGAGGATTGAAACTTGTGTCCCAGTCTGGTAGCATCCAGCAGGGGATGATACTGGGTTTGGCACTGGGCCACTTTGCTGTTTTCCTTAAATCTGTTTCAAAGTTAATTTAAGGAAAAATGACGGTTCAGTTTTGCACGTTCTGCTCTCTTGCTCTGAGAGATTACAGTCACTAAACATCTGGTTATGGAGAGTGTATTCAGCAAATCCTCCTCCTGAGAGACTGAGAATCTTCGTAGTTTAAGAAATGAGCAGACGCAGCCAAATTCTTGTCTCGGCGGCCTCTTTATGGCTCCATTACCGAACAGTAGCCCCACTTAGTTTGGGTCAAACCAGCAGCTGAATGGTGCAAAGGAATGTTATGAGAAACTCTTGAAATAGTCCTCACTGAGGTCCCCCTCGCACCTTCATCAATCACATCAGGGGGTGACACACACACACTCACACACACACACACACACACACACACACACACACACACACACATAGGGTCCCCCACACAGACGCCAGGGCTGGAGACACATCGCCGCATGCAGTCAACACACAGCAGAGTTTATAGCGCCATAAATGAGACCCTGAAATGATAAAATGACCATCAAACAGCACTGAACATCACAGATCCAGACTACGTCCTGCAAGCAGCTGCAGCTCTGCACAGAATTCAAAGCCACTTTGATCCACATTAAACGATTTCTTTGCAGCCCGCCCCCAGCTCCTCCACCCCACGCTGTCTCACTCCTCCCTCATCAATATGCACGTTTGGTCTCATCACGTTTGCTTTCATTAGCTGCCACTAGTTAGCATTTATTAATGAGAGAGCCCTGACGACCTTAGTAAGGTTTTCATGGTAAGGACATTTCTAAAGTCCGGGTCTGGTTGTGTTCCCGCTCTGCAGACTGCACACACACTCTGCAGCTCTCCTGGAGGAGAGGAGGGGCCAGCGGCACAGAAATAGCATCTGGAAACTTAACTCCGGGGGAATTACACAAGTTTTGGGGTGTGAGTGGACGGGAAAGTTGATTCAAGACGACCAGATGAAGTTGATCAGAGAGAATCTAGTCAACAACATCAGGACCTTATCTGGGACTTAAAGTCATCATCACAACTACTGATAACATCAATAGACCACTTTCTCTTGTCTAGTGGACTTTAAATTATTGATCAGGGCAGAAAAGTGAGATTGATAAATATTGATGGGATGAAAAACCATTATCTGGGATGGGTGTGAAGCCTGTGTGGCTCCAGGTGATGTTTCAAGGGCTGCAGAGACAATGAGAGGGACAGCGACAGCTGCAGCGACCAAACTGCACATTCCCACGATGCCTGGGAGAAAACAAGGTCACACCAGCTTGCCAGACACTTTCCTTCACACACACACACACACACACACACACACACACGCATCCCCGGGGTGCTGGAGCCCGTGCTGCTGGTGTCCACTCAACATGCCATCAGAATTAACGATATGCAAAAGGCCGCGCAGACGTGGGAGACGAGGAATGTAAATACAGCGGATCACAGCGGACCACACAGAGGGGGAGGACGGGGGGGAGTCACATCGCTCTCCGAGTTCCCCTGGCCATCTGACGCTGGATTGCGTTTCAGCGGACCACCTGTTGGAGAGATCAGGCCGGGCTGGAACCTGGCTCCGGCTCAGCACGACAGGCTGCAGCCCCATCCCCAGGTCCTGGGAGCTCTGCTCACAAGACAGGAGAGAGGAAGCTGTGGAGGCGGAGCTGAAGGTGTGTGAGCACCAGTGGAGGATCAACAGGACAGAACAGCTCAGTGAGCTTCTAAATCTGCTGCCCGGGTCACAGCTCTGGTGATACCGAGACAGAGGAGAGGAGAGGGCTGCTTCGGCCTGAGTGGAGGAGTTAGAGCATCTCAGGGAGGAGGATAGCTGAGCTATAAGACAGTTCTACCATAAAGTCAAGGAGTCATAATTGCAGAGTTTAGCTTCACAGTGATGACCTGGAGGTGAGCGAGGAGCGCCAGGCTGCTGTGAGAGCATCAGGCCGAGCATCGGGAACGTTGCGGAGCAGAGTGGGACCACAGCTGAGAGGATGCCAGCGCGGGGCTGGAGCTGGGAGGAGCGGCACAGCTTCACTGACCTGCAGCTGATCCCAGTTCAGCAGGCAGCACTTTGGTCTGTCTCCCAGCAGTTTCACTCCAAAGACAGTTCACTCTGTTCCCCCTGCCTTTGATAACCACTTGGCAAAAAGACAAGAGCTTCTCCTCTTTGCTCAGAGTTTCCACACTCGATATGCCCACACACACACACACACACACATGCACAGTGTAGAGTATGTGTCAACTGTACAGTCTGACTTCTGAGTTCATGTGGTCATCTTCCCATGTCCGAATCCACAACTCCCATAATGTTAAAGGGAAAAACTTTAAATTACTCAGGCAATCTCACAGCCTCCTGCCCACTTGCATTTCTGTGTGTGTGTGTGTGTGTGTGTGTGTGTGTGTGTGTGTGTGTGTGTGTGAGTGTGTGTGTCTCAGTGGGTCATTTCCTCGTGCCTGCTCCCATGATGGTACAAACGCCCCCTCCATCCTCTTTCCCACGTCCCAGACGACAGAGCGGTCCCCGGTATCGGGCGCCCTGTGCGAGCAGGAGGCAGCAGTGAAACAACAGAGGCTGCGTGGACGTCTGGAAGTCTGGGAAAGGCCAGCAGGGACGGTATTTTTATACGACGCTGATTGAGACAGTACAGAGACAGAAACAGAGGGAAAGGGAGAGCGAGAGGTCCCATGACTTCACAAGTATGAGATGTGCGTTGCTTGCTGCTGGCATATTATGGCTAAAGATAGACTGCAGATTCACACACACATATACACACACACATATACACACACACACACACACACACCGAAAGCTTTTTAGCCGTGGACTCACAGGAAACGCTGCTCAGCTCAACTTTCTCCTTTTTTGGTGGATGCTACAATAAAATCTCTTGCTGCTCTCTCTCAAACCGAGACGTCTGTATTTTACTGCCTTTGTGCTCTGTGTGGGTTAAGTTGCGTATGGTGTGTGTGTGTGTGTGTGAGTGTGTGTGTGTGTGTGTGCGTGCCCTTCACCACACTGAGAGCTGAAGACCGCTCTCACACACCCTCAGCTGTTAAGTGGTTCTCACGTGCAGTCTGGAAATTAAAAATAAAATCGGAGCAAAAACAAACGCACGTTTTATCCGGTGGGAGGTTGAAGATCCCGTGACCTGGAGCCCCGAAACGTCATGGAGGGATGTTACTTCCTGGGAAATGTGGCACCTCCCTGCTGGGTTTAATGCCGACGGCTGAGATGGGGAATATTCATGTTTACGACTTGTAAGCATTCGCTCAACATGACGGCTCTAAATGGCTGCATGAGTCGGCTCAGAGAGGCTCAGACGTGATCGGCGCTGAAACGAGTTCATTTCTTTGATTTCCACACATATCTGGACATGTCGGTTCTGAGTTGCACTTTGGTGTGGACCAGCTCCAATGCGTCTTGAGATAAAGATGCTGTGAACAGTCAGAGGTTCAATTAAAAAGTCACACCTGCACTAATTACAAAAGTCAACCTGAAAACCATTCCTTAATAAGCTTTTTGGATTCATCGTTCCTCTACAGGCCGTAAAATCCCTCTCAGCTGATTTCCTTTTGCTCTTTACTTGTACTTGTATTAATAAATAATTGAATACCTTTGAGTCCAGCCACAACATCCTGTTTAAGTGAGTACTGTACATCCCATAATATGGCGGATGGGAGGAGAGCAGCATGGGGGGCACTAGTTCAGCTGTACAGTAGAGGAGGATTCACAGGCTAACTGCAGCCCTTCACGTCATCCTGAGCTCTTGCATCAGGGCTGATGTGAACTCACCTCCTGCTCACACGCTCCACTCGCCAAAAGCTTGGCCTGTTTATCGCAGGAGAGATGAAAAGATGGATTTAAAATATCTCACATGTTGAGATCTGAGGTCCCGGGCGCAGCATGATGAAGCAACGGAGCCAAGAAAACAATGATCCCCCTGTGTCTGCGCTGGCTGCCTCAGCTGGGAGAGGGCAGCCCGAAATGAAATGAATGAAACAGAATCAAATCATATCGGACAGCTCCGAATATCTGGTGTGACCCAGATAGAAAAAAGAAAAAAGAAAAAGGAAAAAGAGAGTGTTGGTTTCATCAGAAGAAAGAGGAACAAATAAGACCCATGCAGGACAAACCCTCTGAGGTGAAAGATAAGAGCTCAGTACAGAGGAGAACTACTAACTCTATAACTCTATAACATTCTAACTCTATAAGTCAGAGCTGCTGTAACTAAACCCTGGGCGGCCACAGAGCGGTCTGCCCGCTGGAGTCAGAGCACGGTGTCATGGCTGCTGGATGACAGGCTGCATTAGGTTAAAAGGATCCTAATGTGCATTAGATCAGCGCAGAGCATTATTTCAGGAAAACAACATCCATTATTAAGCAGGTTTCTGAACACATGCAGATCCTGACCACTTGTCTCCACTTGTCCTCAGCTCCCCACAGGTCCGAGCATCCAGCGGGTCCTGGATCAGGTTCAGATCCTGCTCAGCTCTGGACACAGACCCAGGTCAACACCAGAAAGCTGGTCCATGCATGAAGGCCAGTTTGGAAAGATGTAGACTAGCTAGTTTCATTTTTTATGTCTTCTATGTCAGCTTTTTACTTAGAGCGATGGCGTCCTTCACAAACAGGCACTTTCAGTGTCAATTACTGCACAAGAGATTTCTTTGTTTGCGTTTTGCCAGTTTTGGGCCCGACTCCGCCAGACAAAGATGGGTTTGAGAATCAGATTCTGATGCAAGTGGCGTGATTGGTAGCTTGTGTTGTCGCCAGACGCTGTCAATCAAACCACACCCACCGGCACGCGAGGAAGTACGAGCAATAAGCTGGATAAGAGTCGACAATGTTGAGTCAGTGCTGAACATGGCTGTGACTCAAACTGTCCCCATCGTAACCATGTCTAACATCATGTTAAACATCATGTTAAACATGATGCATATTTGGACCAATCCAGTTTCTGCAGGTTTGCATGTTCTCCCTATGTCTGCATGGGTTTTCTCCAGGTTACCTCTCAAGGTGCAAAACATGCATGTTTAGCTTGGGTGCAGATTCTAAATTGCTAGGTGAATGGTGAAGGTGTGTGTACCTGTCCAGGGTGTGCTCCCTGCAGACAGCTGTGGACAAAGTGGATAAGGTAACAGATGGACTGGATGGATGGATGGATCTGCTTTGTTCCAGGCTGTAAAAGTGACGCTGGTTATCTGAACATGTATGTAAACGTGCAGCCTCGAGTGCCAGAATTTTATAGTGTCATGTTATTCATTGCATTGCCTGTACATCCAGCTGTGCTGTTGTCTCAGGTCTGATGGGAGGTCCACCCTGAACCTCTGTCTAATGAAGGTCACATTCAACCTTCAATTCACCCGTAGCTCTAAATCATCCTTCCTCAACGGGGCCCTCGAGCCACATCTATCTGGTGGCTCTCCACAGAGGCAGGCAGAGGAGGAGGACATTAGTAATATAACTTCCCCTTGACAAAAGCCCGGGAGCCGGCCCTCTGCAGCGATTAGCTACGGTTTTGGTAAAGAGCAGCTCATCTCTATCATAATAAAAAGCAGAGGAGACCAGGGGGCAAAGGAGAGGCCCCCCTCATCCCAGCAATGAGCATTTTTCACACACTGGTAATACATAACAGCCAGACAGAGAGGACCCTGTGTGTCTGCCTGTGTGTGTGTGTGTGTGTGCGTGTGTGTGCGACCCTAGAAGGTGAAGACTCACATAAGTCACGATGTGTGAATGAAAAAGAGAGGACCTCTCCACCAGGACTCAGACTGATTCAGGGACAGTGTGAGGATGAGTCCACCCTGTCTTCCTCTCCAGCTGATCCCTGGTCAGCACTCTCAGCAGACTGAACGCTTTCAGGACTTCTACATTCAGGAATCCTCTGAATAAGACGTAACTTCCAGTTCACATATCTGTGCAAACCGTCACTGAGAGCTGAGAAAGTTTGAAGCTCCTGAACTTCGCTGGAAAGACACGCCTGACCCCGAGCAGCAGTCAGACAGACAGGCAGACAGACAGACAGACAGACAGACAGACAGACAGACAGACAGACAGACAGACAGACAGACAGACAGACAGACAGACAGACAGACAGACAGACAGACAGACTGGCAGGCAGACATGCAGGCAGACAGAATGATGGGAATCAATCACAGATGATGGAGAACCTCTCACTGTTCAGCCAGATCTTCCAGGTTTGGATGATTGAAGCCGTCTTTGTAGCTCCATCTTGTTGCCCATTTATCTTTATCAGACACACTTCCTCTTCTTCTTCCTCTTCCTCCCCTTCTTCCCCTTCTTCCTCTTCACATCCTTCATTCTGCTGCATTAATGTCTTATGGAGGTTTTCCAGCAGCACAGATCTGCCGGCTGAACTTCAATCTTCTCTCGCTTTGATATATTTTTAAAGACACATCTGATAGCGGAGAAGAAAGAACGTGTCACGTCTATTCTCCATCTTTCCCGCCTCTCTTGTTCTTGTTCTATTCTACTGAACATAAAAGGCCTGGAGTAACAACAGATTTAACACGTAACGTGAGGTTTATGAGGTAGAGCAGTTAATAATGGCTCTCATTCAAGAGAAAGGAGGCTGTGGCTAATCAGGCCTGCTAGTGTTATCAGAGCTTAATTTCTTTTGCTTCATGTTTTGCAATCAAGATTCCCGGTTTGTTGCAGCTGCGTGCATCGACGTTAAACCATTTTCCTCTCGAGTTTCAGGTTATTCACAGTGGACGAGAAACTTAAGACAGAAACATGAGCCAGAAACTCCCGAGTGGTCAAACTTGTTACAATAGTAATGTAAATAAATAAACTCATGTAGTTGTTGTAACTAACAAAACAAGTTCACAATAACATAGCAGATGCTGCAAACTCCAGACAGACAGAGCAGCTGTTTATCTTCATGGGAGATATTTTGTGGCTTCAATTACTCTTACAAATTAAGCAAACTGGGAGATTTACAATACTGGGAAAGCCAATAAGTCCTTCTCTGTGTTTCATAACACTCACACGACTCATGTATCACTCGGCCTCATCCGGTCTGACAGACGGTGTCGATTTCAACATTTTGGTAAAAGTCCACACCCCTGCACAGCCTGAGAATGATCACTATTTCTCGAGGCCAAACCATCGCTAGGAAAGCATCATTTTGACACTGGAGTCGGTGTGACTGACAAGAGTCAACAGCTGCTGCGCCTCCGAGCGACCTCTGACCCCAGGGGAGAAAAATAAGGCAGCGGGAGAGTTTCAGAGCGAAAACCAGGCAAGAAGAACTCATGCTGCACACCTAGACCCTCACAAGAACAGGACAGCATCATCCTGAAGAGAAGTTAGAGCAATGACTGTACAGACACATCCTCATTCAATAAACAAACTAATGAATCATCTGGATATCACAACCTCCTCGAAAACTACAATTGAGAAATAGATGTCTCATAGAAATACACCCTAAGAGTTACAGCGGAGCATTTTGCCAGAGAATTGTAGTGTGTCTGTGTTTTGCAGGATGTCTGACAGAAGTTTCATGGTAGAGATGCAGTTTGTGCAGGGAATCATGGCATCATCCTGCAGATTCATGCACTGTGCAAACTGTGACCTTATGATGTGATGCAC
The DNA here is from genome assembly GCA_029224185.1 of Karalla daura. Lineage (NCBI taxonomy): Eukaryota > Metazoa > Chordata > Actinopteri > Chaetodontiformes > Leiognathidae > Karalla > Karalla daura. The sequence goes on from CM055198.1 coordinate 23,088,899, forward strand.
AAATATCTGAAAATGCACATCTGTTTATAATACTATTAAAGAGATGGGCATCATCATTTCTAATTGATTAACTGTATCTATCTATCAATCTATCTATATATTCTCCATATTGGAGGAATTACTGCACGATCGGGCGACTCTGCACCACATGATTGATTTCTGACACCAGCGCTCAGTGCCTGGTGCTGCTAATGTGAGAGTGTGGAGGTGGGGATCACGTCCATGCAACCACAATGGCTCCATAACCCTGGATGAAGGGTTAGTTTAGCCCAACCCTCACAATACAAACTGTATCTGCCACGACCACAACGCGTTTGCTCGGACACTGTTATCACAGAGATTCACAGGTCACTGGGCAGATGGAGCAACGTCCTCCCTTGTGATTTTAAAGCTGCAACTTCTCCTCCTTCTTCACATCTATTCTTGCACAAACAGCTGATCCGTCCACATTCGGAGGCTATAAAAAGTGAGACAAACCTCTGTGGCTGAACTCAAACCGCAATTATTACTTGAGTGCATCAGGAAGGAGCCAAAACGACATACCAACGGTCCAAACAGGGAGCCGAGCGCAGGGAGAGAGTTGCAGGCGTTGCTCTGCAGTTTTCACTGCAGAATATTTCAATGAGAAATGAAACACGGGAGCAAATCAAATCAACTCGGAGACTTACTCAAGGAGTCCCGAGCACTGCCTTGGCCTGGCGTGTCCTCGCTGACCTCCCCAGTGATGGTGATGTTTTTGGATAATGAGAGTTTTCTCAATTTGTCCACAAGAAAAGAAAACTCCACAGAGGAGTTTATTTAAGGGCTGACACGACACTGTGCGCTTCGCCTCGGTTTGTTGTTTCAACCGTGACCCGAGTTTAACTTTGCACAGAGAGCAGCTACGTTTATCACAGAAAGTCCACTTCAGCCCAGCACACCGAGGTCCTGCACCCGATCTGCACGGGTATTTAAGCAGGACGTGAGAGGAGCTTTTAGTTTGATGCCTAGGCTTGATCCGGTCCGCTCTCCGGGCCACATTCAACAGCCTGACAGAACAAAGTGTCAGAGCTCTAGAGGTCTGAGGAGTTTAGTGCTTCTCTCCAGCAGGAGACAGTTTGATGGTGACAGTCAATCTGCTTTCTTACACTCGCCAGCTTCATAACATCTGCTCTCTCTGACTTTTCAACGACTTCCAAATGGAGGGATTCACATGAACCGAGCAGTCGGTGAGAGCATCCTGGAGCCCGCGTGCAGCCTTCGTCCTGCTCGCTTGTTTATTGGTTTTTACTCAAGTGGCTTTGAAAGCACCACGCTGACCTCTTACCCTGCCTCAGAGCAGTAAAATAAAGGTCAAGGTCATTCCAACAAACTCACTTTTTTTTGGGGGGGGTGGTGGTTCTTTTTAATGTTTCTGCTCTCCATGTGTCTGACCAACATGGAGGCTTTTCATGTCCCAGTTTAAACACTGGTTTAATGGTGAACTTGTGAGCTTGTGACTCATTTTCTGGCTGTCGATCGGGTCAGGTAGCAGCCAAGAATCAGAGCCAGATACCATCCTCTGAGCCGAGCCTGTTACCCTGGGCTCACTGCGCTCACAAGTACAAAATGTGGAAATGCATTCATTCAAGTCCGGCTGCAGCTGCATGCATACAATGACATTTAATCTATGGATCATCCATGAAAATAGTGAACTTATAAACACTTTTTACATGACTTCATTCATGTTTTTGTACTGTGGGAGGAAACCAGAGCACCTGGAGAAAACCCACCCGAGGGCAACATGCAAACTCCACACACTACTGGTCAGATTGTGAGGCTGGGAGTTGCAGTTTTGTCTCTTTGGAGTCATGCTTCATGACTTCCTCCTGGCTGAGCTTCAGAGCTCAGCGGTCAGGGACTCAGCGTGTGGAGCAGCACCTCCACAGTCCTCTGACAGCCCAGCACCTTCTGAAGAGCAGCACGTTAAAGTCCGAAACAGTAAACCTGCCCTCACCGAAATAACACCCGATGACAACAGGTCATTAAGAGCAGGCAGTAAGCTGAGCCGAGCGTGCCTGCCTGTTTGTGTGGGGGGGACATGTGTCTCCGTGTGTCTCTGGGTCCCTGGGAGGGTGTCGTGTGCTGAGAGCCAGGTGTGAGCAGCTGTCAGTCTGACGCTGAGCGGAGGCTGAGCAGCCCTGCAGCCACATCTGGAGCAGCTGCACAGGTGAGGAGCAGCCCGGCTGCTGGGCCGCGCCTGAGCTTTCTCTCTGGGGGAATTTCTTAAAGAATTTCTTTGTTTTTTTTCTTTCTTTTGTTCAAGCCATGCTGTACTCAACAGTCAAATTAAAACTGTTTTCTCACTGTTCTGATTAGCGAGCCTGATAATAGCGATATCCCGGCTTCCTCCCTTCCTTTTAGCACAAACATGTGTAAGGGAGGCCAGAGAACGAGGCGAGGTGAAGAGGGCGCTGGGCTCAGAGAGCCTGGCGGCCTGACGGGCGCTGGACAGGCTGAGAGCACACACAGCGGCCCTGATGACAGCAGAACAAAGTCCTGGAGCTGCTCTACCAGTAACAGCGCCCCGCCGCTCCATCACTGCTCTGCTATTGACCCAGGTAATGGTGATAATGGATGTTATTCACAGCAATGGGAAGATCAAACAGTAAAAGGAAACCGTTTGCTTCTACAAATTCACGCTCCCCAGTGCAACGCTTCAGGCCATTACGTAGCTCAGCAGGGAAACACATCAAAACACCTCCAAACAAACACTTTCAAGGCTTTACACTCTGAGGTCTCCTGACTATTAAATAATCTGCGTTCTTCATTTTCATCTCATTTCCTACCCTAAAGTGTTAGTTATGAAACAACAACAAGAATGCTGAGATATTGAGGAGACATTAAAGCCCGTGAACTCCTGGAACCTGGAAGTGGAACAAGTGGACAAAGCTTGGAAAAGTGCCTGAGAGACAGCGAGACGCTGGGACGGTCGACCTACAGCAGGGTTCCTCAGATCATCAGAGTCCAACGAGAGGAACAAACTGCAAACAATACGACCGTGTTCCCTTATCCACACATCAGCGAGGAAACGCCTTCTTTGTGCTCTCACTCACAAACAAACAGAGCCTCGCCTGACCACAGAAACTACACTTTCAATATGGAGCTTTGGTTTCATTCTGTGTTTTCTAATTAAACGTTTACACTTGGTGTTTGATGGTGAATGGATCCATCCTCAAACTGATCTAAAGTTACGTGGATGGTGCAGGGTTGCAGTCATAATCTCACTGTAATCCTCTGAGAAGAGCAGCAGCTGTGGCCATAGGCCATCACTGTACGGATATATATACGGATAACTTCCCCCGATTGTCTCCAGCCACTTCATGCCACCAAGAGAAGTCACAGTACACGCTGAACATTAGTGCAACAAACAAATCCTCAACTGAAACACCTGAAACACCTGGTGCTTATCATGCTGGACCATCACTTTGACATCATCACCACGTTTCTCTTGGTTGGACGCAGTTGTCCTCCATCCATCAGGCCACAGGGACCAAGAGTCTCTGACTGACCTGAATGGTTTTTGTTTTTCAAACTAGGAAACCTTTGTGCTGTGTAGCAACAGCGATATTCTCCTTGATAGACTTGTCACAATGGAAAGACACTAACTTAAGATACACCCACATGCATGTACATATGTGGTTTCCTGCTGTTACCAGCTCCATTGTTCTCTGGCTTTCTGTTAAATTCCAGCTTTACCTCGACTCCCTGTGGCACCGCAGCCTTATTCTCAAGCCTTTGTCCTGTTTCCTCTCTGGGATTCATGGGGGATCTGGGTTATGTTTCCCTAATCCTAACAGCTGTACGTTGACCAAACAGTTTTGGACATGTCCAGATTGATGTCCCAGTGTCAGGGCCCAGAAACAGTGGCACAGTGCTGCTTTTCCTGAGGAGCCTGTCGCATGGGAACGTCTAAACAGAGAGCGTGAACACAGCTCGAGGACAGAGATAAGACACCATGTGCCCGTGACGAACTCCATCCACACACGGACCTGGGCTGTGGCTGCAGCGGTTACTACAGTCAGAGCGCAGGGCCGAGGCAAGATTCATATGGACGTGTCCTGTAAGAGACGACTTTAGAGAGAGCTACTTCCTGTGATTGGAGGAGTTTAGGTATCAGACCTCATAGGCATGGGAACAACACAGTCACAGTGTGTGCAGTGGATGGCAGCCGGAAGAGAGCTCTGACATTAGGGACTTTCATTCTGGAGCCGCTCTGCTCAGCTGATCCTCTGCCAGATTACTGGGCCTCGATTTTCTCTGCTGCGGTGGAGGCACAACAAGGCCGCTCATTGTGCGCGTCCGGCCCGCTTCGTCTGAGGAGCAGCAGTTGTCTCGGGCACATGAAACCGAAGCGCGGAGCGAGCAGCGACCTTTAAACGCGCGAGGTCTAAAGCGGCCGCTCTTGATTAGCAGATGTCACAGAGTGAATGGTCTGCCCATCAGGGGTCAGGCCCCACAGCCTCCTCTGATGTCATCGAGGGCAGGAGACCGAGGTCTGGCACCGACACAATCACACCCATCCCCTATCAACAGTCTGTGTGTGTGCGTGTGTGCAAACAGGCCTGGGGGGTTGGGGGGGGGGGGGTCTCAATCAACAATGTGTCTGAAATAATCACCATTAAACATTTTAAGGGGGAACAAAAGTGACCACAAACACTGCATCGCCCACTTCCTCTTCCTTCCTCCACCCACTACTATGACGTGAAGTCGACCTCATTAGAACTATGAAACAGGTCAATCAGTCAACAGACAGAGGTCAAGTCCATTCTTCTGCTAAAGTGTCAAATCCTTGTACAAACTTCTGATTTAATTGATAAATACGTGATCTCTCGTTTCTGTTTAACTGCTGTAAAGTCGTATCACCACTTGGCATGAACCGTGATTCTTATTCTAATTTGCTTTGCACAAAAACTTTAATCCATGTTTTGGGGCAAAAGCAAAGCCTCACTCTGGGAAAGCTGATGTTACGGTACAGGGTTTGTATTCTCGATGTTTGGCCAGAGACTGATTGATTGGCTGATGCACCGGCTGCACTGTCGACAGGTGGAAAACAAAGACATCGATATCTTCAGCCCTGAAATCCAACAGCTCTGCAGGGATGTACTACAAGCAGAGGTCTGGTGAGGTGTGTATCTGAGGTGTGGGACACCTGTGAGGACGTGAGCAAAGCTTGAGGAGGAAGAGGAGAGGAAGCTGGAGTTAGCTGGACGCGTAAACAGGAGATGGGCTCAGCTCAGGAGGGTTCAAGGAGTGGGAGGCCAGAGGACAGGTCAAGAAGGGGAAAGAGGGAAGTTAAGCTCATTTAGAGGAAGGGGTGGAGGAGGGAGGCTTCCAGCACGAGAAACCACAGCAGCACAGGACCAGTCTGTCAAAGCATGCGTCCACCTCGTGCTCATCTAAATGCCTCTACACCTCTCCTTCTAAATATAAGCGCTCCTCTCCGCCTCTCTGTGCATTTAAACAGCTGTCACTTGGCACGTCTTTGTTTTACAGCCACAGAGGTCTGACCAGCAGCACCGCGATAAACCGCTCTGGATCCCTGCAGAAACCACATCTCACTCCAAACCTGAGCACACAGGCTGTCTGTGACGCCTGAGAGTGTGTGTGTGTGTGTGTGTGTGTGTGTGTGTGTGTGTGTGTGTGTGTGTGTGTGTGTGTGTGTGTGTGTGTGTGTGTGTGTAACAGCAACACACTCAACACACACACAGGATCTGACAGAAAGCAGGCAGAGAGCCTCTACGGATGGCCTGCGGCTAAAAATACATGCAGCAAAGTCCACAAACTGTAACTAACTTCATGTGCCGTGGAAATGAGCAAAGTATGACGTCTCATCATGGTCGACTCGAGGCTCTGTGACAACAAAGCAGCAATCGCTTTGACACAAATCCTTCACGTCTGCACCACTGCTCCCAGTTAACATTCCTCCACTGTCATGCATGGCACCACCTGCACACACACACCCACTGTCACTGTCTGTGTGTGTGTGTGTGTGTGGGTGTGTGGGTGTAAATCTGTTTACACAAACTGTAAATACAGCCAGGCAACATCAGTGACAGCTGACGGTTTACAGCTCTGGGCAGACGGTGTTTTACTGAAAAGTTAAGTAAGTAACAGAGGACTGTGCAGCTTCACTGAGACTGGTCCCAAAACACAGCTACATCCTCAGGACCAGCTCCTACATCTTCAGAACTATCTCCTACATCCTCAGAACTATCTCCTACATCCTCAGAACTATCTCCTACATCCTCAGAACCATCTACTACATCCTCAGGACCATCTCCCACATCTTCAGAACTATCTCCTACATCCTCAAGACCAACTCCTACATCCTCAGGACCATCTCCCACATCCTCAGAACTATCTCCTACATCCTCAGGACCAGCTCCTGATAAGAGATGAGAAGTTGTATATCCATGATGCTACAGGACAGACCCCAGAGTGAACTGTTGCTCCCTCACGCAGGCTCCCTCTGAAGCGCTCCTGCAGAGAGTTGGAGTTAGATCTGCTAAAGCTGCTCAGCACTCACCTCCACAGGAGTGAAAGAGCAGCAGCAGTCCGGCGAGCAGAGGTCCGGCAGCCATGGCTCAGTCTGCGCGCTGGGTCAGAGCTCCGTGCAGGGCAGTGTGAGGGTGGGTGTGAGTGTGTTTGTAAAGGTGAGAGTGTGTGTGAGTGAGTGTGAGTGTGTGTGAGTGAGAGCCTGACAGGGACCGGTACCCCTGCGAAACTAGAGAGAGAGAGAGAGAGAGAGAGAGAGAGAGAGAGAGAGAGAGAGAGAGGCAGAGCCATGCAGAGCAACAGTCCACTGTAAGAAGTGTCGGTGAGGAGCCGGAGTTTAAAGGAGACCCAGGATAAAAAATTACTTTTTATCTTGACTTTGTTGAACGTTCACTGTCTAATTGCTTAAAAACATTCAGCATTCACTGTTTCTGGTGAAATATACAGGCTACAGCCTTAGTGAGGGCCTGAGACAACGTCGTTATGAACAGGCTCTCCAAATAAATAAAGTTGAGTTAAGTTTGTTCCTCCTCACTCTCTGATTCTGGCTCTTACGTATCAGGCTGGATGCGTTCATGCGAGCCAGTCAGTGTAGAGGCTGTGTGTAGCTGCCAGATAAGCATGAAAGGGTGCCTGATCTGTGCAAAAACATACTATTTTATTCCCACAGCGAAAATACATTATAAAAGGGTTTTAAAATGCCTTCTGAAACATCTCTGTTCCCAGAATCTCGATGTTAACACCAGAGAAGAAGGAGGCATATTTCATCTTTCTAGCTCCTATCCAAAGGGACCGTCTCCATGGATCACTTTTTGCAGCGTGCAGGAGAAAGGAGGAACCTGGGTGTGCAGCAGGAGGGCGGAGGTCTGCAGCCAGATCCAGCCTGAGGTTGCTCCACACTCACCTACACTTCTGAGTGGTATCTCAGTGACAGAACGACATGATGCATGCAGTATATTCATATATTAAATAATATATATATATATGAGTATATGTATAATAGATGCATGGTAAGAGGAAAACAAAGCAGTAACACTGTGTATTTCAAGGACTCAGCTAGTTTCCTGGGGTAGTGAAGCTAGAGTTATTAGATATGAGTGAGACGTAACGTCGTTACAGGTTTTGTTTTGTAACATTTGGTGTGAACGCTAAAATTACTAATTTATTAATTACTGGTAACATCGAATGTTACTAATGAATCCAGATTAGCTCCATCCTTCAGATCTTCCAGATGCATGATAATGTTTCATGTCTGCACAGGTCTGAATGCTTCCTGGCTACTTTTCAGGAGTTTAAGGATGGAAGCGCTTAGAGATTCGACCGAGTTGTGCTCCTGTGTTTCACTTTCATCCACTGAATTTTAATTTTATCTAGCTTGTCATAAAAACTCTGTCTGTGCGACGTCGAGCTGAGGAAGCGGCTGGATCAGACTGATAAGTCCTTCCCCGCCTGCCAGGGAACATCATGTCGTTTACATGACGCTGACCTCCTGCACGTTGCTGCTCCAGCCTCAGATGGTGAAGCTGTTAACTGAGTATCAGGCGTGGTTAAGGCCAGGCTCTGCCAACACTGTGATAAAGCACCACTGCATCTCTGTGGTTGGCACGACCAGATGGCAGAACATACAGTGCTGACCCTCAGGTCAGATCCAGGCCGCTGCAGCTCGCTCGATCCCAGTCAACATGGTTTTGATATTTAGTCTGTCCACAGTGGAGAGCAGGGTACATAAACACAGGAGCTTCAGTCTCAGTAAATAAATACGGTTAGATTATCTGACTGGGACTGTTGGAGTAACCACAGATGAAGTTCAGTTTTCAGACTTCTGAGGCTGATACAGGATCATGAATTGGAGAGTAACACAATTCAGCCATATCGGCTAATATCGGTTTGTGTTTAAATAAAGAAAGAACTGCTTTAACATCCATCCATCCATCATCTCACATGCATTGAATCTTAATAGGGTCTCCAGGAATCATCCCTAGCCATTCACTCTCACTCTCACACCTAGGGACAATTTTCTCCAACATAAATCGACATAAACGTACATGTTTGTGGATGTTGGGAGGAACCTGGAGAAAACCCGCCTGCACACACATGCTCCACTCCACACAGAATATCTTTGGCTTCCTGATACATAATAGCTAATATAAATCAATTTAGTCTTAAACTGAATCATCATAGAGAAGTAACAATGACTTTGAATACAGTCTGAAATCACAAGGTCACGCCATGTAAAAATAGTCTGGCACAGCTGTGATCACCTGATCTGAAGCCCGGAGGACCAGCGTGTGGCATGTTACAAACAATCAAACACTTCCCTGACCTTTCCCGAAATCTCAATCTGTCTGTGTGCTTGCAGCGATTGTTTAATGCCGGTGCCCTTTAATCCTGTGTGAGCCGTGGCAGCGCGTCCAGCTGGATGAGGATCAGTGGACGGGCACGGCCTCCCGGCCCGGGTCAGCACCACACAGGAAGGAGGGCAGCGAGGCCGGTCCTGGCAGGACGGTCCTGGCAGGACAGTCCTGGCAGGACGGTCCTGGCAGGACAGTCCTGGCAGGACGGCTCAGAGAGGACGGGCAGAGAGCAGAGAGGTCCAGGAGGTCAGAGCAGCGCTCCTCACTTTTCTCATCATTGTTGGTTTTAAATGAGTGGAAAAGAGGAAATGATAACTCTGGTGTGCAGACGATGTTTCACTAGTCTCACGCGCTATATTTTGAAGTCCGGATGGATCGGGACATTTGGTCGAGGTTATTGTCATGGTTGAAGGATGGCCCGCTCTCTTTCAAGCTCTGGGTTTTTAGATGTTTTTATATTTGTTTTCATTTGGTGGCAACCAAATAAAGAGGCCGTGAGAGAGCCTCAGGGAGTCTTTTTGTGTGTGTGTGTGTGTGTGTGTGTGTGTGTGTGTGTGTGTGTGTGTGTGTGTTTCTCTCCCTGCACAGTAGACGTGGAGGCCCAGGCCATCATCTGACGGTGGTATCATACATGTTTTCTTCACTCAGTTTTCTGCTGTTAATCTAATCTGGACATGTGAATGTGATTATTATTTAGCTCCTATTAAACCATCAAAACAAGAGTTTCTGGTGAGACGCATTTAGTGACCATTTGTTCTTCCCTCCTCTGAACATAGATTAAAATGAATGAATGAATGAATGAATGAATGAATGAATGAATGAATGAATGAATGAATGAATGAATGAATGATCAGCAGACTAGACAATTTTCTGTCACTAAAATCTACAGAACCAGACCATATGAATCTTTATTTTTCATTACCTTTTTTTCTCTTTGGGGAAAACAAAAACGCCAATACATAAAGCTCCACTATCACCGGTCCAATAGCTAACACATTATGAATTCTGCAGGAAATGATTACTTATACACTTGACACTTGACATACCACTTATACCTGGATTTTACTGAAAGATGCTAAAGGTGTACAGCAGGTCTAAAAACATCATTGTGGCAGACTCTGTGACAGACCAGGCAGCCGGTCAGATAAACAAGACAGGGCTCCGATCTGTGCAGAAGCAGACTGTGTTTATTAGTGTTTCATCCTGGGTCCAGTATGTGTGTTAACCAGCAGGAGCGGTCTCCTCAGTCTCTCTCTAACACCATCAGAGAGAGGAAGCTACGTGCACCTTTCTTCTCTGAGCACATTTCATTTCTGTGTTGTGGTTTTTCTCAAAGCCGATGTGCAGCTGACATAAAGCAGGAAAGCAGGAAGACAAAGGTCTGCTTTCACGTCTGCTTTCACTCGAAACATCCTCCTCTCTGCAGATAGCTCTGCTCCTCTGTTTGTCCTTCCATCCCAGCTGTCGCTGGGGATCTGCTGGTGCACACCCTCCTCCAGCGCTGGAGCCCTGTTTTGATGGAAACGTGAGGCCAGGACTGATAAGACATCCCAACACGTCTCTCCCTGCTGTGACGTAGTGCTAATTGGGTTTTGCGTTGAGGGGAAATCAACACAACATCCTGCCCGACTGATGCATCACCACTGCACAGAGGCCAACAATTGCAATTGTTTGACCCCTGACAATGAGCTCCACACTCGAGACGTTTCAAAGTGAATTTCCCGGAAAATGTACATCACAGTTTTCTATTTAGAGTTCAGTGTCGATGAACAAAACAGAGCGTGTCCTACAGAAATGAAGGAGGAGGTCAGTGGGCTCTTATTTCATGTTGGTGTGAATGTGGCTATGGGTGGTACAGTAACATGAAGGTTCATTTCTTTTGTGTTTCACAGTCCTGGTGGTTTTCAGAGATAGCGCAGAACAAGCTGTTCTCCAAACAGTTCATTGTTCAGTCACGGTTGATAAGTTATGACCAGAGCTTGAGCTCTGCGCTGTGGCGAGGGGCGTGGTGGCGGTCTACAGGAGGCTCTGAGGGAACTTCAGCAACAATCTGATGAAACTATTTTTAAAGAGGCCTCATGAAATTCCTCGTGGACAATTTGCAAGAACGTTCCCCTTTCGCCTCGAATTTAATATGATACATCCTGGACAGGGCGTTTGGGAATATCAGGGGCCAGTAGTTTTGGGAATGAAACTGAAAAGGAAAACAGAAGCAGGAAAAAGAGCGTCCCCTCCCCCTCAGAGTTCCCAGAGGCTGCACAGGCCTGAAGCTGGTGCTAAGAGCATGTTTCACAACCTGCTGACAGAGGAAACCCCCAGCTCCCAACCACAAAGCAAAATCAATCAATGCCAAGTGACCTGTTTCCGATCTTTTTAGTTTGATTTATTTTTCTTTACTGTATTCCTATTTTCTCACATCAGTAGTGGTAAATTAGCAACTGCAAATATATACTTTTTGCACTATAAAGCCGTACTTTAAAAGGTATGCATGTTTGCATACTGTATACGAGCTGTGCCAAAAGTGGCAGAGCTCTGGCACTGCTCAGCTTATTAACATGAATGAGAGAAACCACCTGCTGGCAGTTCCTCAATCTGTAGGTGATAATTCTATCTGCTCATCTTAAACAAACTACTGATTTATGAGGATTAAACATGTGAGGTCCAGTCTCGCTGAGAGCAGAGACTCTGCACTGTAAAGACATGACATAGAGTATAAACGATGGGTCTCCATGCAGCAGATGGAGCCAGGCGGGCTGTTTCCTCTCCCATCGAACGTACTGTTTATATGCTAAAGCGTCTGCAGTCATACTCATTTATACTATAATATAAAAGATTATTACTGATCTGGCCATAGCATTGTCACCTCACAGCTAGACAGGTTTTTATTTGTCTCGTGCAATTCTGATCAATCTGGTGTGCAAAACAAGCAAGACAATAAAACATCAGCATAGAAATATACATTTCCTGCCTGGAACTGGAGATAACAGACCCCCACAATAGGTAATATAATGAATGAATGAATGTGAGTACCGTTCTGTTCTTCACTTGTAATGAGGTGTTTTTACAGGGCAGTATTGCTGTTCATATTAAAGATAAGGGTACTTCCTGTATTAAACTTCTGGCCTATCAGATAATGACCTTTATCTCCGAGCGGGAGTATTTTCCCCACGGTTTCCTCTTTGACCCTGAAGCACCCTGAGATGTCCCTTCCGATGGCCGGCCTGCAGCGCCCTGGCCGCTCACCGCTGCTGTGTGTCATCTCGTTGTGATCGATGAACACACACAACTTGTGTTTATCTCAGCAGCTCACGCTCCTCCGGCCATGGGCGAAGGAAGGCCTGAAGGAAGGAAAGAGAGGAAAAGAAGTCATTCTTTCCGAGCCACTGAGGCCAGACCCGGAGCAAGTTGTTTTGGGGGGTACTCTGCCCTCTGCATGAGAAGCGGCTATTGTCCAGAGGACGGGGGGGGGGGCGGGGGGGTGGAGGTGGGGGGGTCTAAGCATATACTGGTATGGTGAGGGGGCTCGGGGGACGAGTGGGAGAGAAATTTGAATTTCTGCTAAACCACGTCATGACAACTGAGACGGCCACAAAGGGACACTTTGATAACGTCGATGGGGCAGGAATTGAGCATGGCTTCTCCATGGTGATTGTATGTGTCACGGGTCATTAATCAGAATAAATCCACCCCCTGACATGTTTCCTCAGTGTCTCACTGCAGCGGGGGTTTAGTATCAAGAGGAACCAAGATGCAGAACAAAGGTTAATGACTTCATTCTGCTAATTTGTCTCCTCAGCAGTTGTGAGGAGACGCACAGTTGTCAGTTTGGTGAGAATGGTTGTCAGGGACTAGACGAGCTGGTTACATCTCGAGATTAGACTCTCTGGCCATTTTCACTTGTTACTTGTTGGGCGACAACTTACAAAGTGACTGAGATTCATTTTCTTGGTCCTGTCCCTCTCATGGTCTGTGAGGTCTGAGTATATTTCATACTCTGTGTCAGATACATCATGAACATGTCTTATCATTATCACTCATACTATTTTTTTTTATTTTTGATATCAAACTAGTGTTAACATTTGTGAGCTTGCAGCTTCAGAAATGAAAAGCCTCAGATAAGAGTTATAACGTTGTTATCTGATAATATTTAGAGATTTCTCTTTTCATTTACTTTTTAAAGAAAATGAACAAATGTTTGATGGTTTCAGCAGCTTCATTTGTTCATTATAACTTAGGGAATATTTTTGATTTCTAGTAGCAAAATGAAGATGTTTGAAAAACCTTTTCTTGAACTCTTTGTGAATGAGTTTTTCATCATCTCCTGATCGTTTTGTCACAGGTTGAGACGTTAACAGAGCGATAACTGCGTCAGAAACATCACTGTTGCTCTGGTGATTGAACAAACATCCCAATTTACGGTTTAACAAAAGCACAAAGAAATCTCTCCAGGCCAGAAGCCAAGTATTGAGTCACAAAGCAGGAGCCGTTTACAGGCTGCGAACTGCTGAACATCCTGCAGATGCTCAGACGAGGTCCTGAGAAGACAGCAGGAAAGTCACGCTGAGGGACCCTGGCTCACTCCCTCATCCTATTCATATCTCCATGAGTCATATCAGGAAAATCGCCACCAGTGGCTCCCCTCGTCTTGCTACCTCTGTGTGGTTTTCCATCAGACCCCCCCACTCGCCCGCTCTGCTGCAGGCTTGAGGCGGAGGCTTTGTGAGGAATGCAGGGTCCCGCTCCGGGTCCCGCCCCGGGTCCCGCTCCGGGTCCCGGCCGCTCTCGCTCCAGTCTTTTCTACTGTTTGGAGTTTATGTTTTCCCAGAGAAGCTTGTAGTCTGCCGCCTACCCCCCCCCCCCCCCCCGCCTTCCCCCCTTTTAAAATACACACATGCCCGCATGCACACAGAGATGTATTCTGAATGTAAATTTGTGTTTGTCCAGTGTAGTGGCTGACAGCCAAAGTCAACACCAGATCAGATGCTCTGAACCCTGAAGTCCCAAAATAAACCCACAAAAACCTGGGAACACGACTCAGAAGCCGTGCTTCCAGTGACAGACTTCCAAGATCGTGGGCAGACGAGCCAGAACGAATGTGGACAGTATGTTGGACTGTGCCAGTAACTTATTGAAGAGATCCATCCCTCCATTGTCCTGTACCAGCCTTGTACCAGGAATGGTTGGAGCTTTCTTGCAGCTTAAGGCAGAGAACACACCCTGCACAAGCTTTTAGCTCATCACAAGACACACGCACACCATTCATTCTCTCAACTTGGAGAAATTGGAGAAATGTAAAGTCTCTAATCAGAGAGAAAAAAGCATGTTTTTTGAATGTGTAGTACCCAGAGAAAATAATGCAAATTCCACACAGGAAGTTCAAGCTTCTTGCTGTGAGGCGACAGCATTATCCACCAGTCCACTGTGCAGCCCTTGAACATGACACATTTCTGAAATATTGTCTAATTAAGTCTAATTTGCGACTGGGACAAATAAGAATGTCATCTTGAAGCTGAGAGCCATAGTCACTTTAATCCTGCAAAAGTCAGTCTGCTCTTTGACTCCATCAATTAGTGCAACACAGTGGAGCTTTCAACTCTGGCTCCTCGCTGGGCTGTCACGGAGCTGTGAACAGAGGTTTCTGGGGGAAAGGAAGAGCAGACAAAGAGGTGGAAGGGTGGGTCAGAGCATCACGTTTCTTTAAAGAGCGGAAACCACCCAGTGGGAGAAAAGTCCGGTGGGCGCCCAGCTTCTTGTAGGAAGCATGTAAAGTGGTCGGTGTGTCACACATCCCTCCTTCATCCTGTGCGAGCTGATCTTTCCCGTTCTGTTGTTGCTGTAAGATTGTTTGCTCACGTAAACAACATTGAAGTTGCCTTGTGTACTTGTCATCGTTGACACATGTCTGAGGCTGAACACGTTCCTGCACTGAGTCAGTGTGGCACAAGCAACAGCTGTGGACACTGTGCAGACGGAGCTTGTTAAAAGGTTATCTTAGTCTTTAGCCTCCAACATCCTCAGCTGAAGCCAAGATCATGAGCTTAAGTATCCTCATGATGCATCCTTCAGTGATACTCAGAGAAGCTGGAGAGGGTTCGTGATAAAAGCAGCTTCGTCATTTAGAGAGGAAAGACTTTAGTTGACCAGAAAACAAACAGAGGAAGCTACCAGCCTGCTGATGGACCAGTGGGGAGGTTAGGCTGCCATAAAAGGAGCAGGTCCAGAAGCTCTCAGCCAGAGACCAAAGTAGCGCACAAGACCTTTTATAGCTTCTTGCAGTGCTCTTACGTATCCCTGTTGTGTCATTAAATGCTTAAACAAATGCTGTTTTGTCAAGTGTCCAGAGATTCTGAACAGGATTTCCCATGATCATATCAGAGTTTCCCCTTCACTAGAAGAAAAGAGCAGAGCTGAGCAACTCAGATGGGGAGGATGAAGCACAAGGCAAGGAAGGAAATACTGTTTATATTGTTCAGGATTGCACAGCTTTTGTGTTTCATTGTCACTGAAGTGACTGAGGTAATGGGAGAGCATGGCTGGACATGTGAGATCATCTAAATGTAAATGGAAGGAGTTCGGGAAATTGGAAAATGGTGGTGATGCATGAAAGGTCAAAATGTTGGAAATTGACTTTCATCATTTTCGCCTCTCTCATAAACACACAATTACGACAGATAAGGCCCAGTTAGGAGAGAGTTTTAGTAGAGTTAGAGGGAGTTTTCCACTTTTCCACTCCACCAGTCTTACGCAGAAAGGGAATTTGAGGGGTGAGACAAAAAGTACGATTAAAATTGAGTTAAAAACTATTTTGATTTTTTAAATGATTTTTCAAATAATTCCAGTTTCTCTCTGATGGGGTTTTCTGATTTCATGAATAAATCATCTTTTAAAATGCATGATTTAACCTTGCACTTCCTGATTAGTGGGAGAAAAGTAGTAGTGAAAAACATGGTGATCATATTTCATCATATTTAATTAAGTAACTAATAAAGATGTTGAATTCAAACAAACGGAATACAAACAGCAAAAATATTTAGACAATGACTTTAATTTTAAAAAATCAAATGAATATATGTGTTTATATACATACATATACATATGTCCTACCATTGTTTTCGATTACATTCTATTTCTATTACATTTGACGACTAATCTGTTAATATCTTAATATGTGGAACATGGTATTTTATGTATGATTTCTGCTGTATTTGCTTTGATGGGCCAGATTTTGTTGTAACGTAATCATGTAATGTAATCCTGTAACGTAATCATAGAAACCTTTTTAGAAACACAGAAACATTTTAAGCTTCACGCATCTCCAACGGCTCAGTGCGGTTGCGCAACCTCGCCGGAAATACGTCGACGTCACGTGACTCGACCAAAACAAATATGGTGGCCAGAGGAGGGACGATAAACATGTTGCTGTGTGTTTATTCACGTATCTCTGATTATTTCGCTGGTTTCACACATCGAATCACAGGAAGTTGAAGTTTTAGCTTTTTGAAAGCGTCGGGAACAAGCTTTGAGCGGACCAACGAAACGAAACCCGGAAAATAGACGGAAGCGTCCTCCCCGTGTTTGAACGTAAACTTCCGCCTGTGTAAACTCGTGTTTCTTCGTCGTTCTGATGATGATGAGACGAGATGATGCGATGTGGTGTAAACATGAGGACAAACTTCACCCGGGACGAGGAATGACGAGCTCAGAGTCTTATTCAACCTCGGACAAGACGACGGTATGATCGAAATGTAACTAACGAGTGAGGACAAGTAAACAAGACATGGACTTTGTTTTGGAGACGACCTGAGAGGTAAACACACCATAAAGCAGCATGGGGCTGGTGAACTTTGTCATATCCACGGTGGGGAAATGCCTGGACGCCGTGTGTCTGCTGCTGGACCTGAACTTCCTGGTGGTGCACACGGTGGTGAGGAGCGTCCTGCTGCTGGTGACCTTCATCACCAGCCTGCCCACCCTCCTCCTCAGCTCTGTGCTGGAGCTGGGAAACCTCTTGGTGTTTGGGCTGATGTCTGCAGCAGAGGCCACGTCGGACGCTGCCCAGGGCACGGTGGCCCTGCTGGGCAGCCTGCTGCTGGCTGTGGAGGGGCTGCTGGAGAGCCTGAAGATGGTGGGCTACCTGTCCATGCACGTGCTGCTGCGGGGGAAGGAGCAGCTGTGCCGGGGGCTGCTGTGGCTGCTGGAGGGCTGCGGCATCGCCCTCAGCCTGCTGCTCTACTTCGCCAACACCGTGGTCAACTACGCCCTCATCGCCACGCAGAACGCGTACGTGGCAGTGATCAGTGTGTGGCAGGCGGTGTCCAGCCCGCTGCAGAAGGTGCTGGAGCTCGCGCTGACCTCCCTCACCTTCCTCTACAGCAGCCTGGTCGGCACCTCCGCCCTGCTCTGGTCTCCCTGTAAAGTGGTGCTGGACTTTGTGCTCTCACTCGTTCACATGTTCATCAGCGTCTTCATCCTGAACGTCTACGGCCTCCTGCTCACCGTCACCATTGCCCTGACCACCACGGCCTACCTGAACCCGGAGCTGAGCCGTCAGGCGGCCGCGCGCCTCCTGGACTATGTGAACTCTGTGCCCGCGCTGCGCAGGCTGTGTCTGGGCCTGCGCCGCTCTGCCTCGGAGCTGCACGCTGCGCTGCGTTTGCTACGTGGTGCGGTGCGGCGCCTGCCCAGGACGCTACGCCACCTCTACCTCCTGGAGCGAGGAGTTTGGCAGCAGCTGTCTCGACTCAGCAGCCAGCTGAGCCAGGCCCTGAGGACGCAGCGCCCCGGCAGCGACAGAGTGAGGGGTGATGGAGACCCCGGACAGGAGAGGAGGGACCCGCCGGACGGGAGAGCCGGAGATGGAGCCCATCAGGAGGTGCAGGACGCGGCCCTCCCCTCGTCGAGCACAGAGCGGCCGCTGAAGAAGCAGACGTCCTCGGGCAGAGGGAGTAAGGCGGAGGACCTGCTGACCCTGCTGAAGGAGCAGGAGGAGAGGAAGAAGTGTGTGATCTGTCAGGACTGCACCAAGACGGTGGTGCTGCTGCCCTGCAGGCACCTGTGCCTGTGCAGAGACTGCACCAACATCCTGCTGAGGCAGCCCATCTACCAGCACAACTGCCCGCTCTGCCGCCACATGATCCTCAACACCATGGACGTGTATCTCTGAGGGTCGGAGGAGAGAACGCTAACGATGCGGGACGATGCTGGGTGTGACTGTTAAGGGAAAGGAATATTTCACATCTCTACATCTCGTTTGACTTTCCAGCCTTTTCCCTTTCACTAAATATGTGGTTTTATTTTTATTTTTTAAAGGAACAACTGCGGTTAACACACGCTTCCTAAACATTACTGAAAGAGCAGTAGAAGAAGGTGATATGGTTGACCATGTCTTTTCTTTGTGTATTTTGACCAAAAATATGAAGAATATCACTAGATTCATTGTGAAAGGTTTCAGATTTGTATGTTTTTGAGAACAAACCGAGGAAGAAATGCTTTAAAACACACCATACACTATGTCCTAATCCCATGCATAAAGTGTGTAATCTAGCAAATCTTTGCGCTAAGCATAGCAAATAAGATCAACATATCTGCATATTTGACCTTGCACATTTCATTATAACTACAGAGTATAACTACAGAAAGATGTTGCTACCCAGTGAGGAGGCAGCAGGATGTTTTTACTCTAAACTCATTCCTGGCTTTTGCTTGGAGAGCTGCAGGTGTGTCTGCAGACATCGGCTGCTCCGTTAGCAGACGCTGCTCCTCTCGCTCCGCTGTGGACTCGTTGACTCTCAGGTCCTTCAGTGTTTACCACCGCTGTCCTTAAACGCTTTCAGAACACAAAGCTGTGAAAGAAGCTGAATGCTGTAGGTGTGAATGCTTTTTCTTATATGTCTGTCTCAGCTTCGGACCTTCTGTCCGGATGCAAAAGCTTTTCCAAATGCAGACCACTTCTGTGAGCGCTACAGGGGGATGTGGAGAGAGTCTTCTCTGTAAGGAAAGCTTTTTATACCTTTCCACTCAGGCCAGGAGAAATAGAGCGATATTTGTTCTATTGATAGGATTTATTCCAATCCATAAGAGGTTTTCCCTTTCCTTTGCTCTTGTAATGAAACTGATTTCTGTTCTATAAAAGGACCATAATCTAATAGCATTTGACAATTGCATTTCCTTCTCTGTCCCATTTGTGTCTGACGACGCTGGAGTGTTGATATTGATCATTGTTTACAGTTTTCAGGGCTGATTTGATGCCACTTTATGTGCTATTATCGCTGATGGGAAGTTCCATCTGCCACACGCCCTCATTTGTAATCTTTTCAAAGTCATTTGAGTGATTTGAAGAAATAAGACGTCTGTCACTTTTTGACTGGAGCTATGTGAAACCACTGCTATGTGACGAGGTCTGAACACCTTTACTTAGATTTTATTTGTTTTGGACAAAGTTGCAGTTGATTTCTAGGGAGCGGGCTGCAGTCGTCATCGAGCTCTCCTCCAGGCTGCAGCTGACTGAGGACGGCCCACATGACTGTGGTCAGCTGCTCTCTGCGGTGTGTGAAGCAGTGTGAGATGATGTGATCTGGAGATGAATGTAACTTTTTTTTTTAAATGCTGCCACGTAATCGGCAAGATTCCTGTTCATAATAAAAAGACTCGATGTAACGTGTCTCGTGATCAGTTCAGCACTTACCTCTCATTGTTGCAGACTTGAAGGCAGGACACACTGATCTACTGTGAAGCACTAAAGCATCTTCAGAAGTTACTCTGACTCTGCTTCTAACAGGGTCCACATAATGACATAAGTAATGATCTTAAGAACTCACTGCAAAGTGTGACTCCAACCAAGAGCAGTCAGTGATAGGTTTCTGTGGTTTTCAGTGTCTGTCTGAAAGTCTATCCAGAACAAAACATAGTATGATTGAGGTAAAGTATGATTGAGCTTGATTAAATGGCCACAAATTACACAACAAAGCCACGTCCACCTACACATTTACATACCGAAACTTCCCCCAGACGACTCCTATTGTTCCCTGGTGATTACCCCATCCCTCCAGGCTGGACCCATCAACATATACATCCAAACCACTCTGTGTCTTGGCATAATAAATGCGTATTCAGGACAAGTAAGAAAATATTTAGGTAGTAACTGGTAATCGTTATGAAGATTGAAGCTACAGAGCATCTCAGCAAATGAAAAACTGGTTAGAGCCAAGATTTTGATGCATGCGTCACTCATCCAGGGGTTAATACTGGGTCCTCGTAGCAACAAGGTCACAGGTTTGCATCTGTTTCAGTGTGGAGTTGGCTCAGTCTCACTGTGTGTCTGCTCTAGGTGAGGAAACTCTGGACTCGAGATCTGAGTGTGTGTGTGTGTGTGTGTGTGTGTGTGTGTGTGCTGTGATGGGCTGTCAGCCAGTCCAGGGTGTGTTCCCTGCCTTCTCTCTACTGATTATCAGGTGGAGATAGACAGCAGTAGAATCCTGTTGAGGCACTACGAGGGTGAGATAATGAATGAATGGATGAATGGATTGTAATTACACAGCAGCTCAGTAAATGAGCCAGGAATTAGAGCCATGATTAGATGAACGCGCTACTCAAAATTAAGTGCAGAAGAGACGTTGGTTAGAAGCTAACCTTGAGAATATTTAGAGGCAGAAAACACTTGCTGCTTCCAACCTGATAAGACTGCAGAAGAGAGTGTGGCAAAGCCAGGCTGTGAGCCTGCAGGCATGTCCAGGTAGACATAGTTTAGAGTAACAAACACTAAATGCTAAAAGTTCCAGGACAGATCTGTGATAACTGCAGATGCTAGTATTAAAGCTAAAGTTGTCTACATCCCACTAGCTGCTTCTATCTCCTACTGTCGCGGCTCCACAGGACACGTGAAGTGGTCAGAGCCGTCATCAGTGCCACGAGTAGCACCAGTCTGTGTTTCCCTATCCCGACCAGCACAGTTTGCTCAGACTCACAAACTGTAACTGTGAAGTTTCCCTCCCGAGGCGGGGGCGGCCTCGTCACACTGACAACTCAGAGGGAGGTGCTTCCACACGGAGCTTCACCTCTCCTGTCCACACTGTTATCTCAATCTGTATCTGTAGATGCTGCACAAGGCGAGTCCATGTTTCCTGTCCCTCGATGGTGAAGATGAAGGGAGTGTTTTAGGGGCCGTGGGGGGGCGGTGGGGGTGGGGGGTCACGGGGTCAGAGGAGCGGGCCCTGGACGATCATATGGGACCACTTCCACCACCATACGATAATTCACTAGAGCTTTGTGGTTTATTTCCCCATTCCTGTTCCCAATGTTCCTGTAAAAATATCTCCAGCTATCCAGGATGAAACTCAGTGACCTCCAACTGCACCACACTCTGTTTTCACATTCATTACGGTCATTCTTATCAATGTGATATTAATATCTATCACGACTGATCATCGCCACTACTGAGAGGTGTGTGTGTGTGTGTGTGTGTGTGTGTGTGTGTGTGTGTGTGTGTAGGATGCCGCCCCCCCCTACACTGAACATGCTGTCAGAACAACCAAACACCAGTCCAGGCGTTCCCTGTGGCGGCTGGGAGCCCCAGTGCTGTTTACATGTTGTTGTAAATGAGGATGGTGTTACTAGAGGGGAGGAAGTCCAGTGTCAGAGGCAGAGCAGGGAAGAATAAACCAGAGGAGAGTTTTATACTCCAGGGATTCGACCTCTTCCTTTTGACCCCGGTGGTCCCGGCCAGGGAGCAGTGTGGGAAAATGTCAGACTCCAGCGCGCTCCTCCCTGCCTCGCTCAGCCTCTGCTTTATTCTATTTATGATCGCTGTCTCCGTTTACTCCGATTCTACATTGCTTTGTCATCTCCCTCCACAGAGTGTGCTTTAATCTCAGCGTGCTAATGAGTGGGAAAACCTTTCAAACCCGGACGAGTCTCTGTTTGAGTGTCAGAGACAAACATTTCTGATCTCGAGTCAGACCTTGACCTCTGACCTCCCTGTGGGTCTCTGTGAACAATGAGAGCGTTTCCCCGCTCGGAGGAGCTCTGTGTCTGTTTTTGTGGTTGGTCAACCTGACGTGACCTGACGTTCGCCTCCTTCCATCAAGATGCCAAGACGTCAGAGGAGAAAATAAACCTGGAGACTCAGAGAAGTTAGAACCAGAGGAGGGAGGAGAGGAGGGGAGAGGAGAGGAGAGGAGAGGAGAGGAGAGGAGAGGAGAGGAGAGGAGAGGAGAGGAGAGGAGAGGAGAGGAGAGGAGAGGAGAGGAGAGGAGAGGAGAGGAGAGGAGAGGAGAGGAGAGGAGAGGAGACAGGCAGCTCATTAGGCCTGGCCTCCATCCAACCCTGACACCGCTGTAATTGAGAGGTTGGTTGTAATTAATCCAGATAATCCTGATAACCCTGAATAAATGCAGCATGTGATATATGGGCCGGGCAGAGATTAAAGCCGGTGACTCCTGAAGCAGGAAGCTGGCTGATAGGCATCAGGTCAGGGGGCTCGGGGTGGGAGACCCCCGTGGTACTTGAACTTTCACCTTCCAGAGGAGAGAGAGATGAAACGCTCCTCTGTTCTGACAGAGAGGAAGACGATGAGAGCTCTTAAAGACGAACCAACCATGAATGTGCTGCTGATGCTGCTGATTTAAAGACAGAGCCCTGAGGTATTCACCTTTACTGCATCCCCCTGTTTCTATACAGATCTAAAGGGTGTGTAATGTGACTTTCTGTCACTTAACAGCAGAAAACAACATGTTGATGCCAGAGTGAACAGACCTACACAAGGTTGGGTTCTGCTTGAGCATCTCCAGCTCACATCAGATGAAGGACACACACTATTCACTCTCCACCAGGTGTGGAGTCTCTAATCAACCTAATCATCCATATTTTTAGATAGAAACCAAACTACCGAGACACTAGGGAAATGTGCAGACTCCACAGACAGAGACCCTCAGTTCGACCGTGGATTGAACCCAGGACTTTCATTCCATGAGGTGATGGTGCAAAAAGCTCCTAATGTGTGTATCTGAGGGTCTGAGTCTGAGGTAGTGTGCAGTAAACATATTGGAGGCCTTCAGGATCATCACCTTTTTGATACGAGAAGATCTGAATAGATTTTGTGCACTGAAATGTGTCATCAGGACATGAATGAGACAATGAAGGTTTCATCAGGAATTAAGTTATTTACTCCAGACGGTTCACTGACGTGTCTCTTATGTCTGAATTCTTTAATGATCGAGCTAATAAAGATTAGCCTCGAGCTAATCTTCATAACCTCAGGTCTTGAGCTGTGGATGGTAACTATGGGGTCGGGAAAGGAGCCGACTGCTGCTTTATTCAAGCTTTTAAACAGTGTTGGGAGGAGGAACATGATCAATAGCTAGTGGAGCCGCTTTGTGACACAATGGGGGCATGCTGTGGCAGAGGCAGCTCCTGGAGCAGGTGTGGAGCAATAAAGTCCTGATGAACTGGACGTTTCCACACGTGCTCCCTCGGAGGAGGCACCTGAGGATGTTGATGCAGCTGCTGAGCTGAGTCCTGCCCAGAGAGGCAGTGATGACGCTGACACCTCGCTGTGCAGATGTTCCAGCTGTCAGTGCAGGACAGCGGCGCCACACTGCCCCCTGCTGGCTCAACCTGGAGCCTCCAGTTGCAGCCCTGACCCGAGGCTGAGCTGCACCATCACTGGCTCTTTAACAGCTTGACATTTGGGGAAATGACACTTTCCCTTTTCACTGATGCTTTCTTTTCCAGGTGGTAATAAGCAGAACCTGTAACGGACCTGTACTGGCTGAACGCAGTATTTATCCTTCTTTGAAGCTATGGAATGTCAGTGTCATCACATGCCTTTTTGTGGCATTATCTGTAGATCTGCTTCATGCTTATCTGGCAAGCACACATAGGAATGATTGTCTCACATGGCATTTGAATGAATGATCATGTGACTCGCTAAACAGAGCTCATCGCTTATTTTGTTTGTGTTTGTGTTGGAGCCAGAATCATAAGTGGAACCAGAGGAACCTGAGGAGGAACCAGACACTGAGGAAGAGTCTGAGGAGGAACCAGACACTGAGGAAGAGTCTGAGGAGGAACCAGACTGTGAGGAAGAGTCTGAGGAGGAACCAGACTATGAAGAGGAGTCAACCAGACTCTGACTCAGAAACTGAAAGCCAAACTGGTTCACTCACGTAGCTGAACTGAGGTTTGTACACACACTCTGTTTTGGTGTTGGAGGCCATCTGCCTCTATTCACATTACTTTTACTTCCAACGGGAACATGGTGACGTTTTTGGACCTGCTGTTTGGTCCAGGTAAAAGTTTTTCTTTTTGTTTGTTTGCCCTCTTTAAAACAGTTTCCCACCATGCTGATTAAACCTTTTACCACCAGGGAAATCTCTCTCAGCAGTTTATTGGAGCTTTAAAATCTGGTGACATTTCCACGTTGATGCACCGTTAAGCTTTATGTTGGATTTGGTAATCAGCCTGGAGTCTGTGCAACAATGAGAGCACGTCTGCTCCAGTCAGGAACATCAGGAGGCTTTCCAGCAATATGTGGGGACAGGAAAGATCCAGAACGTACCTCACGTAGAAACATGATTATCAGCGGGGAACTCTGATGGGGTTAAAGCCAGAAAACCAAGAATGACAATGTAATTTTTCGATGCCATTATTTCAGCCTCACAAGTTAATTATTCCATTACCTCAGGGTAACAAATCGTTATCCGTGTTACAGAGTTCATTTATCTCATTATCTTGAGAAAACCAAAGACCATTTTCTTAAGATGAGCAGATAATTAATCAGAGCATTACGTCTCCGCTCCAGCAGCAGCTGCTGGGATGGAGCCTCTGGTGGTGGCGAGGTGAGGCCGTTATTAAGGCCATCTGCTTCGCTGTCCCCACCGACTCCCAGCGTTTAATCAGCACGTTTAAGCCGCTGCTAATCTAACAGGATGGCGCGCACTCAGGTGGAAACTGATCACACCCGCTGAGCAGAAGAAATGTTTACTTCCCATCAGTCGAGCGCTGCTGAGGCTGGAGGTGAGGTGACGGACATGTCGGTGAATGTCGTCTCTGAGCAGGAGCCGAGAAACCTGGTGAATGACAAGAGGAAACGACGGCCTCCTAATCTCTGGCCTTGCTTTATTCTCAGTGTTCGAACACACATTATCTCAGCGGTTCGGCCTGGGCACGGCGGGCTCTGGTCCTCAGACTCTGGTCGCAGCTTCCTGTGATGTCACGTCTGCTCGGCCGCTGCCTCACAGCGGTCAGAGAGCGGTTTACAGACCGTGAACTCATGGAAATATGTTATTGATGCCAGGGGAAGATTGATTAACTCCCCGCTGCTCTCGTTCCACCCCGAAGGGGAAAAGTTATGAGGATATTTTTAAAACCTAATTATGCGTAAAAGACTCGGCGAGTGAAGGGAAAATAACTTTAGCTGTTGTGCGAGGTGAAGGAGGATGGTCCCGGGTCCCGGCCTCCTCAGAGTGTTTACCCTGGTGAGTAAACAATGTGGCCCGGAGGAGAATGACTCTGGGAGAGTCCCAGAGCTCTGTGTGAGAACACATGTTGTCGCTCTGGTTTTGAGCCGTCATCAGAGGCTGGGAGAAGGATGTGCCGCGGTGCCTGGGCGAGCCCGCAGGGCTGAGGCATGGCTGGCGACTCTGTCAGGGCACTCGCAGCGTTTGGTGGAATCATTAGGCCGGAGGTAAACAGAGTAAATCCAGTGGAAAATGAATCTTTTCCAGCCTTTTTTCATTACGGTATTTTCTTTGGGCCTGCGCTGCCTTTGGGGAGAAAAGGCAGGGAGGACGGTGTTGAATTTCATTGATAAAAGTGCCATGTTAAAGTTAATTAATCATACAGAGGTGGAAAGAACGGAGAGGTGCTGTACTCCAGAATCTCAACATCATGCTGCTTTTACTCTTCTACTCCAATACATTTCAGGGGGAAAATACTGCAATTCTACAGCACTACATTTATCCAACAGCTGCTAGTTTGTTTTAACATGAATGTTTACATTTGAGAAAGCTTATAACATATGACACATTGGTATATATCAAGCCTGTGTCTCTGGCCTGAAAGGCTTGACAAACACAGCTGTCCAGCTGGTGCCACTCGTCCTGCAGCGCAGAGCGAGTTTTCCGCTGCACGTCTCGGACGGTTGAACAATCCCAGGCTCAATGAGGTAAAATAATCAGATAAAAGGCACAGAAGAGAGAAAAGAACCAAAGCGGCTCATCAGACAGCTCCTTTGCACGCTGAACTAGCTCCCGCTCCGCCAGCCACGCCATCAGGAGCCAGTTTTACATCAAGCACAGTGAGTGGACGTTACTACCGAGCTGAACGAGACATTGTTCAGCACGTTTAGGAACGACCTGACCGCTCTGTGTGAGGTTAACACACGCAGCTTCATGTCACCAGGGGCGAAGCAGCGTCTGTCTGCGTCTGCAGGAGTCTGAGCAGGAACGTGTCAGTCGCGGCTGTTTGAGAGACTCTGATGGTTTATTCATTTGTGCGTGTTCGCTGAGCAGAGTGACGGGACGGTGGTGAGTGGGGTGACGCTATAGAAGCCGTTTGAAGCTGTTTGTGGCCTGCCGCTGGCTGCTAGCCGTTGTCACAACATCTGCTACAAGAATTAAGTGTCAGAGCCGTTTACAGGCTGCAACCCAAGAACAGACAGTGAATAAACATTACTGTGCTGCGTGCACATTCACACCTCACCAGGACGGTATGTGCCATTCAAGTAACTCTGCCTGGTGTCTTTTTTTTTTTTTTACTTTTTTTTTTTTTACTTCTTACATAAACACAGATGTAACGCGTTGCATCTTATTCACTTGTCTTCATCCAAAACGTCTACATTAGGAAAAAGAAGGGGCTTTGGTTCGTATCCCAAGGCGGGATAGGACTTTGTTTTGTTCGTGAGCACATGTCATGCAAACACAGCCGAGTTTTTCCAGTCTGAGTACACCAGGAAGCCGCTGAAGGTGCTGTCTGTCTTGGTGCTGGAGTAGAATCCGTTGTACTCGGACAGAGCCATCTGGACCCACACCTGGTCTCCAGGGATGAGGTGGAGCAGCGTGCCGCCTGACAGGGACGCCGGCTTGGGCCAGTTGCCGTAGAACTGGAAGTAGGAGGCGGCGACGTGGCCGTTCTTCATCAGGTCGAACTGCAGGCTGGCGCGGTAGACCGTGGCATGCACCGCAAAGTAGTAGACTCCGGGGACCTTGCAGGTGAAGCGTCCCGTCTCGCTGCTGTAGTCGCCCTGCTCGTTGAGCATCACCTTGTCGAAGTGGACCACGTCGGCCACGGTGAGGGGCAGAGCGTGGCCCTCCGACAGTTTGGCACTGAAGGCCGATTTGGGGGCCACGGCACACTCGCCCGGCTGGCCCTTCTGCCCCTTCTCACCCGTGTCGCCCCTGTCCCCCGTCAGGCCTCGCACGCCCGTCTCCCCTGGAGAGAGAGGAGGAGCACAGACGTGATCACACACAACAGACAACTTATCATTAAATCTGATGCCAGAGACAAGAGCTGTGTCTCGGTTCAGGGGCTGGATCCTTCCAGAGGACGAGGTTGGAGGTCGATTACATCACAGTGTCACCACGAGGCCTTCATATTAGTATCGATTACATCATATAATGTACCCTGTGACCTAATGTGGTAGGGCATCATATTTAATAACAAAATTATCTCTTTGCAGACTAGATTTAGCCTAGGCATCAATCAGGGACCAGAGTTGATCAGCCTCCAGAGTGGTCGCCTCCTTGGAGAGCGTAGGGTGCGCTCCTCGAAGGACACAGACTCTGAACTGGGAGACAGCTAATGTAACACATACAAGTTGGTACTGGGAAATACGCTAAGACGTCAGCAGGGGAGGTCAAGTCCAGTAGAAAGTTAAGTACTCTGGTTTTGTATCATCTGATCAGGATCAGGTCTCAGGAGCCTCTGAGGAGGAGTCCAGACTCCCCAACCACGTCCCAGGTGTTCCCAAACCAGCTGTGAGAGATAATCTGTCCAGCGTGTCCTGCCCCCCCACCTCCCAACCCCCCAACCCCCAAACCCGACACACATGCCTGGAACACCTCCCCAGGGAGGCGCCAGATGCTGAGCCATCTCAGCTGGTTCCTCTGCATGTGGAGGAGCCTGAGCTGACCCTTACTTAAGCTGTCACATTGCACATGAAACGACTACACAGGCAGAAAAACATGACGAGTGTTATAGTTACGTGATGATGAGTAAAGTATTGTACATAAAGAGTCGACAGGAGCACCTGGATCTCCTCTGTCTCCTTTCTCGCCCTTCTCCCCCGGAGCAGCATCCCTGCCGTCCCTCCCGTCCCTCCCCGGCTGACCGGGACTGCCGTGAACGCCGGGAGAGCCTGGGATCCCAGGGTGACCAGTGCACAGACTGGGAGGGATCTTGTTATCTTCCAACTGGTTGGAAAGGTGGATCTGAAGAACCAGGAGGGAGGGCAGCAGGGGCAGCAGCCTGAGGGAGGTCATTGCAGTGCTGTGGCTGGGAGAGGAGGACACACACACACACACACACACACACACACAAACACACACAATGTTGCACTTTATAAACATGCCTGTGGTGGAGCGACAGCATAATTTGAAGTGGACGACATGCAGTGGGATGACGGTATCAGATTAAACAAAAGGTGAACCGCAGAAACCAGAATAAACATCACATCACATCAAACACAGATTAGAAGTCAGAATCAGCCTGTGTAAACACAAGGGGCTACAGTATAATACTGAGTTTACCTCTGCTTAGCAAACACACTCTGGTGCAGAGTTACAAAAGTTTCTGTCTCAAATGGAGTCTGGGACATGGGACCATTAAAGAAGCAGTCATCATCTGTCATTTTAAGAGCTTTACTAGTGTCTATTTAAAGCTTCTTTAATCATGTTCTAACAGGGGAAAAATAATAATCATAATAACATTCCCATATGCTTTCTCTAGCAAAATCCTCACTTGGAAATAAGCGTATTACATTACCGACCTGGCAGTGTACGTCAGATGTCTGAGCTGCCAAAACCGTAAGGAAATAACCGGCAATTTAGAACAGATTACATTTGGAGCGGGTCCGTCTAAACTCAGGCAGATAGCTGTCTGAAAGTCCAAAGCTCTGAAAACATGAAAGCAGATATTTTCTCTGAGATTGGACCGTAATCCAAACAATCATGTGGAGCTGGTGTTTTAATAATGCAGGTGCAGGTTTTGATTGGAAGTGATTCAGTCCCTCCACGTCAGAGGTGGAAACCAATGACACCGAGGCACGTGGAGATGAGGAAAAACTGACAGTAGATGAAAAGACTGAGTCACATCTGCATTTCATCTCGGTACGACTGTAAGATCAGACATCGGAGTCTCATAACATTTGTGTGTGATTGGACGTGTACACGAGGAAAAACGTCAGGAGAATGAAACTGTGAAATAATCTCAACTAGTGATGAGTCACAGCTTCAGAACCAAACAGGCGTGTCCAATTAAAGTTTGATGAGTCTGAATACCAGACAGCCCCCTCATCCCAAACCAGTCCCAGTAACACACCTAAAAGTTTAAAGGTGGTGTGAACCCATATCAAGGAGCCCGAGTCCTCAGCTGACCCCGGCTCAGCGCCGTGAGACAGAAACAGCTAATCTGCTTCCTCAACTGTACAAAATCAGCAGCCCTGGTTTCCTGTTCGGGACTCCAGCTCGTCTCCACTGTCGCTGCGCTTGGCCGTCAGTCTGAGAGCCGTCACAGCTCCATAAACTCAGCTGATGAGCGGAGCAGCTCTGCTCCGTGCAGGAGTCCAACTTTACGGTTTTACTAACGTAAACTTGCTGTTTGTGGTGCATGACAGTCATGAGAAAGAGAGGTTATTGTCAGCTGCAAGTGCTCTCATCGGATTTAAGCTCTTAAATTGACAGAAGAAAGAGGAGGAGGAGGAGAGGCAGAAAGAGAAACAGTGGGAAAAAAGGAGGAGGGAGAGAGAAATGCATGTCAGCATTCCTGGCAGAAGAGGAGAGCAGACAAGAGGACAAACACTGGGTCTGAACAGCTGTGGGCACTATTCCTCAGTAGCCCTCAGATGATGAGAAACATCCTTCCAAACAACACACAACAGACAAATCCAGCTCCAGCAGGCACTGGTTTGGGATTCAGCTCATAAACACTGCGATGATTTGGGATAAACAGAAAATAATCGTATTTCTCTGAAAGGTAGAAGTCAAAGCGCAGCGAGTCCAGTGTCACGCTCTTAAAGGGAACTTGACCACTTACTTTTAGTTAGTTTTCAGAAGTTACAGTAATCTGATAGGTCGTATCAGGTTATTTGGCACTGATTTTGATCTACTGTACTGACAACACAGATCCAAACTTTCAATATAGATTGTAGAGGACTACACATCCTCCATGCTGCAGAGCTACCACATTAAAATAAACCTATAAACAGACTTTCAGCTGATGCTGCATCTAAGACTTCAGTATGACTTCAATTTCTGGCTGTGAATAAAATTCTTCAAAGTTTTTATATAATCCAGCTCAACAATGCATGTAGGTGGTCTGGAGAAAGAAAAAAAGAAGCCAGTAATGTTCTCCATATTAAAGCCCTGAGTCGAGCCCCTGCTCTGCAGAGGTTTCACCTGCGTGGTCTGAACATTAAACAAAGGAGAGAAGGAGAGAAGAGGAGCAACAAAGTAAAACCTACCAGAGGACGAAGGTGAAGCCTTTGAGAGCTGCAGCAGCTGATGTTTGTGAGCGTCGAGAAGAGAATCCAGTGAAAGCTGTTCCTCCCAACCAGAGAGTCTGGCTGGGAAAAACTGAGAGGAAACGGTAATGAAAT
Source organism: Karalla daura (assembly GCA_029224185.1). Lineage (NCBI taxonomy): Eukaryota > Metazoa > Chordata > Actinopteri > Chaetodontiformes > Leiognathidae > Karalla > Karalla daura. The sequence goes on from CM055198.1 coordinate 23,119,577, forward strand.
CCAATTAGAAACTGGGGTGGGTCCGAGAGGAGGAACTGAGGGTGGAGGAGAGAGGCAAAGTGTATGAGGGGGGGGGGGGGGGGGGGGGGGGGGGGGGGTTGTTCAGGGAGGATACAGGGAAAATATGTGATGTTCATCCAGCACAAACAAAGGAGAAATATCTAGACCTGTGACAAAATCAACATGAAGTGGGTGGGATCTTAGTGGGATGAGAAAAGTTATGGGTAAGATGATAAATGGGGGAATGTTTGGGATGTTGCATAACAGTGTTTGGGAAACTCTCCAAGGTGTGAGCGCAGAGAGTTCATAGGGCTGTGGTCAGAAATCAGCAAGTGTCACCACCATGGACCGCAGCTGAAAGTGGGCTGAGCACCTCCTCTTAGCACACACACACTCTGCTGTAGAGCAGACACAAAAGAAAGGCAAAGGAAGACAAATAGAGACGTCAACTGAGCTTAAGTCCAACAGACGCACATTAAAATAATCTTATCTCTTGTCTATGATTCTCATTATCTTCCTTCAAGACGAAGCAGTTTGCTCCGTCCTGATAGCATCGACTAATATTCATCTTCCACTCAGACAACACTGACAGTAATCCTCTCCTCCCTGTAATCCCTCAGTGGCAGTGTTAGGTTGATAAAGCAAGAGGTCTTAATACATTTTTGGCAGCGGGAGCCGAACTTGAGCTGGTTACATTTTGCAGCTTCTTTGAATTCAGGCCAGAGCAAACACGCTCTCACGGTCATTGTGCAGCAGCGACCCCAAACGGAGCAGCACTGTGCCAGAAGAGGAGATGGCAGAGCAGTGTGAGCTCACAGCCCGTCGAGGCTGATCGCTGTGGGAGAGAAGAAAACAGAACGCAGACGGGCCGAGGCCGAGGAGCAGGACCCTGCTTTGTCTAATTTGAAGACCAGAAACTAGATTAAAACGTGCTCGGTTTGTGAGAATCACAGTGGAAACACAGGCCTGTGGTGTGTTTGCCTGTTTAAAATGAATATGGGTTTATTTACCAGTACGTTGTCCACCTATGAAACACTTAGTTCAGTTTCTTCACCTTGTATTTATTGACCAAATACTAAACTGAGGTAGCGAGACATGACTGTTAGCGTTAGCATTGTTGCTTCAGGACCCAGGTTCAAGGCCCGGGGGACAAGGTTTTGGTCCTCTGGGGACCCCGGGTTCCACCCCCCGTCCAGACTTTGATGTTTAGGCTCTAAACTGCCTCAGGTGTGAGTGTGTGTGGCGGTCAGGCAGCCTGTCCTGCCTCTTGCCCCTGCTGCTGGTGGAAAAATATAGTGGACGGTTCTACGAAAAATGTGCTTGTTCTCCTGAGGAGGTCATTGAACATGAACATGTTAATGTGTTGTTAGCATGTAGCTCAAACACATAAAGGATGTAAGAGTCTTCATTTAGAATCATGAAAACTGCCAGTTGATGTTGACAGCATAGCATAGCATAGCTAGCTAGCTAGCTGGTCACTGCAAATGTTAGCATGTAGCTCAAACACAGAGTATAAGACTCTTATATTGATACACGAAAACAGAATGTTGTTATTCATATAGCATGGCTACATAGTAACCATAACTGTGAACATGTTAAGGTTGTGTTGTTAGCATGTAGCTCAAAAACAAAAAGAATGTTAGACTCTTAGTCTGGATACATGAAGACAGCCTGCTGTTGACATAGCATTGCTTGCTAGCATGCTATTGGAAACATGTAAATTTGCTTGTATTTAGCTCGACCAGAATGTTAGACTCTTGGGCCTGGATTCAGTGTGTTGTTGACATTGCATCACTATATATATGTATGTCACTGCAATCACATAGCGACCATCAAATGTTGGGGCTCCATGAGTCTTAGGAAATGTTCTGTCCAATAAAAACCAATGTTGGTCTCAGTGAAAACCTCGTCCACAGTGACGGGTTGATGCTCGGGGGCTGACTTTAGCTAACATGCTCGATTAACTTAATTTGCTTACCACTGTGATAATACTAGAGTGTATAACAGCCTTGAAATTCATTCAGTGTTACTCAGTCGCATACTGAGGCAACTGAAAACAGATCCTGCACTGACACACACCCTACGCTTCATACGTGAAGTATTTTGTTGTTGCACGTGTTATTGCGCTGCGGAGCGTGAAACAGCCCTGACCGAACACATGGGTCTGTTTAGAGCTTCCACACTAAACCTCTGGTTTTATGGGAACAACTTTCCTTTGAATCTCAGTCATCAGGCTGGTGTGAGGAGGGGCTTCAGCAGGCTCCTGTGGAGGCAGCGAGACCCGGCACAGCTGAGACATGTTTTTCATTAGCATCCCCAGAATCAGCACATTCTGGGCCTGCTCCACCGATTTCCTGTAAGAATTCGTAAACTGCGCCTTGAGGATTTACTGTCAATTTGGACCACTTGGCAAACGTACAACGTGACTGCGTTTCTGCAGGATGGTTGACATGGGGTTGTGGTGTGATTAGGTGCAGAGGAACAACATGGATTTTGACTCAATCTGTGTGAAACAAGACTAGGAGCAAGTCTTTGAAGCCATATCAACGCTCCAAATCTCATTGTAATGACTTTCCTAACATAACAGCTTCTTTTGCAGAACTATTAGCCATGCTGTAGAAAGTCCATTAAACATCTTAAAAGTCTGGAGGTTTAGACCATATCACACCATCTTTTATCAGCAGAACAGCAAATGAAAGGTTCTGACTTTGACTTGGCTGGAATCAACACCCCCAAGAGGAATCAACTACACTTTGTAGTGAGTTTGTTGTTAAAACCTTTAAGAATTCAGAGGCTGCTCCGTGAAACACTGACCAAGGCAAGACACAAGAAAGAGTAAAGGAGACATGTTTATTATTTAAACTATCACTTAAATAAAAAAGTGCATAGAAAATAAACATGATTAGAAACTTTTCTTTTTACACTTATGTACAACTTTGTTTCCTAATTATACATTCAACCAAGTAGTTTGTGGTTCATTTTCACTGTGGTGGTTTTCCTTCATTTCGTTGATGTGTACTGAAAGAACACTGTTAAAACGGGAGAATATGACATGTTTAACTCATGGATACCGTTATTACAGAGAGCAGGTGTATCGATAAGACAAAGGTATATTCAAGGCATACAAAATGAGCCTTTTCATGATCCATGATCCCACTTTTTTTTTTGCACACCTCACCATCCACTCCCCCTTTGACACCACATCCCATCATAGGCTGATAACTTCTATACACAAGAAACAATTAGAAAATTACAAATACATGTTACGTACTTGTCCGGCCTCTCTCAAACCTTGACTTGTCAAAGAACAATTCATGGTGGATGTTGCACAAAATAAATAAATTAAAGGTTTTCAACATCAGCATTATGACTTTCTATAAAAACAGTACATGATAAGTACAACCAAAGCTTCGGAGGAGAGAGAGAGGTGGTCATGGGAGACATGAGAGGTTACCAAAATGAAAAAAAATAAACAAAAACAACAAAATGCCATTTTGGTGGGATCTTCAAAACTCCTGGTCAGTCTCCACAAACCAAACTCTTAATTTATACCACATCAAGTAAGCCGTCTAAAAAGTCCCTGTTAAAAAACGTACAAAGGAGGGAGGGGAAAAAAAAACATTCACTACAACAACCAGGGGAGAGGAAAACAAAAACAAAGAACAAAATGGCTGACCTCAAGAAGTTCACAACCACATTAATACAGTTACATTTCTTATCACATAAAAACCGTTCCTTTCCAGAAAGAAAACAAAAAGAAAAACTGCAATGCTCCTTGCTGGCGAAGGAGCACTCACAGGCACAGCAAAATTGGTACTGGATATCAATATACAAAAGAATGATGCACGTTAGTTTCATCTGATAGTACTGTAACACAAAACCATTATAGAGTACATTGAAACATTGCTATTAACCATTATAAATCTGCTGTTTTGCTACTGTAACTAAGTTTGTCTGTCCATTCCATATATTGTATAGATACTAAAGTACAAGAAATTACTATGCATGTTTCCGTATAATATTGTTATGTATTTATACTATAATTACAGATAATGACAGAGATGAGCCACTGGTGTGGCGCGGTAAAATGAAGTCCAAAGAAACAACGGAAATTTCCTTACTGTATATATGCTGTTAAACAGTGAAATAAATGTGTTATTGTTCACTGAACCCTCCGACCCTGAAAATTTAGAGGTGGATCTCGACGAGCGAGAGCCACAGACAGAGCCCTTGGCATCAGTAGACGTGTTATCACCGATGCTCGAGTGAAGTGTTGAGCTAACCCAGGGAGAACCGGTCGTCCTACACACGCTAAACGCCGACTGCTGATCACACTTCTGTGTTATTCCCAGTGCTGGAGCGGCTGCTGCTGCCCAGTGTGAGGTCGAGTCTACACGTCTCGCTTTTATCTACCAGAGCTGAGAGCGAACGAGGATGGCGAGGCATCATCGGGAGGCCGACGACGCGGAGGAGGAGGAGGAGTATACATTCATGGTTGACCTTAGCAGCAGAACCCAGCCAGCAGGGCAGCAGGGCTGGCCTGTCACAGCGGGTAAAGGGGCCCATCTTCAAGACCTGATCTCGGTGCGGCCTCGGGCGGAAAAGCACAGCCGAGGCGTGTACGAGCTGCCCCCTCAGGAAGGAGAGGGCTGCTGGCGTGGTCCCTGCCTTCACTGTGTTGCAGAAAAAGAGTCAAGTGCACTTTGCTAGAACCTCAAACGCTCCTTTCAGGAGTCATCCAGACCAATCTACACTGAGCAAACTCTGTGTTTGTTTGTTTGTTTGTTTGTTAAACCAGGGCCTGATGCACCAGCTCGTACGTCCTCGCAGTGACTATCTGTGCTTGTAGTTTCAGCGTTGGAGATGCATGGTCTCTGTGGAGAAAGAGCTGAACTTTCCTATGTCTATTCAGTGCCTGTGTCACAGCTAAAGTGCAAACCACGTGTGGGTCATGTTTCTGTTTTCAGTTCACAACAAGGAGCAGCGTGGGAGCAGCTGCTGACGGCCTGTAGGTGATAACCGAGTCAGAATGAACGGCGAACAATAAATTAACTCAAAAGGGACAAAACGTAAAGTCATCGACTTCAGTCACTCTGTGGAACCAGTCAGTCTACAACAACAGTCTCATTAGATATTCAGTCCAGGACGTGAAGGCTTGTAAGAGAGAAGAGGCATGCTCAGTTACAACTAAGGCAAACCACGAGGAGAATGAGCGAAGGGACAAAAGAAAAGTGGATGAAGTGGGGGCTTTGTCAGACAGACCGGCTGAACAGAGGCATGATGGATGCTGATGGGAGTATTAAATTAAAGGCACCTCTTTATTAGAGAGCAGGTCTGCAGAGGGACAAACCAGGGTGAGCTGCGGGGGGACTCTAGTTGGACTTTAGATGCGTCTCTGGGCCGACTCAGTGGAACCGAATCATCCTGATACGACCCGACTTGATTCTTGGTGTGATGTGGTGCAGAGATAAGGCTGGAGAGAGGAGATATCTGCTATGGATCAACAATCTGAACTCTCTCAAGTGCATAATAATAGTTCACATGACACATGCCACACTGCCAGTTAGAACGATTACAGAGCCCTCAGCTCGGACCAAATGGCCTGGGACAGATAAAAGAGCTACTGGTGGACTGAACTAAGCGGGGACCAAGCCACAGACCAGTGTCAGTCTTTGGAATCAAAGAAAACATTCAGGCTACAAATCAAAACAGAAGAAGAAAAAAAAAGAAGAATTACGACAAAAAAAAAACAACTTTGAAAAGGCAGCGGAATACAAAACATAGAGACCAAGCATTAGTGTTTGTAAACCTCTATTTCCTACAAAAATGGCAATAAAATAAATACGATTCTTTTAAAAATATAAATACCATCATTAAGTGCTATTCACTAGTGAGTGCTTTTTAAGTCTTTTTTTGTAGAAAAATATACATTATTTACATTTGTTTTTTTTTAAAAGCAAGCATGATATTTCCCTGTCCATAATAAAGAGACAGATAACAGACAAGACTTCAAAAGACAGAATACAAATAAAAAAAACATTTTCCATAGTATCGCTTATCCCAACAGGCCGAGCAGAAAAGGAGCTGTGTGAGCACTCTAGGGTGCGATGTTTGGTTGTCTCTGCAGCTGGAATTTGGACCGTGAGTCTGACGCTAGCAGCAGCGTGCTAACACGTCCGTCTCACGGCTGCTGCTGGATCACAGCTCTGACAGGAAAACAGAACAAAAACAAACAAAAAGAGAAAAGAAATCAATGATAAATATGTCTACTAAAGCACATCAGTAGAGTTTCTCCAGCCCCTGGGCTGTCAGTCCACCAGAAGCTCTAGCTGCCTCGCTCTCTCAGGCCAGAGGCTTCATCCCACTACACGTCTACGCAGCTACCACGCTGGTTCATGGAGGGCGCCACACTAACCTGTCTTCTCTTCTTCTTTAACACGTCTCTCCCCCCCGTGGCCACTGCCCCCCCCCACCGTACAGCTCTCACCAGGCTGCTTTAACACAAGCAGCTCCTATTTACAGTGTTACAAGCTTTTAGAAAATAAAAAGCATGGTGGGGGGGGATGCTCTAACACCGGGGGGCTCTGAAGGCATCGGGCACATTCAGACAGGGAGATGTGCATCAGTGACAGCTGACACACATTATCAGAATCATCAGAATCAGAATAACAAAAAAAACTTAACAAGGTTCTAATTTTTCTCTCTAGTAAAATTACTCTTCCAAGTCCTTTCAACAAATTGCACTTGGGTGTATAATGGAACCAAGTTCTTTGATATTTTTTCTTCTATGTTCACGTCTGAGCATTAGTGGACCACGACATATTTCTTATAAAATTAAGGAGGATGGGCCGATGTAAGAAAAACTATGAGGGGGCATCGTTATCGTCAAATGTGAATTAAAAAAAATATTGCGATGTTGTGAAGGCTTGAACCGTTTCATGAGCACCTCCGAGGGTGAAGCTCACCACGCCACATGTGAAATGAGACAAAAGGAGGCACAATATGTGTGGCTTCCTCCACCTGGCCCCTCCCCCCAGCGGCCTCCCTGCTGACGTGGTGCGAGCCAGGCCGAGCAGGACGGGCCCGGAGCAGCAGCAGGAGGCCGGGCGGAGACGGCCACCAGCAGGGGGCGCCCTCTGGACACGCTGGCACAGCTGCTCAGCAGACGTGCAGTCCTCTCTCTCTCTCTCTCTCTCCCTCTCTTTCCTTTCTGAATCGTCGTCGTGGTCAGTTGAGGAACTTGCGGCACTTCTTGGCGCCGCAGTTGCAGGGCAGCTTGTTGCTGGCGTCCTCGATGGGGAACTTGTAGTCGTAGGTGAGCTCCTCGCCGCAGTAGATGCGGCGCGAGGCGAAGATGACGATGTGCTTCAGGCCGTCCACCGTGATGACGCGGGAGAAGCAGTTGGGCTCGCACGAGTGGTTGATGAAGCGGGCGGCGTTGCCGTGCACCGTGGCGTCCACCACCTCGTAGTCGTCGATGCGGAACATGTAGCAGCCGATCCCCTGAGAGGACACAGACATGAGACACAGGGTCCGGGGAGACGCCCACACAGACTCCACCAATTCATCCATCATCAGGCCCGCTCTCTCCACCATTCACTTCCTCATTCACACCTAGAGGCGAATCCAGAGTCTCCATCTGACCTCAGAGAACATCTATGGCCACTCCTGCGTCTGTGTTAGATCATTACATGGAATTAAAACTTCAACAGCAGGAAACCTGGGGTTAAATACCTTTAAAGACTTCTTAAAGACCTCAACGCCAACACATCTTTAACTTAATGAACAGTCGTAGTCAAATCCACTAAATCTACAGAGCACAACCACACAACAGACCTCAGATCAGCTGGGGAGGAGCAAAGCTCCAAAGAACTTTTCTAACATTTCGAGGGCCTTAATCTTCTTTCAGTCCCTGTTAAGATGCGTGACGCCCTGTTAGAGTTGAGCTCCAGACCTCACCTTCCCATCGTAGTATTTCTCCCGTTTGTCAGTGAGCACAGACCGGATGACGTTCCCAGAGTATTCGATGACCATCTCCCCGGAATCGATGGTTTTCTTGCAGAAGAGGCCGCGGCCGTGGATAGGAGACCTGAGGAGGAGGACGGGTTCAGAGCTCAATACTTGATCTGAAGGTTTTCTGAAACTCTGGCGATTACTACTGAAGGCGTAGTGGACAGGACAAACATCACCTGTCACGTTCTGAACGGCTTGACAGGTAAAAGCCTGTTGAGCTCACCTGTAGACGCCCACGGTTTCCTTGGAGGTGGCTTTGAGCTGTCTGAACCTCACGGCCAGCGGCAGCTCCATGGAGGCTCGCCTGCATCGACAGCACAGAGGTTATGAAACACTTATCGTCTGTGAGAGAGAGATAAGACTGCGACAACCTTTGTTGATTCCCACGAGGGCCAAACATGGGTCTGGCAGTGGCACAAAGACGCATTTACAGTGAATATAGATGAGGATGTGGTGCATCTCTGACCTGGCAGTCCTGAGCTGCCCTTCGTCCTCCTCCTCCTCCTGCGGCCTGTACTCAGGGGGCTGCCGGTGTTTTGAGGCCAAGAAATTGAACATGTCGAAAACAGATCTCCTGCAGGGAAAACGATGGGAATGAGTCAAAAACACTGAATCCACAAGAGGCTTGGTTGTTGAGTTGTTTAGTGAATCATTATGCAGATCAAAAGTTGGCTCGTGTGCCTGCATTGTTTATTATGCAGAGTGTATAGCCAGCACCGCTCACTGTCATCCCTCCCTGGCTCCATATAGTGCAGTGAGCGTAAGGTGCATGTGTGGCTCTCCTGACCTGTGGTTGACCTCTGCCCGAGCGGACCCGTGGGGGTTGATGGGGGGCTCATCGGTTTCCTCTGGCTTGTGGAAGCGGAAGCGGTAGCTGCGACAGTGCCTGGAGCCGTAGAGCTGCTCCAGCAGGAAGACCACGGCCTCATGCACCACTCCCAGCATCCTCAGCCCGTTCACACCTGGACCAGCAGAGAAACATCAGCCATGCATCAGTCTAGAGAGGACGCCCATTCGAATCATCCAACAGCATGTCAAGTCGCTGTTTGCGGCCTTACCGTCAAAAGAAAGCTCTTTCAGTCGTGCATTGGAGCGAGCTTCTTGCACTTTCTCAGTCAGAGACTTCCAGGCCTCTGCAAACGGACACATTTCATAAGAATGTGACACAAATGAAAAGTAGTACACGTAACCTTTGATAAACGTGCTGTTCACACAGATGACCCCACAGACTGCACAGAGGAGGAGCGGCTGTTTTCTCTCACCCTCGATGCTCTCACAGCGGATGTGGAAGCCGTCCTCGCTGCAGATCTCAAAGATGATGCCCTTCTTGGGTTTGCAGTCCAGAGCCGTGTCCCTGCTGTTTCCATCCTGGTCTGGTGGGGAGGTCACAGGTGGAGCTCCACCTGCTGCTGATGCTTTGTCTTTCCCCACCACCTTCCCCGGCAGGACAGGACTCTCAGACGTCTTCTTTTTCCCAAACACACTGAGAGAGGATTGGAGAGAAGTGTTAGATCTCGCTCACACTGCTAAGATGATGAGGACTCTCACTGGGGAGACTGTGTACCTCCTGTTGGGGGCCTTGTCTGTGGGCCTGCCTGTGTCCATGGGCTCGGGGGAGCTCAGATCTCTGGAAGTGAAGGTGAGGAGAAAATCATCATTGGATGCAAAGGTTTTAGTGAACAGAAGCATTTTAATTGTCTGTATGTAGCAGCTTAATGATAGTTCTCCACATGTAGAAAGGAATAACAACGTAGCATCTCAGGCAGCAGCTCTCACCTTGGGTTTGAGTGGGCTCTTCCTCCAGAGCTGCTGTGTGGCTCCTCTGGCTGGGAGGTCTTCAGCTTCTTGCCGCTGGTGGACTCTGTGCTCTGCCTGCTCCTCTTGGCTTTCGTTTTTCCCTTTTCTGCTCCGGACGACGCCACGGTGGAGTTCAACAGCCTCTGGTCCGATGATCTGGAAATGGGAGTGGTCCTGCTGCTCTGGGAGGCTGCAGATGTTTGGGTGAACACTCCCAGCACGCGACCTTTGGCCGGGCTCAGAGGGTTGGGGGCTAGAGGAACGGGGGTGTTTGGCTCCAGAGCCTGGTGCCTGTTGACAGCCTGGGAGTGGACGCCGTCCGTCTCTCCTTGCTGGGTGACAGCCATGCTGATGGTCTGCTGGGACGGCAGGACGCAGATGCTGCTGGCGATGGATGTCTGCACTGAGGTGCTGAGCTGCGACATCAGAGGAGCGCCTCCTGTGGACTGGAGGACCACAGACTGGTCCGACAGACCCAAACCGTGTGGACCGGCCTTAAACAGGAGGTTTCCGATCGGTCCCGTGATCTCAGTGGAGCTGAGGACCGGGGTGGACAGGGAGACTGACCCTGGTGCTAGAAGCCCAGTGGCACCACTAGGGGGCACAGACACGACATTCAACACCGACTGACTGGGGTTGAGACCAGAGACTGTGCACGGTAGAAGATGAGTAGAAGAATCGTGACCCAGGATGCCAGGTTGACCTGAAGCAGGAATCCTCTGTTGAATGAGGGTAGTGGGATCCAGGTACATGACCCCGCCTGGTTTTGGTCTCTTGATGATATTTGGCACCTTGCGCTGAGATGTGGAGAGGGTGCTCAGCTCCACCAAGCCTCCAGACTGGCCTGGGATGCTGGCTGTGATCTGCGGAGACGTCAGGTTGATGAGGGTCATGTTGGGCGGGGCCTGGTCAGACGGGGCCAGAGTGGGCTGGCTGCGGGAGCGCGCCAGCCTTTTGTTCTTCTTTGGCTGGAGGCGAGAGATGGGCCTCTTCTTGCCGTGAGCAGAGGCCAGGATGGTCGGGGGGGAGGTGAGGGACGAGGGGCTGGACACTATGGCCACGCCGGGACCCAGCTCGTGTGGCCGGCCCGCTTCAGAGACCAGGATCTGGGACTGGTCGTGGGGCTGGGACGGCAGGCCGATCAGAAGCCCCGAGGTGGTGCTGGGGATTCCGGTCTGGAAGCCTGTCTGCGCCGCTCCAGTGAAGGTGTGAATCTGAGAGGGGTGAGCCATGGTGCCCAGGACTTTGCCAGCTGGAAATATGGGCTGAGCTGTGGATAAACCGGTGTTTAACCCTGTGGTGATCATGGAGCTCAGCACTGCTTGGGAGCTGGTGTCCATCACTCCTGTGGCACTAATCTTTTGGGTGACCCCGTTAGGGACCGTCTGGAGAACGTAGAGAGGCTGGAACGGCTGATGGACCACGATGAGTTTGTCGGGGCCTGTCTTGATGACGGCTGGGCTGGACACCTGGGCCTGGGACGGTCCGGGGCCAGGGACGGGGCTGGGGCTGCCTGTGGCTGCGGCCGAGGCTGGGAGGTACTTCTGAGGCAAGGAGGGAGAACTTGGCAAACCGGGCGTCCCAGAGCTCCTGGGGACATCCTGGTTACCTGCAGGCTCCACCACCTGGCCGATGGCAGGGCTGGGAATAAACTGCTCCGGAGTCATGTGACCTTCTGTGACCTGCGCCTCCCTGTTGCCCAACGGTGTGGCGTTGTGCTGGTTCTCTGACGGAGACACGCCCGGCCCGGCTCTCTTCTTCTCCCCATTCTTGTCTCCACTGATGGCCTCGGGGTCAGAGGTCAGCGCCAGCATGGTGCGGTCCGAGGAGTCAGAGATCAGAGCTCCAGGTGTGTGGTTCTGGCTGCTGCTGACATTAGGGCTGCGTGTGGTCAGGACAGAGAGGTCGGAGGGCAGCTCCAGAGGGAGATAGGGCTCCTCCACAGATATGGAGCTGTTCACACTGCTCTCCACCACTCCTCCTCCCTCAGCGCTCGCCAGCGGCTGCGAGAAGTCTTCAAACAGGATGTCTTTACGACGGTTGACATCCACGTAGCCCTCGTCCAGGAGCAGCTCTGAGGAGGACGCCTCGGTCTGCTGACTGAGCGCCTGCATGGACATGGAGGGCGTGTTGAGCACGAACTCCATGATGTCCGAGGGCAGAATGTTTCCACAGTCGTCGCTGTTGTTGTTGTCGGAGTCAGACTTGAGCAGGTCCGTGCTGAGGGACAGCTGGGCCTCCAGAGGGTCCTGCCCCTGACTCTGCGGCTGGGACTTGACGGCGCCCCCCAGTGGAAGACAGTTTTCCTTCTGGTTCTTGCGGCTCTCCCGCGTGTTGCCGCTGGCCGCTCCACCGCTGTTCTCGGCCTCCTTGCTGGAGTCGAGGCTGTCTGGTTTCTCTGAGTGTCTCTCCCTGCCTCTCCTCTTGGGGGTGCTCTTGTGCGGGGTGGAGGAGGAGGTGGCCGTGGTGGTGGTGGTGCTGGTGGTGCAGATGCTGGTGTCGCTCTCAGAGCCATCATCCACACCATCCAGCTGGCCGATGCGCTGCTTGCTCAAAGTCCTACAAACAGAATGAAATATTAACATTACATTACCAGTCTGTAGTTCACTGGCCTGCACACACACACACACACACACACACACACACACACACACACAAACACTATGACATCTTGTATCAGCTCACATCCCAAATAAATGCACAATCACACACAAATTACCAGAGATGCCAAAATAACTCAAACTTATTTTTACAGTTCTCTAACAAGTAGTTTTAAAGCTGAATTTTTAGTGCATCTCTACAAATTCCTTCAGTGAGTCACAAACTTGTCTGTGTACTCACAAAGCACTCAGCATGTCCTCCTCGGTCTTTGCTTGAGCCCTGTGCTGCTGCTCCTCGTCCTTGAGGAAGCGCTGGAGCTGGGACTCCCTCCCCAGACACTGGTCTATGCCCTCTATGGACGGCAGGCCCTCCCCGGGGTTGATGATGGTCCGGGTGAAGTTGTAGTAGTAAGGGTCTTTACCCCTCGGCTTCATCCCGCAGTCCTCGTCCTCTTCGCTGTCCCCTGAAGACGAGGAGGTGCTCATGTCATCTGCCCCGTCCACCTGACCCTCTGCGGACTTCTTGCGTCCGCTGGTCCTCCTCTTCGCCATGGCGCCCGCTCCGTCCCCGCTGCCGTAGAAGGGGAGGTCCTCCTCGCCGTAGGAGCGGACCCCGTAGAACGGCGTGAGGCCGAAGAACATGTTGGAGCGTGCTCTGGCGCTGCGGCGGGGGTAGCGGCGCTTGGCCGAGCCCGAGCCGTCGCTGTCGTCCTCGTGGTGCTTGTCGTCCTCGGGGCCGTCCCCCTCGTCCTCGGTGCCCTGACTCAGCAGGCCGCGGCGCTCCCGGAGGTCTCCGCGGCCGTGCTCCTTGCGCAGGTCCTCCTCCTCGGTGTGCGTCTGCGTGTCTGACTCGGAGCTGTCGCTGCTGCTGGCGGAGGGCGAGGACAGCAGGGCGGAGCGGGTGGAGCGCCGCGTCCCCTGGCCGGCAGGAGACACGGTGGAGGTGGTGATGGTGGGACAGGAGGACACACTGCTGACAGCGCTGGTCCCGTTGGGGTCGGTCTTGATGTCTGTCTTGAGAGGAGTCACTGTGGGCGGTTTCCCTGACCTCTTCTTGTCTCTGGTGGACAACGGCAGCTGGTTGGCAGGTGTTTTGGTGTGAGACTGGGACGAGGACTTCACTCCTTTCTCTGAAGCTACAGCGACCTGCTGCAGCTGCTGCAGGGTGTCCAGGCTGGAGCTGTTCTTCCTCTCAGGACAAGAGTAGTTCTCTCGGCTCTTGGATGAGGCCCTGTCCCCTCCCTGGTTCTCCAGTCTCTCCCCCTGAGCTTTGCCGTGGGCTTTGGTGCTGTTTCCCAGCACTGGAGCTTTGCTATTGCTGCTGTTGTGAGAGCTGGGGTTGCTGGCGTGCGTGTTGGAGCTGCCAGTAGCCTTCGTGTTGTTGTTGAGAAGGGGAATCTTGTTGCTGCTGTTGCTGTTCTGCAGATTCTTGTCCCTCTCGCGGTCTTTGGACACTTCTCTGCTGCCCGCCGTCTTCACTTTGGGGTGTTTGTCTTTGGCAGCTGAGACTGTGGCCGGGGAGGCAAGGTGCAAGGAGCCTCGCTTGACAGCATCGTCTTCTGCTGGTGTCCTGGACGACCACAGCGGCTTCATGGCTGCTGCTGCGGCCGGACCTGACGAGTAATCGTTTGATTTCCTTGCGTTGGACTTCTGAAATGAAGACTGCGGGGAGCCAGCTTTCCCAACGCCGGACTCCTTGTGGTGTGAGGCTGGTATTAGGTTTACAGTGCCAGAACTACTCTCCTTCCCTGAGCTGGCCTTGTCCTTAGACTGGGTGACGTTAGAGGTGGGGGTGGAGCGGTGGCGAGGTATCAAGCTGAGGCTTGTGGAAACATCTGGGTCTTTGCCGCTGTGTTTCCCTTGCTTGTCCATCTGTTTAACACTGCCACCTCTCTGAGCGGTGAGAACAGCAGTGCCCACAGGGGGCGAGGACTGGCCTGGGCCTGCAGGTGCCAGTCTGGGGCTCTTGCTGTCGCCTGCAGCCTGTTTGGACTGACTACCAGGGCTACTATCTTTACCTGAGCCAGAGTCTTTGTTTTTCTCTGTGCTTCTATAACTGGAATCTCTAGAGGGAGGTCTACTTTTGTCAGAGTCTCTGCTCGACACTCTGTCTTTACCTTGGCCTGAGTCTTTTCCCGTTTCCCTGCTATATTGTCTATGCTTTTCATCTCTACTGAGAGACCGAGCTTTGTCCATATCCTTATAGCTGGTATCTCTGGAGGATGATTTGCTCTTATCTGATTCTCGATGGCTCGACTCTCTGCTCGTCTGCCTCCCCCTCTCTGAGTCTCTGTTTACTTGTCTCCCCTTTTCTGAATCTCTTAACGGATCTCTACTGAGAGGTCTCGCCCTCTCACTTTCTTTCAGACCAGAGTCTTTGCTCGTAGGTCTCCTCTTTTCTGCCTCTTTGGCTGGTGCTTCACCTTTGTCAGAGTCTTTTTGTCCATGTTCTCTGGATGATCTACTCCTGTCAGAATCCTTGTGAGCGTGGTCTCTGCCCTTGTCCACGTCTCTCGATGCTTGCTCTCTGGATGGCTGCTGCCTGTTTCTGTCGGTGATGAAAAGTCTACCTCTTTCATCATCTCTCTGTACTGGACTCTTTGCCGAGTCTTTGCTGGAGTATTTGGACTTTTCTGGGTCTCTGCTAGGTGAAGGGATGAGGGGAGGCGGTGAAGTGAGCGGTCGAGATGAAATGTGAGGTGGGGTGGTCACACCTCTTTGTCTGTTGAGCTGGTGGGGAGGGGGAGACAGAGAGGGGGAGCTGTGACGACGAGAGTCAATACTGCGCATGCTGGAGTTCACCAGGGAGTCTCCTACTGTCACTATCTCATGGCTTTGGGGCTGAGGAGTTCCTCCTACAAAAGAAAAGACACAGATACGCAAACCAGGCTTTAGACAGTAAATAGAAACGATTTCTTAACAAATACCAAAGCTTGCTCTGAACTAGGGCTGGGTGATGTGAACCAAAATTTCTGTATTTTTTTAAGCAGAGCATCAATGTAAGACACATATTAATATATCATATATATTTCAGATGCAATTACACAGCTGCATTCATCAGCAGCACTGCTTCCATTTTCTTTGGCCTGGCCTGCTGATAGCAAACTTAAGGAATATTAAACACTTTAGAAGAACATAAATGAAACAGAGCAGCAAAGCAAAATGAACTGAATGTCACTGGAACAGAGAGGGAGAGGGAGAGGGAGAGGGAGAGGGAGAGGGAGAGGGAGAGGGAGAGGGAGAGGGAGAGGGAGAGAGGGAGAGGGAGGTGGGGCAGAAAAAGCACTTCCCTTAACTCAGTTAAAGAGCTGAAAGTTCGTACCTGGAGTGGGCATGGGCCTGGGGCCGAGCAGGCGCTGACAGGGGGGGTAGCTGGGGTGGCGGTTCCTGGTGTAAACCCTGAGCTTCGGGGGGTTGGCTGGAGAGAGGGTATCCGATCGTCTTGGGGATTCAAATGGATCAGGGAAGTCTGGATGTATGAGGATGAGAGATGTTAGGTGGCATCGTAGAACAGTGACCACCTGGTGGTCACATATGACGCTGTGATGTCACAGGCTGTGGAGGGTACCTGTGATGGCTGGAGGGCTGTGTGCTATGGTGCGATTCTCCTCCGGAGCCGTCGTGTTTTTCAGATCACACTCCAGCACAGGGGGGTGGCACACCAGGATCCTACAGGTGTACACGCAGCGCTTCCGAGCATCTGAGGTACTCCAGTACACCCTGGAACACCTGCACACAGCACATGTGATTTATACTGTGGCTCAATTCAACTCGCCTCCTTCAGTTGAAGAGAGATTGTGATGATACTTAAAATAGCAGGAGGAGACTTGCAGACAAACAAAGAGGTTAAAGGAAAAAAACTCACTGGTATCCTACAGGGAAGAGCTTTCGCTTGCAGTCGGAGAGTTCAGTTAGTATCCCCAAACAATCAATAGTCATGGAGCCTGCAACACAAGTGTTGAAATTAGTATGAAAAACACCTCCACAAAGGGAACCCACGCCTACATTATACCAGAAATGGACAAACCAATCATCATGTGGACGTTTTCAGGCTCCAGTCCTGCCAGCCACTTCCTCCTGAGAGTCATGCCCTCCAGGTCCACCAGGATCCTGCGGGTCACCTCGAACCCAGACACCACCTGGACAGAAACGCACATGAGGAACAAACGCAAAGAATTCTCTTTTCCAAGACGGCTCACCATCACAACAGACATAAACCATAAACCACAAGACAAACTGCCTATCAAGACTGCATGAAAGCGGCTTGAGAACAGATTCACTGATGGTCCAAGTTTCAAATACTGAACAGTACTCTTCCGGAGGCAGCCAGTGAAGAGGTCTAGACGTCCCGTCCTCACCTCTCCCTTGATGAGGTCTTTGTGCTTTGGACAGTAGACTTTCTTGTCCTCCAGGAAGACGCAGTGACACTGGCGAGCGCACATGAAGTGGTAGTTACTGGTGCAGGAGGTGAGACAGCAGCCCACGGTCGCCCCCGGCTTCTGGCACTTCTCACAGCACTGAGCGTAAAGCAGAGCAGGATGAGATAAACAAGCACACAAACAAAGAAACAAACGTGGAGGGAGGTCGGGCGTCTCACCAGCTGTTTTCCCCTGACGACAGCCATGTGAACGTTCTTCAGAGAGCCGTCGTCGTCCTCAAACACCTCGGCAGACCACAGGGCGCAGTTGACGTGGGTCCAGTCGTTCTGGCCCATGTAGAGCAGCCTGCCCCCCTCCTGAAACACACAGGCCCGTTACAGGTGCCGCCAGCATGCCTACCAGAGCTGAGCAGACCTCTGACTCACGTTAGTGTTCTCGTCTCCGTAGTTCAGACACAGAACACACTGCCTGTTGTCAGCCACGCCTGGGGGAGGGGGGAGCTCCGGGCTGTCCTCCCGATCTGAGGGGGAGGACGCAGAGAGGGCTGAGCAGGAGGGGAGTGCCTGGCAGTGTCTGAGTAGAGATGTGGAAAGCACAGCCTCACCAGACAGCAGAGGGGGCGGAGGTGGTAGAGATGGAGGGACAGGGGGAGGGGAGGCCGGGGAGTCGGGTTCGCCGGGGGTCTTGGGCCGGGGAGCAGGGATGATCTTCTTCATGAGGTGGGGGTGCTCGGCGCGGGACAGCTCCTGTCTCTCCTGCCACTGGGCGTAGTTGTGGTCCAGGGACGGGGGCAGCACAGCGTTTGGGAGGAGCCCACTGCTGGGGAGAAACCACACAGAGGAGCACGCTTTAGCTGGCATCCCTGGTGTTCCTAGAGTCTGTGGTACAATCAATGATTAGACACTCCTGTTACAGGGGGGCACCATTCAACTTATTTAGCTCTCTATGACAGGAAACTGAATGCTGTTGAGGCGAGGACCAACACAAACGACCAACTGATCTAATCTGATCGATCCCAAAAGTAATCGACTGATTAACTGACTGCAGCTCACAACTTATCTAAAATACACTCTATTCCTTAAAAAGAGTTCTGCATGTTGAGCTGCTCTTTTAAGATAAACTCAAAGGATTTCTTTGGATGGAGATGTAACAGTCCCTGGGTGGTGCGGGAGCAGAGACTAAAGTGTTAAACAACTGCAGTCAAAGGAGCGTTGCCAAGTTAAGTTCTGCCAAGTCAAGCAAGTCTGGGCTATGATGTGATGGGAAGCCTCTGCTTCATATGGCAGCACAGGCATTAAGCAGGCATCACACCAGTCCCGGCCGCACCATCCACTCAATGGATCGCTGCTTTTTCTGGACCGGAGCGCCGATACATAACGCAACAGACCAAACTGACAAGTAACCACAATTAGACCACAAGGCTCTATCAAAGAGGCTTCCAGTGAAACGAGACACTGCTACGGTTAGCCTCCCACAATGCTGAGAGCCAGGGGCACGGTGGTCAGGGAGAGCTCAGAACTACATCTGAGAGAGAGTTTAGTCAATGAGTGATCTCTCTAATCTGCAGATTGGTTATAAACAAGTTATAAACCTGTCGTCTCTGTAAAGACCATTATTCAACATGAAAACTCATTTCTACTTTGAGACCCGTGACACCTAGAAACTATCAGAGGGTCTTCTCTCCGTTCCTTCAGGTTTGCATTAATCACAGGTTAAGAAGAAACTCAATTAATCACAGATAAGGAGAGTTTGAGCTCCATTGATCCGGTATTCTCTGTTTTAGCAGAGAATCATATAGATGTTGACATTATCCTAACAAGAGCATCTGTTAATCAAAGTCTGCAGAGTGTGAGGCCTCCAATCATCTGCTGTCCAGCTGCCTTCACTAAGCTGTGCAGCGGGCTCATTAAAGCAGACAAACAGGTTCATTACGACAACTGGAAATCCTGACTGGGAGACATTAATCACAATCATTGTCCTGAGAACCATCCACTCCAAAGCACCTCACACAGCACTTGAGCTGTGATTCCACAGGATGTAACTACTTATAACTACATGGAGTCCCCTGGCTATGATCCGCACTACTAACACCCAGAGGCTGTTAGTAGGTTCAGTCTAGACATTTTGCAATATTAGTTCACTGCTCTGTAAAGATGGTGCAGCTTCTCGCAGAACAACCACATCTCTCTGCTCATTTCAGTAATTACAGACCTGAAGTTCTAGAAAACTCTCCACGCTCTTTGCATGGTGTCACATTACAGGCGTATTAACTTCTGAACTCTATTCTCTGTAATTACAAACATTACACTTACAGACTTTATTCTCACTTTCACAGAACTTTTTTTCAGGATTTTACAGCTGTAGGTCTTATTAAATCACAACAAAACTGCTCAGCAAGTCCATGAATCAACTGATTTTTTTAATACATTTTTTTATAACTACATCATAATACTGCAAAAGCAATTTGCTGGTAAAAGATAGATGATGATTATATAACCGTAATGAGTTACTCAGACCTGCTGGATGGTGCACACCGCTCACTGTGTAGCCTGGTGTGTTGACTATGGTGCAATACACACTCACTTAGCGGAGACGTTTGGTCTTTCCCACAGCCTGGACTCTTTCACTTTGAACCACGGGAAGACTCTGTCCATTTGCTGCAATAGAAAACATTTGATTACTCGATATTTGGCAAGATAGCAGTTAATAACATCATATGTAACCCAAACAGTCCTGTCTGAATTGTGCCATATCCGGGGTGAGCTACGTAATGCAGCCCTGCAAATCAGATAATGATGAAAAGGTGCGGAGGGTGCGTGTGCATCTGGAAACAGTATGGCATCAAATGACTCGGTATGGAACAGATAATCCTGATTAAACCAACGCTGTCGACTCTCCTCCCGGCCTCTGGGTTCTGTGAACTTCCCTGTCACTCTGTTGTGTTTCCAGAGGTGATCTGATCCAAGCTGTGATTCAGAGGCAGATTAGCGGTTCCTACCCGGATGAAGAAAGACTTGACCATGCTGTTGGCTTTCCTGCTCTCGGGCTGGCCGCCGTCACTGTTGATGGCGGTCTGAATGATCCGCACAACGTCGTCACTGAACTCCAGCTGGGAGAGAGGAGACAAACACGCAGAGAGAAACTGTTCGAAAAAGTTCTGACGAGCATTGGTGGAGCATCATCACACACTGGGAGCCTAGCCACAGACATGAGTGACAAGAACACACACACAATATTGAGATTGATAGGGTAAGGCTTTAAAGCTCTGATCTGGATCAGATCATGAGGAGAATGGACTTGTTCGCTTTCTGCAGAATGTTAACATTATCGTACACTATATGCGGTCTTAAAACTACAACACATACTGTTGTTAATAGGGTTGATCAGATCAATAGACCATTATTGGCATCATGTATTTCCCTCGAATGGTATCGGCTGGATGGGGCCAATCCATTTAACTGATCTAAAGTCATGTCCGACTCTCACCCGGGGCCATGAACGCAGCACCAGGAAGCGAGCGCATGATGAGAAACATGGCAATGTCCTCGTGTAATGTCCAGCCTCAGCAGCTTCTGTGTGCCTCACAGAGTAAACCTGGAGGAATGCTTCACAGCTGCTGCTCCCATCTGTTTGCACATACATTCCTTTGGAATGCATTTAAAATCAATTCAATTCTGTACATTCATTTGCTCCTACCATATGTGTTATGTTTTATTTCAGCCTGTAATGTAACCTTAGACACAACACTAACAGTACTGATAATGCAACACTCGTACTGGCAGTGGTGTATCAGAGCTGGAGCAAAGCGTGGGCTGGAGCTACTCTAGCTCCTCGCTGTCCCTCCCCATACTAACCACTGAATTGTAGCGGCCCTGATCCATCTTTCTGGAAACAGACTCTAGGTCTGGAGGCGAGTCACTGGGGGCTGTTGGGGGGACTTCAGTCAGGACTGGGGGGTCTGGGCCCTCTGGGGAACGTCGAGATGGAAGACTCTCCTCCGTCTCTGGGTTCAGTTCTGGAGGCTTCACCGCCTGCTCCAAAAGCACAGATTTCATCAGAAGCTTGTGACAGAACACCTGGCTGTAAAGAGTGACTGAAGCTGCGGGAGGCAGGGTGAGTCTCTCACCTGTCTGTAGCGTAACAGGTGTGAGGAAGTGTGTGAGTTGAGCAGTGCAGTGAGGATGTGGCGAACGCAGCCCTGAAGCTCCCTCTCCAGCGCCGTCCTCCACTCGGCCGGATGGCGCTCGGTGCATTTGGTGCATGTGTAGGCAACATTCTCTGGCAGCTTGGATAGCAGCTCGTACATTTCATCTGGATGACAAGGAACAAGACGCGGGGTCATTACTGCTCCCTTCATGAAGCGTTCAGTCTTTGAGCATCACATCGATGTGACAGCGCAGGCAGGACAGGCCTGCCAGTCTACCACACTCTGTCAGCTGCTGACCAGGAGCTGCTAAAATGCCCCCAACAACATACAGGAAGCTGGATTTTAACAAGGTCCTCTGAACAGCGTGGGGTGGAGGTGGGGGGGGGGGGGGGGGGGGTACTGACCTGTAAGATTCTCACACTTGGCGTGAACCCAGTGGTTGCACCGGCCACACTCCATCATCTTGCTGTCGTAGTCATCGTCATCGTAGCACTTATCACAGAGGGGGCAGAAGTTTCCTGGTGGGAGGACGGCCAGGGACGCAGTTCAGACCCGGCACAGACAAGACTTGAAAGATTCATCACGTGTGACATGAGGAGGCTCACGAGTGGGGTGAAAACTCTGCATCCATCCATTGTCTGACTCCATTTCCTTCCTTCATGGTGCTCACTCACTCTCTTGCTCACAGCCTGGGGTCATTTATGTTCACACTCCAGGTCTTAATGCTCAATTAGGTTTTTTTGCTGAGATAAAAAATTTTTGCGTGGTCGTTCAAACTATAATCTCAATGTGGCTGCCGGACTGCAGCGTGAGGAGTGACACGTATGTACAGAAGAACATGTGACACCAGAGGCACATCACACTGTTTACGGAGATAAATGTGGACGCTACATGTGCATATCGGTTTCAAAGTTAAATCGCCAGTTATGATGAGGTGATGAAGAGACGAAGGAGATGAAGAAAAAGCTCGTTTTGTACATTGCTGACGTGATCTTGCAGCATCCCGCCTCCTCAGGACCAGACGGTGAGGTAAAAGCCTGATAAACATGGTGACCATTCAGACTGAGGTCGCTTTGAAAACCATTGGACATGTTTCCGATTTAGGAGCACATGTGAAAGTGGCCTTGGTCGGATTTGGAAAGAATTGATTCGTGCTGTTTAGACGGTCCTAAAAAAATCAAATATGGGTCGCACATGAGCAAAACAAGACTGATTTGGAACAGTTTTTCCGGCAGTGTGAACATAGCACTGGAGTCTCCAATCAACCTCAACATGCACGTTTATAGCCAGGGGGAGGAAACTGAAGAACCCAGAGAAACCCCTCACACACACAGAGACAGACACAGCGGAGTGAACGGCACTTTCTGCCCCACATCTGCATCACTCACCTTTAGCAAAGAGTTTGGCACAGTCATGACACATGGAGAAGTCATGAGACCACTTGGCATCCCAGGACTTCCCAGGTTTAGTGGCTCCACAACTCTTACAGCGCACACACTTGGTGCAGACCTGAAAAGGACAGGACATGAAGCAACGCGCTGACCACACGGCAGTGGAGGAGCAGAGCTGCTGTGAGAACAGGTAGCATGTTTTCATAGGCGCTGCCGGCCACAGTGTAAGTAGCACATCAGTGAGAAGTAGGACAAAGGTGTGAACAAAGGGAGAGAGGCAAAAATGTGCGAGCGTCATGTTAAAGTTTGTCATGGCGCAGGTGGGAGTGTCACTAAGGTGAGAGGGGTCCATACCCAGACGCGCTTCTTCTTGGTGGGTCTGGTAGGGTGGTTGGGACCCAGGCACTCCGGGTGATAGCTGTTATGGCACTTATCACACTCTAGCAGCTGCTGCTGCAAAGACACACACCAACAGTCAATGAGATCATTTAAACATGTAGACAACACGGCCAGACATAAGACGCAAATCAATCACTGCTAGTGATAATATTCACATTTGCCTCCCAGTGTCGAATTAATGACTGAGAAACGCCAAGTGACAGTGATTCTAAAAGATCTGTGTGTTTAGGATCCTACAGAGATTTTAAGGAGCGTGCTCGGGCCGGTTTATGGAGAGGGCAGCAGTCGTGGGGGCTTCATGAATGGATGAATACTATCATCAAGGCAGCACAATGCAGCCACGCTGGGAGCTGTGCAGGGCAGGCCTTGGCAGGGGCTGCACACAGCCAATAAAGCGGCAACTGCAGGCAAGTTTCTCCTCTGATTTTAGGTCACTGTGCTTTGCTTTACACACATGCTTCCTCCCCTCTGTAGAAAACCAAACCATGGAGGAGCAGTGAAAACAAAAAGCCGTGAGCTAGTTATCAACCCCTCCTCCATTATCTGTCTATTTAACCAGACTGACTGTTTTAGTACACAAGGACATTTTTCATCATGCTTCAGACCTGGAGTTGTGTTTGTTGCAGACGCATCTGTAATTTAAGACTAACGGTGAGCTAAATGATGCAGACATGAAACATTTGAGGACTCTCTTTTTGTAATTTGCAACAAGCAAGTAGTACACGGGCAGAGAAATGGATTGCAATGAACCCGACTGCACAGGCAAGAGAGGAGATATAATATATAATATAATATAATATTAACCATGCATAAATATGTGTGGGAGAGGGGGAGGAGCACAATATACATCAAAACAACTATTATCTATACACACAAGTTTCGACTATGATGGTGTAAAATGTATATGACTTTGGGGACATTTTAAGACAAAGATTATGTGAGGTGTGATGATGCATTACACTTCAGTGCCTTCTGTAGGTGCTGACACATCTTTAACATTCAGATCATCTGATGCCTGTTTATAAGTAGTTACCAGATCTACACAACTCGTTAGCATAAGTCAGCAGGAAAACAATCCAAATGACTGACTGTGTTGGTGTGGTCATCACAGTCCAGGTTTATACTGGACTGTGATGACCACACACGGTTCACACTACGCACATTTTACAAGACTTAATTCAGTGATACAATCGTGGCAGAAATGAGTCTGAATCAGTCTGCTGGGAAGGAAAACCAGCTTCTCACCGGTGTAGATGCACCTCTGTCATTCTGCAGTGTTTTGTGTGCAGGTATGAAATGGAAAGAAGCTTAGCAAACTTACTTTAGTTTTCTGGTGCTGGCGTCCACAGGCCTGGCAGAATTTGCATCGTCGACAACACCAGTTCTCAAACTGCTCCTGGAGAGGGCGCTCTGATTCCCCCAGGCAAAAGAGATGAAACGGTTCACAGCATACCTGGCAGAAGACAAACTACAGGCCAAGAGGAGGGAGAGGTATGAGGAGAGGGACAGGTAGATTACACAGCTGCTTTCACATTAGTAGAAGTAGGCCTTCTGAAGGGAATGGACACTTGTTTACCTCGACATTTCCACTGCTTGCACACAAGAAGCAGAGGACCCTCGGTGTGACAGGCACAGAGGTGAGCAGGCTGAGGCCACCAGCCTCCCACACCTTCTCTACATCATGGTCCCTCTTGAAATCCACTCGAATACGATGCACTCCGTCGCAGGGAGCCCGGGGCTTCATCAGGCCCCTAGTCGAGGGAGTGCTCAGCAAGTTTAAAGTACTGCTGCTGGGGGCTTTAACGGTCAGAGGCTTCACCAGGAAACAGAGAGACAGGAGGGGGGGCGTTAGTCATCACACCTGACTGATTCAGTGACAACCAGAAGTCTCAGGGTGCATCCAGACCTGGCAGCCCTCGAGCGGTTCATTTGCAGTGTGAACATAATTGAGTCAGCAACTGACACAACGGCTGTACACAGCTAATTAGAGACATTATCACATAAAATCCTGCCACGTCTAATCAATCATCGCCAGAGACTCTGCACAAGTTCAGATGGAAGTCAGGGGCCTGACAAGAAGCTGTCAATCATGGCTACCAAAGCACTGTGTGTGATACTAGTGCCTTTAGCGGATATTACGTTTATATAGCAAACACTAGCACGCTAAACTGGCTACACACAGCTTTGTTTACAGCTTCAGACAGTGCGGGGCTGTTACTATGGACAGAAACAGCCCCAAAAAATGGAACAACTGAACGCTGTAGCTCCTGCTCAGCACAAAGCAAGCGAGCCACAGGTCTGATCACACCTCGGGGGGGTGCTGCTCACCTTGTCTTTTGGTCTCTGTTTTGGAGATGGAGGAACAGAGCGGGAAGTTGGCTTCTTCAGCTGTTTTGATTCACCTGTGAGAGGAAGATGGCATATCTAGGTAACTGTGTAGAAACTATGACAGGGTGAAAGTGGAGAAGGGATGCTGCACCTGTATCTGAGGAGGCAGCGGAGCTGTGCTGCAGCTGCAGCTGCTGCTGCTGCTGTTGGGGCTGTTGGGGCTGCTGCTGTTGCTGGGGCTGCAGCTGCTGGGGCTGCAGCTGCTGCTGCTGCTGCAGCTGCAGCTGTTGTTGCAGCTGCTGCTGTAGCTGCTGCTGCTGCTGCTGCTGCTGCGGCTTCTTCTTGGGCTCGCTCACGGAGATCTTGGGCGACGGGTCTTTTTTCGAAGGTGCTGGACTGGGAAGAGTTCGTTGCTGCTGCTGTGGCGGTGGATTGGACTGCATGGTCTGGGCGGGGGAGTTCTGAGCTGAAGATGACGGCGAGGAGGAGGAGGAGGACGACGACGACGATGAAGACGAGGAGGTGGAAGAGGAGGAGGAGGAAGAGGAGGAGGAGGAGGAGGAGGACGTTGGCACAGGCTGCTGCAGCTTGGAGGCCTTCTTGCTGGCGGCGCTGCTGGTGGCGGGAGGCTGCTTGGTGTCTGGCGTCCCGGCTGGAGACTGACTCTGGGACGGGGCCGTGCTGGGGGCCTGAGGGGCTTCAGCTGGGCTCGGGGACGACGTGAGGGCGGGGGATGATTGCTTTGACGACGGCTGCTGCCCCAACTTGAGGGGAGGAGTTTCGCTCTTTTTGCGAGGAGGCTCTTCCTTCTGCGACACAGAGGAAGGTTTGGGGCCGGGCTCTGCATTCGATACTTTGGGCAGAGTGGAACCCTCCCTCCTCTCAGAAAACCTGTTCTTCTTCTTGTCTTTCTTGCTTTTGCCCTGTTTCTGCATAAACATCTTTGAAGGCATCCACTGCAAGTTCTGACACTTCCTCATCCTGTGAAGGCACACAAGTTTAAACATTTTCCAAATCATGTTATTCAACACTAAAGGATTCCAATAATACATTGTGACAGTTGAGTTCTTTAGATCACACTCACTTGCAGCACTGCTTTTTAATGTTTCGTCCTCCAAACTTGGGCTTATCGAGACAGTTGGTACAGACACCACAATCTTCTGGAACTTGGCAGCCTGAGCACTGGCCGCAGCGCCGCGACCGACGGCCCTTCTTGGGAGGATTCTCCTGAACAGACTTCTGCCTCGTCTCCCTCGGCTTTAGGGGAGGGGACTGAGGCTCTGCCTCCTCTGAGCCTGCTACCGATGACTTGTCTGCAAGAGGAGATCAATCATAGGCGTCATGACAGAAACATTGCAGGCCTGCGTTGAATCGACCCATCAGGGTTGAGCATCGAGGTTCAGGTTAAACAATCACGTCTAGACCTGGACTCTCTCTGCTGGAGTTTTTCTGAGGCGAGGCAAGATTCAGTTCAACACTTTTACTATATCACATATGGTGCATTTGGACATGTTCAGGAGCTTGTCCTCTAGCCTCACAAGAATTTATCACGTTTCACGATGCCATGAACAGTGATGAAAGAAGAGCAGGGAGGCCAAACTGCTCCTTCCAGCACCACTTCAACGTGCACTGGTGTGCTGACCGATGACTGGGTTTCTGGGCTCTTGTAATTAGTCTGTCATCGCTGCATGCTGCACAACTTCTTCCTGACACACTCGAGTCCAGCTGTTTTGGAATAGCACTTTGCACTGAAGTGGTTGGTGCATTACAAATATGTCATCGCGATGTCTACCAAGGCTTCATGGAGAATTAGTAAGAATGAATGATGATACTCTGGCCGTACAGTGAGTTAGTGGTTAGTGGGGTTGTAACGATATCAATATCTCATGATACTGTGGATGAGAGTATCACAACCTGTTTCAGTCTTTTGGCTTCTTCTTTTGCTTGCATTCCCCAATGTGTGAGTCAATGCTGTCTGACAGCATCGATACACCATTTCTGTTTGTTAGCCTGTCACTGTTTCCTCTCCATCATGTCTTGATAAGGGAAACTGGGGTGACTCCAGATGTCAGGTTTAAAAGCAGAGAAACCGTCTTTTCCTCCCTCTCTTGCTCTGTTCCTCTCACCCCCAACACGTCTGCTGTTTTCACAGGACAAGGCGCTCTGCACGCAGTGGATGATGGTCCTGGTAGTGCTCACTTCTTTCAGCTCTGTTTAACAGCAGCTGAAATAAAACTACAGTATTTTTGCCCAAAGGGAAAGTTGGATATTTAACCGCTTTTATTATTGTGACATCACAAAACTGACAACACTATTACATCCACATCCCTGTTGCCTCACAGCAAAGAGGGCCTTGGTTGGTCAAACTGTGAATGTATGTGCTGCATGTTCTCCCAGCGTCTCCCACAGTCCCACAACATGTGATTTGTGCCTCTGTGTGTGTGTGTGTGTGTGTGTGTGTGTGTGTGTGTGTGTGTGTGTGTGTGTGTGTGTGTGTGTGTGTGTGTGTGTGTGTGTGTGTGTGTGTGTGTGTGTGTGTGTGTGTGTGTGTGTGTGTGTGTGTGTTTGTGTTGGACTGGCAACCTGTCCAGGGTTGATGGATGAGATAAATACTCTCCAGACAACGGAAGACTAAACTTTCAGACAGGGCTGTAATCCACTTGGAGGCCAGATGAGAGGTAGGATGAGTTCCTCACCGTCATTCCCCATGGATGACAGGATCTTCTCTCTCTCCTCCCAGGGCAAGGCACTAAGTGTGGGCATGTCGTCAGGGAACACCGCCCGATTGCCGAGAGCCACGGCGGCACGCCGACAGACGTGCTTGATGCGAGGACCACGGACTGAAGTCTCTGACGAGTCGCTCTCTTGACCCTGCTCACAAGCACACGGTGGAAAAAGAAATGAATGTTTAAAGAGAATGATTCATAATAATGGACATAGATCTGTTTCATGTTTCTCTAAAGACAATGTCTGTAAATGACCAGGAGGTAGAGGAAGGGGGTGTAGGCACTGTCAATACAAGAGGCTGTGGCAAGACTGTGTTGAGTGCAACGAGCGGTAATTTTTCACTGGAAATGTGCAATGACTGAATTAAACTCATCTTTGAATTAAGAGATGAAGAACAGGGGGAGTATAATCTGCAACAATACTTTCAAAAGCAGCAGCCAGTGCTGCTTTCTGCATAATGTATGAGGCTAACAGAATTCCCCTTGAGCAACACCCTCTGTGGGATTTTCCTCTCATCAAGTTTCACTTTGAGTACAAACACAGACTTCTATTTATAGCAAATGTTCATAGCATCATGTCAAAGTCACTTGCTTGTGGCTATACGATGAGAATGCGAGAAACAGAAGTTTGCTGAAGAGGAGACACAATAACCGGAAGCACAACATGAAAAGTGGAGGGAAGAAAAACTGACCTGGACCTTGGTCTGTTCTGCAGGCTTCAGCTTGTTCCTCTTGATGGCGAAGAGTTGGGCTTTGGCCTTCCTCAGTAGTCCAACAACTCCCTTGTCGGTCACAGGGTGTTTCTCTACTTGGTCTAACACTTTTCCCAGGGATGATACGGTGTGTTGCCTGCCCGGCTGCCCTGGAACGCTGGCTGTCGGCTGGCTTGGAGTACTCTGTTTCTCCTTTTCCTTTTCAGCGTCCTCGGCCTCGGCTCCTTTCTCAGAGGGTCTGCCTTTCTTTGACAGACGTCCTTTAGCCATGGACACGGCAGTGGTGGGATGGGCTGCTTGCACCTCTGAGGGTGCGGCGTCAGAGGCCACGTCAACCGATGCTGATTTCTTTCTCCCTGGAGCCTTTTTTGGAGCGAGAGTTGGAACGCCATCCTCTGAGTCTCTCCCATCCGCAGTAAACACACTAGAAGGTGCATTGGGCGAACCATCTGGTGTCGATACCTTACTTCTTTTCTCCACATCCTTCCTGCCTTCCCTCTTGTTCTCCTTCTCTTTCTCTCGATTTTTCTCCAGATCTCTTTCTTTTTCCTTTGGAGCAGGTTCCTGGGTAGTTGTCAGGCTTTTGTCCTTACCTCCTTTCCCAGCTCCTCGCCCTGTGTCCTGGGCACCGGCGGGAAAGAGAGGGAAGAGTGGGGAAGAGGAGGACGACGTTGTTGACAAAGGAGGAGGGTTTCCAGCCGCTCCTCTCCTGCTATCAGGTGTCCCTTGTGAGGCAAGACCCATTGTGGAGAGGGTGCTGAACGAAGCAGGAGTTAAGGCACTAGTGGCTAGTGGACCTGTAGAAACCCCTGGCAGAGAGCTGGGGTTACTACTGGAGACAGAGCCCGTCATCACAGACATGTCAGAGGAGCCTTTCCCGACCGGCACCGGGCCTCCTCCTTGGCTGCTGCGTCTGGTCATGGAGTGGGAAGGAGAGCGCGGGTTTCCACGCGGCGTTCCAGTGGCCGGCCGGCGTCTGCGGCGCGAGCTCCTGCTGGGGTTGGAGGGCGTCTGGTGCGGAGACAGAGAGCCGGGGCTGCTCCCAGAAGACGACTGCAGGGTGACGGACTCAAATATCCGGGAGTGGGCCTCGCTGGGTGTGAAGCGTGGCGCACGGAGCAGCGGGCTGCGCTTCTGGAGCGGCGTGTCGAAGCGGGATGAAGAGGGATGCTGGTGGTGAGTGTGTGAGTGGAGAGGAGCAAACAGACGCGTTCCGGTTCCCGCTCCGCTGCCCGGGCTGGGGAACGTCCCTGCAGCGGTGCCCCCGGCTCCGCTCACACCCTGGGGCAAGAGACCCACGTCTTCAGCCGTGAGAGGGGGAGGACGGAAGTTGTCGAATATGGGTTTGCGGATAAGACCCTCCTTGGCGTATTTAGCTGAGGAGAAGTACTGGTGCTCGGGGTGGGACAGGGACGTCCAGCGGAAGGTGGGCTCTCTCAGGATGGAGCGGCTTCGTTTGTCCGACAGGTTGGACAGCACTGAGGGCCCAGACATGAAGGGAGGGATGGGGTGAGACATCCAGGGCGACTGAGGGTGGTGCTCGCTGATGGCAGCTGTGTTGGAGGAGGCTGACTGGGCAGGCTGGGGAGGGGTGAGGAGAGGAGGTGGTGGGGGTGAGGAGGAGGAGGAAGCTGTGGATGAAGCTTGCTGGGAGTTCACGAGGGAGGAGGAGGACTTCAGGACTCCTGTTGGTGGGCTGATGATGGGCTTTTTAGCCCCCGGGGTCAGAGTCTCCCTCACCCTCTGGCTCTGACCCCCCCGGCCGACGCCCTGCCCTCTCCGGCCGTGCCGACTCCTCTCCGTCAGCACGTGCTCCGGCTCTGGCTCCGGCTCGGAGGGAGGAGAGGGAGGCTGCGAGCTGTGCAGCAGGTTGGCGTCCCTCTCTCCCTGCGAGGACGGAGAGTGATCCTCCGGCTCGGACAAAGCCTGCGTGGCCTCGGAAGCCTGGGAGTCGCACGACGAGTCGTCCAGGCTGGGGCTGCTGGACCTGGACGACTCGGCAGAGGAGAGCTGGGAGGAGTGCTGCGACACGGCGCTGGAGCCGCAGGACGCCGCGCTGCTGCTGAAGCGGCCGTTGGCGGCGGCCGCGGCGCTGCTGTTGAGCAGCCCGGGGGCCGCAGGGGGCACGCTGGGGGCGGGGGCCGGGGGGGGCGGAGGAGGGAGGCTGTTCACCGGAGCCGTGCTGCTCGTTACAGCAGGGGCGGTGGAGGCCAGCGCAGCGGCAGGGGCGGAGGAGATGGTGGAGGTGGGCTGGGCAGATGTGGAGACAGATGTGAGGGCCGTCTCTATCCGTGCCATCTTCATGTGGGGCGGCTGCGTTCCAAAATTGCCCTCGTCCTCGATGAAGCGCTTGGGGGTCTTAATGATGCGTAGGGAGACGGTGCTGACCACGGGCATGATGAACTGCCTGATGTTCTTCAGCTGCGTCTTCCTGATGCCAGCCTCCATGGCCCCCGCCCCGCTGCCTCCGATGGCCACCGCCTCCTTCTCCAGCCGCTTCTGCGCTCCTTTCTTGGCGCGCTGCAGCAGCTGCTTGGCGATGGTGGCGTCGGTGCGCTTCGAGGAGGGGACGATCCTGACGGGCTTTCGATGGCGGGGGCTTTTTCTGAGGCCCACCGTCTTGCCTTGTTTGGAGGCAGACGGGGAGGAAGGTGGATTGGAAGAGTCCTGGTCCTCAGTGCCGTCCACGCTCCTTAGCATCGGCTGCTGGGAAATGTGTGGTTCTGTGCATCTGTCCCCTGCTCTGGCCCGGAACGCCTTGTGTTTCCCGTCCCCACATTCCATGGAGGCAGACAGCTGAGCGGCGGCGGCGGCCTCAGCTTTGAGCCGCTCGGCTGAGGGCGGCCGCCCACGTCTGCGTCGTGGCACCCCAGGCAGAGTCTTGAGCCGGGACTTCAGAGGGGCGTGCTTAGTCGCTCTGAGCCTCTTCAGGTTGGAAACTTTGGATTCAACGCGCCCACCTTTGGGAAGCTTTGCCTCAGCGTCGTGCAGCTGGGGGGAGCCCAGCGGCGTCCTCTTGGCGCCTTTTCTGTCCTTGTCCTCGTCTGCGTCCAGGCCCAGCTCAGCCCCCGCCTGCCTGCCGTCCTCCCCCGCTGCATGGCTGCCTGCGCTCCAAGCTTTCTTGCTACTTGAAGACGGGGGTCGACCTCTTCTCTTTTCCCCTGTGCCGGGCGGTCTCCCAGGCAGCCTTTTCACCTTCTCTGCTGGTCTTTCAGGGCCTTCAGGTTTGGCTTGTGTTGGGGAGGGGAGGGAGGGGGAAGGTACACTTGCAGCAGTTTTCTGGGCAATGTGGGACCGTGGGGGCCGGCCTCTGGATTTCTTCTCCTGTACGGGTGGGCCTACTGATAAAAATCAGAGCACAACGCAGAGACCATTTATTTATCATGGAAACGTGATATGGACAAACTGCACAGCTCAAGACAACAAGCTCTCCTGGAGTCCAGTGACATTACCTGAAGATGTTGTTGAAGGGCTCTGTATTCTTTTCTGCTCTGTGATTGTTCCAAATCCTCCGAACCCTTCATCCTGAAAACAAAAAAAAGAAAACAAATCAATCTTTTGCAGCCTATGAAATACGGAGCAGACGTGATGGTTGGTTAACAGCTCAGATTTACAGCATCCATCCTAAAAGATAATTGTCAGTTGCCCTAGATGTTTAACACTTGAGTCAGACTCGGATCAAGCCTATAATGATGTCCTCGATCTCACTTTCGCCTGCTGGCTCACTGTGGTACTCTCATGCTTTTTCTGATTTCTGGGATGACATGTTGGATGAGGCTCAAACCACAACAGACAGTTTGAATTCCAAACAACCAAATCATACTGAGTGACTAACACATCGCACAGCCTTCCTTTCTGCTCCCTGAGGGAGCAGTAAAATGCTAAGGTGGTTGGTCATACATAGAGAAAGACAAAGAGACACAAACGAGGAGGAGGTTTGAATTCTGTGACTGTGTGAGCAGCCTGACCAGTTTCAAACAGTGCAACGTGTGGCTTTGGGGGAGCACACTGACTCTAAGAGGTTCATGTGATGCACTGAGTCTCATCTCTGCCATGCCTACACCATCTCAGTGTTGACAGCTGCAGAGTTCATACTGTCTGCACTGATTTAGGAGGAATGTGAATGATAAAATATGTGAATGTTGGCGTGCTGTCTTTTAGGTGTTGACATCATAGACTGTATACAGATGCATCATGTTAACTTCATGTTAACTTCTTTGCACAACTTTTACATGAATACATTTGGCACACTGTTACGCTAATGTCTCCCAAAGGGGCTCAAAGACATGAGAAGCTGTTTGTCTTTATGAGAGTTTAAGAAGACTTTTTCACAAATGACTACATGAAACACATGGGGGAGTGGGAATGAAAATGAGACCCATCATCATCATCATCATCATCATCATCATCATCTACCTCAGGGGTCATGGTAATGGACTGCAGTCCAGGTCCGGACACCATCCTATCGAGACTGTAACCAACATCTCATTGAGTTCTATTGGTGCAGGTTATGTTTTACCTGCTGTCATGTTTCTTGGTGGCCTATTGTAACCAGTTTCACAAAAGGCATGTGAGAGACCAAGTGAGCGAGATGACAGTCACAACATTCATTCATTTCAGAAAAACTGCATCTATGTGCAGAATGCTACTCACGGAAATCCAAAATAAGCACAAAATTGAAGAATTAACACATTAACTAACAATGTCACAGTTGCTGTCAATTATTTAGTTTGTTTATTCATTGATTAGTTGTTGCAGCTCTGATTCATTCATCCATTTTCTCTATTATTATCATCATTATCCATTATGATCCATTATGGTGGATTAACCACTAATCCATCCTGTCACTACCTGACAGCGCGTGAGTGAACCTATTAAAGAAGCACCAACAAAGACCATCAAGACCTGCAAGTTGTGCATGTGTGTAGCTGTGTATGAACTATAATCAGTATGCATATATCTATTTTGCAACATGATTTTCACTTCCTGAATAACTTAGAATTAGCCAAACCACATTTTTTTGCATGTTGTCCTTGGTTTCCTCTTCAGTTCAAAAGGATTGAGTAGCATGTTTAGTCTGATTGGAAACTCTAAAACTGATTTTATGTACGAGTGTGACAGAGAATAGTGTGCTTGGCCTGTGCTGGGATGGAGTGTCCAGGGTGTATTCCCTGCCTGAGCCCAGTGTGTGCTGAAGATAGGCACCAGCTAGTGGGCAAGATAATTGATGGGTAGATGGATGGATGGCTTATTTCGGTGGTGACAGTCCCAGAAATAATCTATACTAACTGTAAATGCACTAATAACAGACTGTAGATCAGCCCAGTTAAGCCTGGAGATGTGCCGCAGAGAGAGAGAGAGAAATCACTGGAGGATGATTAACATCTTCAGAAAATCCTCTGAGCCACTACTTCTTCCAATCACTGAGTGTGTGTGTTTAAGAGTGGAGGTGAGTATGTCATTTCATCATGTTTATTTATAGCAGCGTGTGGGGATGCAGTTGAGGTCTCGTTGGCCCAGTTTGTAGAGCAGCTGCTCTCCAAGTGTAGCCCACAAATGTCTGCGTGCACCTGACTACACGCGAGCTGATATGCAGCAGCCAACGTACATCACAATGTGAATATCTGTCTGCGAGGCCTCTAAATAACATAAATAAACCACTAATGAGTGCTACAAAACTGTCTCTTTCATCTGTTCTTCACATAAACAAACAATAACAGGCAGTCAATACTGCTGTTTATCCTGGCAGGCACCACTAGTGCGAGCATCCTCATCTCCTTCCACTCCTGCAGCCTCCCCTCCTCTTCCCATCCTCTCCTCACTGAACAGGCTCTTGGTTGGTGTCGTGCAGAGCCGAGGGGGGTGGAGTACCAACGGACGCCTCTGACTCGCTGCGATAGCTCGAGTAGCAGTCAATGACATCACAACACGCTGTTCTAGAGGCAGGTTCAGGAGCACGCACGCTCATACATGCGCACATGACTCTGTCAGCCACATCACAGGCGAATAGAGGGAGAGAGAAAAACACACACACACACACACACACACACGCACACACGCACGCACACACACACACACACACACATAAACCCTGCGCGTGAACCACACAGCAAGATGTAAACAAGAAGAACATAGGAGTGAATATGCGGGGGAGGGGAGAGCACAGGCGAGGCGAGGCGAGGAGCAGGCAAACAGGAGCGAGGGAAGGAGGGAGGGTGAAAAAAAACAGAGACAGGGAAGCAGCATCTTGACCACATGCACCATCAACAACAGAGGGAGCGCAGTCGTCCCCTGGGAGCACTGAGGATGAAAGAGGTTTGGGGTTTCAACATGCTCGTGCAGACGCTTGCCAAATCCCAATCTAAACAGGCCTCCCACACACGACAAGCCCCCTCCTCCCCGCCTCTTTTTCCTCTTCTAATGCCTGTTCTCTGCCATGCTCCCAAACACATATTCAGTCACTCACTCATTGCCTGCTCGCTCGCTCACTCGCTCGCTTTCCCGCCCACTGACTGCCGAGCGCAGAGCAGCAGCAGTGTGTGAAACACAAGGCTCACCATGAGCACAGTAGTAGAGCAGGCACAGGGAGGTAACTTCCAGAAGTAAACAAACACACGAGTAGACCAGCCATGATAATGTTCACCTGGAGGCTACGTTTACACTGCAGGCCCAATGTGGAAACTTGTAGACTCGGATCTTTTCAGATCGGATTGAGGCAACTCTCACATCCTTAAGCGGTCCTGAAGGGATATTTCTGAAATGCAACTACAGTGTGGACAGCAACGCAGCCTGAATCAGAATTCAATGCAACTTTGAAGACTCTTTGACAGCAACTAAGTGTATCTTTTTAATTTTGTACCCTCCTTAAAATTTGACCTGTATCCTACTCCAGTATAACCATACCAAAGCTCTGATATGACCCCCACTATATGTGCAATAAGAACGTAGATTAAATAGTTCTGCCACGGTTCTCATAAATGTGTCATGGTTGGTGGGCTCCGTATCAGTGGTCTTGGACTGGGATTGATCACTATGGCTTGCAGCCTCCTGGGCTCCTTATACCCATCCTCACTCATCACCACTGCCAGAAGAAACTTTGAACAAACTTCTGATATGGATGCAACACACTCCCAAATGAGTGGAGGCAGGGAAAGAGCTCTGTCAGACAGTGCAAACCATGTGGTCAGCTGTTTCTGTTCATGTGGGTCACATCAGGGCCTTGATACAGTGTAAACAGTCACCTGGAAAAACATGACATTGACATTATAAGCAGACAAAAATGCATAGAATCTGATTCTGTCAGACTGGATTCAGAGTGTATTTGGCTCCAAACTGGATACAGATCCAGGTAGATGGTACGACCCATCTAACCAGTAATACATTCACACTATAGTTTCATGCATTTACATACAGTGTAAACACCCACCTGCAAAAAAACCCTAAACATCTGTAAGAAAATCAGAAGTGAGCACTGAAGCCTGAGGTGTAAACACTGTCCTGAGTTGACCTGAGTTGCTCTTTATCGTTGCAAGGTTTTTGCTGTGATGTTTATCATGAAAACCCGAGCCGTTGTATTTCCTACTGGTCTGTCTCTTTTCGTCTGACTGATCGATACACAAATGACTTGGTATAAAACTCCAAGTGACACAGAGAACTAAAACCATCCAAATCATAAAGGAAGTGCCTATCATTTTTAAGTGGTGAAGGGACCGTCCCTGGGACTTTGTGAGGCGGATGGGAATTCGGTTTGAGGTTAATGTCTCTGTATCATTTTGACAAACTCCTGCAGTCTGGGACTTTTGCCGCCTTTGAAGGAAACATTTCTAAAAGAAGTCAAACTGGTTGCAGATGACAGCCTGCAGATTAGACGCCAGTTTCCCAGCAAGCTTTAATCTAGAAAGGTTGTGCTGTCTGAATTATGTGCTGATTTTGAATTAGTTATGTAATTCCAGACAAAGCTGGTGAACAAAAACCCGATATGCATCACAAAAGGGTCATAACTTGGCAGAATCAGAGGAGTGAAATCAGAATACATAATGGAAGCGAATAAAAGAAAAAGGTCTCAGCGTGATCAGTCAGCCATTATCTTGATATGCAAATAATTTGCAATTGCTATTTATATTTGCTGACTACATAAAGGAAGTACTGTGCTGCTCACATAGCCCGATGATAAGTTTTCGGCCGAGTTCCTCTCAGAAACCTTTAATAAGAGTCGCATCAAAAGAGGTTCAAAGCTTGTCATGTGACTTGTGAAGCCTTCAAATAGTTCCCGGAAGTTCTTGGCTTGTTATTTCAATCCATAAGCACATATAAGCGCTATATAGTTAGAGCGGCCGCCTTGACCGAGTCCCTAGCAGTGATGCAGTGGTGCTAGTGGGTGCGTGTGTGTGTTGCTACATGAATGTAATCTAAACTGAAACTTAACCTGACGTTCCAGCCCAAGGACTGTAATGGTAGGACAAATACTGCAGATAGTTGCTGGGGGTCCCACACTGGGATACTGCTCACCCCCGTTCACCGCTACTGAGAGACACAGGCGCGCATGCACAACCAGCCGTGGGACAGGGCCGTAAAGTGGGAGGGGGCGATGAGGGCCATGGATGTTTACATGTCTGACTTCTACACGTGCTTTTCTATAGTGTACAGCAATGGATGGGAAAATGTTGTTGTGTGTTAAGCGTGGTCAATCCATGGTAACTAATGTTTTTGTGTTCTTGCTGCTAACTTCCGGGAACTATTGCAACACACAAAATAAAAAAGGTCCACTGAGTGAATGGAGTTGTTGTGACTCTCATTAGAGGGCTCTGCCCCCCCCCAGTACTGTGAAAACAGAGCTTTCCACATTCCAGGAATCCTTCTTCTTGGATTTACCGTACAGTCAGGATGCCTCATTCTTTCCTGGAATGTGAACTGGTGATGACTTCAGGCATCTATATGCTCCGTCTGATGACACATCTTTTCATCAAGGCTCCATGCCAATTCCAATAGTTCCTCCATCAGAATGCAATTAAAGTAAATAAAACACCAAAGGTGAGTCATATTAGAGTATATATACATGTCTTTAAGCGTCTGGTTTTAGTCATGAAGTAGAACATCATGTTTTCTCCACCAGAGTAATTACAGAGGTGCTGCTTTGTGACCTCTATCAGCCCCCAAGCAAAAGGTGGACATTTGTTTTTCCAAGTGTTCCAACACTTGTTTCACATTTGCTCGACAGCACACAAACCTAAACACCCTGGCCTGCTCTTCCTACACCTAGCACGCAGGGAGACGAAGACGGTGGACAAAGACAAACAGACTGATTGGCACGTGTGCCTGGTGTCTGTCTCGCTCTCACACACATACATACACACACACACACACACACACACACTAACACTTCCACAGGCTGGCAAGCACCCACACAAACACCTCCTCCTTACCCACCCAAGCAGGCAGCGTGAATTTAAGTTCTAATCAAAATAAAGACAAAGACGACACGCCCACTCCTGGGTGCAATAAGGGACATAAAGTCTACGGGACACCCATACACCCATGCCCCCATACCCCCCCCCCCCCCCCCCCCCCCCCCCCCCCCCCCCCCCCGCTGACACACATACACACACACACACCACAAGGAGCAAGAGACGATACAATTGCCGCCTTTCTCCCAGTCAGGCAACTCCGAAAGCATTCTGTTGTGGCAGAATAAAGCCATGGATGGGAGGGTCTGTGACTAATTCTCCTCCCAGCGTTGTCCCGTTGGGGGAGAGGGGGGTCACCCTGCACCCTTTGATATCCCTGCCTGTGCTCTTTCAGCCGCCCGCACTTTGTGAGAGCCAGAATAAAAGCAGACACAAAGCTTCCTGCTCCAATCCACACGCTGTCTCGGGGATGGGTAAGCAAGTAGGGGGTGTGAGAGGAGGAGGAGGAGGAAGAGGAGGAGGGTGGGTGGGTGGGTGGGGGTCTTCCATTTAAATAGGCCAAACACCTGCTGGACTGAAGCCCCTTCCGCTCAAACACACTATTTCTCTCAGACCAGTGAGGCAGAGACATTTGGGTTGATACATCTATTCAGCTGCACTTTTCTATGAATGGTTAAACAGTGGTAATAATAAGTGAGTGGGATGGATGCAGCAGAAGGCAAGATAAAAAGGGATCAAAATTATGCAAAGTCCAGCTGTGTGGCACAGTTTAGTTGGGATTGAGGTGAGAGTGATCAGGTCGCACATTTATATTAAGGTCAACATGCATTGAACTCCAAACCAAAACGAGCAACGACAATTTAGCCGGATCAGGAAAATGAATTCCCTCCATGAACACAAAAGCTAACAAATGCCTTCATTTGGCCAGCAACAGCCAACAAGCACCCTTTTGAGCCACTCCAATAGGCTTAGTAATCCATTCCAAAGTGGCAGCTGTCAGAAGAAAAGTTGCTCTGCCTCTCAGACAGGGTTGTGTGTGCGTCTGAAGTGGATTTGGGTCTTTTCTGCATCGGTGGAGGAAGGAGGGGTAGGCCAAAGTGTCCGGCTGGCGCTCTGTTCAGGGTCGCCCTGTGAGCTCAGCAGGCTGCGGTGAGCCTGAACAATCCTAACCCAGGTCTGGTCTGGCCAGACAGGCACAGCACTGCTTCTGAATGAAACCACCATGCTGTGTCCACAACGTCCACAGGCTTTAGGTTCCATGGAGATTTAATGATCCAATCTGTCTCCATGCAAAGCAGACACTAGTATGGAAAGGCTCAGAATGGAAAGGCAGGACAGTGAATTACTTCTCGTTTAAAAAATAAAAATAAATTGCCAGAATACTACATGGCCCTAATATAAAGCACAAATCTAGGTGAAATATGTTGTGTCTGGCTCGACCATGTATAGTGTTTTTCCAGAACATGATAAAGCACTGGCTGAAATTATATATGCACGTGTAAATAAACAAACATTATTTTATGTCCATACATTCCTTATAATTCTAGTACCATTGGGATCCTTCCTGTTCTACTAACATCCAAAACATTGCTAAACCCTCAGCATCTCCGGGGCACATGGGGTGAAGGTACATAGGGCACACACACTCACCATACGCTCAGACATAGTGGCAATTGTAGAGTCACCAATCAGTCTGAACAAGCATGTCTTTGGACAGTGAATAAAAGCCAATGTACTTGAATAAAACAAAACAAAACATACAGATAAGGGGAGAACATTCAACCTCCACCCGCATGATGATCCTCAGACTGAATCGGATCAAAACCGCTGACCTTTTAACTGAGATGACAGCAAAAACCACTGAGCCACAATCAGTAATTGTGTCAGTGTGAATGTTAATAACCACTAGTATCAGAATGCAACCGTTGCTTTGTGTTTGAACAATGACCTCAAAGTACTTCTGATTCTGATAAAAGTGGTTCAAATAGAAGCAGCATTTCTCCAGAACATCATGAAGCACTGACTGAAATCATAATGCATATAAAAATAAACAAAAACAGCATATTTCCTTATCGGGACAGTATCATGAAGATTTAATGGTGTCTGCCTCCACAGATCCAAAACATTGCTCAGTTATTGTCTTGAGAGAATCTTGCTACTGTAATATTAATGTTTCAGAAATAAAATCTTCAGAATGTTTTTTTCTGTGATCTATTCAGTCCGAACCACTGTAATAAGGCATAATATGGGCTATTAAAATGACTGAATATATATAACAATCCATGCAGAATTCAAGTTAAAACATTGCTAAATCCATGCAAATACTGCCAAATGAGCTCCTCATGAGTGAGTGTGCTCACACTGGGAGCAGTGGAGCTGGTGGTAAACATCCCCGCACAGTGTACTCCCACTGCAATGAACGCATGCTCCTCATCATGAAGAAGGAAGATGGTAGTTCGCTAAGGCGAACACACCCCCACATCACACGGTCCGACCAGAAGGGGCTCGTTGTTATTGTAGCCAGCCCTGCATGCGTTACTGACACTAGCAACTCTCCCTGCTCTGCTAAAAATGGAGCTAATTCACACCCCCAAACCCTAACGCTGGAGTACCACACACTGAATAAGGCGATTCTGGGTGACTGGACGTCATCTCCAAGCATTATAACCCCGATATTATTTTGGTACGAGCTACGCACTGACTGTGTGGAAGGGGGAAAACATGTCCACCTCCCATTTTCCTATGCATCAGCAATAGCCCCGACGGCTAGCGTGGCGTAGTGCGTAGCATGGTAGCTGGCTCCTAGCTTAACACCAAACAAGCAAAATGCTTTAGTTTGCTGTGTGAGCCACGCTAACCTTAGCTATCACGCTTGAAGCTACTGCACAGCAATGTGATGTCCCGGGTGTAAACACAGCCAGCTCCCGAGCAAACAGGCAACTTTACACAGAGCTTAGGACTGGAGCATAAAGGTGTAGTTTTAGCTGTGGGATGTACACAGCTTAGCCCACGAGCTAATCAGTGCTAGCACAGCCTCCTCGCTCCTCACTGACACCTCACTGCAAACACCCTTCATCTCGGGGTTGTAAATGCTAAGTTTATCAGCGAACAAAGATGTAATAAACGAAAACCTGGGGGCGAGTGGGGGTGTGTGTTGGGCGACCTTGTCCAGGAGATGTTGCAGACAGACGCTAAGTTCACGTTAGCTCATCACAGATTGTGGGTTACTCTTCGCCCTCCTTCAAGTTGACATGTCTTGTTTTCAAACACGCTGCCTGGAAGGTCCTCATGCTTATTACACCACAGTGGGAAAACATCGCTGTGATATAACCCAGATGTTTCAAATCCCCAATTAACTAAATGTGGGGAATTAACATGAATGCTAATACGGGGTGATAACTTTTACCGTGTGTTGATGCACATGAATATGATCATGTTCAGCCTTGGAGGCTAACGTCAAGAAGCTAAGTCATAACGTTGCACAGTAGTTTCCAAATCTACCACAGTGTACACAAAATGCATTAACTGCACGATCTGTTGTAATTAAGAGGATATTAACGAGCATTAATACACAGTGTTTTGATCAGGCTAACGTTAGCTCCAGTCCATCTCTGACTGACTGTAGTGGCTGTAGAGGTGTTCGTAGCCTGTCTTTAAACTGGGGTGTTGGGAGGAAAAACTTTGTTTCTAGACAGGTTCCTTCTCAACATAAATCTGTCTGCAAACTCAACTGAGGTTTGTGTTGTTTCCAACTTCCAACACCTCACTGTGGAGTTTCAGGCCAATACAGCCGAGTCAAAGTTAACCCGAGCATCCCAGAAATGACAAGTTTGCTCAGTTAACGTCAGGATGGAGGAGACGAACCGTCCGGACAGAACCCGTTAGCTCCTTAACGGAGCAGCGGATGGTACCGAGGCTGCTGCTCTAACCGGCGGTCGGTGCTGCTTACCTCCCCGCTGCTCGAGTCACTCGATTCCCCCAAAACATCCCGGAATTTCTGCAGGTTGCTCCCGATAACCGAGGAGACCTGTAGTGC
Source organism: Karalla daura (assembly GCA_029224185.1). Classification (NCBI taxonomy): domain Eukaryota; kingdom Metazoa; phylum Chordata; class Actinopteri; order Chaetodontiformes; family Leiognathidae; genus Karalla; species Karalla daura. Next base: position 23,161,510 of record CM055198.1, read on the forward strand.
AGCATCAAACCCGGGTCCGAGGCCGGCTGCGCTGGGGTGCTGGGGTCCGGAGAGACTCCGCAAAGAGGCAGTAACCCTGACCCGGCCCGCTCTCCTCCCGGTACCGGAGTTGCTGCTCCCTCCGGGCCGAGCGGGGAACCGCGACCGACAGCTGTGCGCCATTTTACACTCTGTGCCTGTGTCTGCCCTGCGATCACAGATACCTCGGTGGGCGGAACCCCAACCCAGCACTGCACATAAACAGCTCGGCTCTCACCAGCCGCCCGCACCGTTATTCATGTTGCGGGGCGGGACTGGAGGAACCCCGACAATGCATTTTCTCAGCGGCCCAATCCGAGCTCTGCAGAGGCTGGATCAGAACCAGGTTCAGGGGCTTTGCCCGGGAAAGAGGCGCTGCACTTGAATTCTAAAAAGAAAGGACGAGACTGGTGTAGCTCTCTGGGAACAAGTGAGGGGAAAAGTTAAGATAATAGAGCGATAACAAACTTGGTTTATAGTTTAGTTTTGGTGCAGCAACAGATTCAACATCTCTCTACTCACTGTAACACAACTGAGGTGAGGATACAAGAGGAAACAATGTATGCTATTTGTTCAAATTGTTTAAAAGGCAAAATTGAATGCTAAAAATGAAGGCAACTTGACTTCTGTGGTCTCACCCAAAAGACTTCTGCAGTTCTGATTCTGGTGTATCCTCAAGAACCTCACAAGTCAAGTTGCATAGTTTTCTCCTTTTTTAGCACCTTTACCATGACCTAGATGACTGAGGCTTGAAATAAGAAATCCATTGATCTTAAGCAAAGAGTAAAATATTTATATATCAACATGTGTATGTGTCCACCCAAGAAATTCGTCTTGCACTTTTATCTTAGAACAGCATGAATGACAAACAACAAAATTATTAGACTTCAACAGTATTGAGAGTAGGTCCAAGGTTTAGTTGGCTCCTCGGGTGGACCAAGCACCAGCCCAGGGTGAACCCCATCCTGGCCCAGCATTAACAAAAAAACACATTTTAAACCTGAATAACCACAATAACAGGTTTTTGATGGTACTCGAAGACCACAAATAAACCATTTCTATAGACGGAGCCAGCCTTCAGATGTCCCTGAGATCAATTCAAAACTAAAAACAAAAACTACACATTACAAACAGGATTGACTGGGTAATTTCTCATATTAGTTATTACGATGTCAACACCATTCAGTTTGTTTTGTTAGACGATAGTGAAGAAAACCCTTCAAAAATTATAATACCTCATATATACCCATTATATGAGGTATAACTGTAACCTCAGTTACAGTTTTCTGTAAACAAGAAAATATTCCAATACATCTTACTTATTGTAAAACTAGATCTTTCTCACAACAAAAAGTTGTCCTGTTTTATGTGCTATAGGCAATTGTGGCTGAGGGATAGCTGCTCGTCCATGGATCCAGCCCAACCTGCCCCAATCCTGTGTCATGACTGGATGAATGACTGAAGCTCCTGGTTAAGCAGGTGGGCCAGGTACGTTAGCCTCTGCTAACAGTGTGTGATTATGGAAAAAAGAAAAAAGCACATCAAGTTGTCATGAAAACTAGAAAAGCATGATGTAAGAACCAGTCCATTCACCACTCTTTATATGTCTTGATCAGGTACTCCAATTTCTTCTCAAAGCCAAAACAAAAAAAATATGCATGCATGGATTGAATGAAGACTCTAAATTGTCCCTAGGTGTGAGGAGTGACAGTGAATGTGTCATGCAATGTACTGGTAAGCAGTCCCAGGGGTCTTATCCAAATTCATGCTGCCTTGGGTTAGAGAATAAATGAATGGATGGATGCTCCATTCGGAAATATCTATGAATCATCTACATTTCTGGTAAAATTAGACCTTTTCTTCAAATGTGCTCCATGCCTGATCCCCTGTATCTCAATGCATTGATATCTGACAGAGCATACTGTAGGTGTCTTATATAACACACAGTTTTATTTCTTAATCATACTGTACATCCATAGTAAACATTTAATAATCACAATTAAAACAAAAAAATATTGCATTTTAGTTTGACTCATGTAATCATTCAGGTGAATATTCAACAAACATTATGAGGGCATGCCAACAAACACATACAGAAACCTTTCTCTCACATTTTGCCATTTTTGTACACCCATTCTTGAATTCAATTTCAAACCCTTCAGTTCAAACCACTATGCAAAAATCAGTTGTTTTTCTACCCACACCATCCTATATGCCCCAAAGAAACTAATTATGACCTCTTGAAAGAGTATGCAACAAGTCAGCTCCTCAGTCATTGACGTACTGCAAGGCTCTTGGTTTTTAGGCACAGATTCTATTGATCAACTGTTTGCCCACGTGTTAAAAGACTATGCTCGCACACAACAAAAAGTCTGTTCAAAACGCTAGATCAGGATACATCAGTAAATCTGGTGAATGTTAATTTAAAGACAGAAATTTGCACTGCCAGTAAAAAATGACCAAACACCCAATATTTTCCTTTTTCAGTTTCTGAGATTTTGGTCAGTGTTAAGACCTTTGTGATAAAAATATGGTTAAAACATTGTGATCTACTACATACTGGATATCATTTGGCCAGAATACATTTTTTTAAAGCTTTTGTTTTGCTATGATATTATGGTTTGGATATATCCATCCAAGAAAGAAACCATATTAAAGATAAAACAGGAAAATGTATGAATGACCGACACATTTATCTTCTGAATATAAATAGTCAATGGCACATAAAAGGTTTTAGATCAGGATCTGGTGACTTATTTGCCTCTTCTGTAGGTCTGGAAGGGAACAACAATTGTATGTATGCATGTATGTATGTATGTATGTATGTATGTATGTGAGTATGTAGTCTATGTTTATTTCCAAAGACCCTTGGAACAATTCATTTTTTCAATTGAAGATTTCATAGCAAAGAGTTAAGCGTTAGTTCTTGTTTTTCTTTTTCTTTTAAGATTATTTCCACTTAAAGTAAAATCTACATATAATGAGGCCTTACCTCGAAGTGAAAATTTTATTTACAATGCTGCAAGAGGGTGGAAGAGAAGGGTTGAGCTATTGGGTGGTGGTCAAGATCTTTTAAAGGCAGAGCATGATGTATTATTCAAGAATGTGAAATCAAGTGAAGACATAAACAGTCACACCTCTGTTCCATCTAAATAAAATACTCACCTTGCAGTATAAAATCTGGTGTGGGCCAAGTGGTCAGTCAGCAGCTCCACCCAACACCCAACAAGTCCTGATGAAACAAAATCTCTGGCCACAGTTCTGATTGTAATCATAACTAATCAATACACAGTATTCAGGGGGAAGGAACCAGGGGTTGGATCACCCACTAATGTTACTGTAGGGCAAAGTGGGTTTGAAAAGCTACTGTGCGTGGCAGGTGCCAGCAGCCAGTGGGCTGCTGTCTGGACCGCTGTCACATCCAGAGTCCACCAGGGATGAAGGCTGTGTGAAAAGGCTAATGCAGTGTTAGCTGGACTGGAGGAGTCAGAGGAAATCCACGATGGACTAGCCGAGAAGCAGAGGAGCACGCGAGATGTGAGCCAGGATAGAAAACAAAGACGCACTGTTTCACAGCAGCCAGGGACGAGTGCTAACCACTGGGCCCCTGCTGCAGCCTCTCCTGCTTATGCTTCTCCAGCCACTGTAAGATTTGCTGTTTGAGTTCCTCGTTTGGCCTGATCTGGTCCATGGTGAGAGGACTGCGGTTGAAAGGATCCGTCTGGTCACTGAGAGCAAGGAAACAAGACGCGTCAAATGGATATTGATGCGGCCTGCTGGATATGGCCTCCTGAGAGGGTGGGGGCTTTGTGGAGAGGTAACCAACCTGAGAAGATGCCTTGCTATCGTTGATCGGTCAACTGTGACGTTGGAGGAAGGGAGGAGAACGGGGTCTAGCATCAAAGTGGACATGATCGGATCCAGGAACTCATCTGGGGCATCTGAATAAGTCTCCTCCTCCTGCTGCTGTCGATCAGCATGGGACTAAAGCAGAGACACAATGACAACAAACGTTTCTCTGTATCTGTGCCTGCGTTTTTCACAGAAAGTTAAAGAAACATAAGGTTCAGACATGTTCTCGTGTGGTTTCTGAAAGTTAAATGATACCTTTACTTTGTCGGCAAGGACTCCAAAAGCCACAATCATGTCCCCAGGCTTGTTTATCTTCTTCAGAACTCTGACTGTCTGGGAGAAGAGGGTAGGAGAGTACGACCGTCCGTCCTTCGGGACTGTAGCACAAAAATTCTCCTCGTCACTGCAGAAGAAGGAATATGGGGACAAGAGCAGGAAAGATGTCAATGAAACAAATACTCCACCAACATAAATGCTGTCTATTCTGCTGCTAATACGTGTTCACAACACACCCCAGATTCAGGTAGATGGTGCAGATATCAGAAACCAGTTGCTGGGGCTTGAAGTCAAACTCGCTGAAGTCCTTGACTTTAAGGGCTCCCATCTTAGGTCCCACCAGGTGTTGCAGGAAGTAATTCAGCATGGAGATGATCCTCTCAGCCAGGAAGGGGTGCACAAAGATCCCCTTAATCTCTGGAAATGAAGACAGTGGTACAGTGAAAACCCAAATGAAGACAAACTTGGACTGGACTGCCGAGACACGTCTTTCCTGCCTGACCTGAGGTGAGGAAGGCCAGTGTGCCGATGGTCTCATTAGACATGATGTTGTGGAAGCGTCCCAGCTGTCCAAACATCTGGAGGCTGGACTCCTTCTCTCTTCGGGCATCGGGGGCCAGGCCTTCCCACTCCCCTCGGTCCCGCTCCAGCTGCAGAACCTTGATTTTACTCAGGTACTGCACCACAGGGAGACCATAGCAGTTTTATTGTCTGGCTTACAAAATTAGTTGTCCAACACATAAAATGTCACTTTGGCAGCGATATACATCCCAATAGTGACTGTGCCAGACCTGCAGAGCTAATCAATAACCAATGATCAAACATGAAGATAACACTGTACATGCAGATAACCAAACATGTACTCAGTAAGAGCAGCAGGATGCAAAAACACATTTGTTAAGAATGGCGTTTCATGCAAAGCCTCACCTGAATAGCCTCATCCAGGAGGAAGATGGCATCATTCATCAGTAAGTTGAGGAACCTGAGGAACAGCGGGGGGTTCATGGCTTCCAGGTTCTCAGATGCATAGTGCGCCAAATGCTGAAACAAGAGATGTAAAACTAAATGAGCTGCACACCAGGATCAATGTGATTAACCCTCTAACGAGTTTACCTATATAAAAGAGCCTGCAATAAACCTCCCAGGCCAATTTTGCTCCAATCCATTCCTGCATTGCTTTACACTTAAAGCTATTTAGAGTGGAGACAGGTCAAAGGCTTTCCCAGCATGCATGTTGCAGTGGAACATAAAACATCCAAGGCAGTTTAGCACTCCATTGCAGGGCTATAAAAGTAAACCTCAGGGCTCTCATTCTCCATCTTTCTTCACTACTTCTCCACCCGTCTACTACCCAAGCCAGAAAATGAGAAGTGGTGAGCGAGGGAAACGTGAGGCCTTCTGGAGGAGTTTATTTGCCGTTTCTGTCACCAAAGATCAATGCCACTCAATGAAGCTGCCTGCTCATTTACTGCTATGTTATCCTCTGGCAGTTTTTATTTTCATGTAGGTCCACCATAAGATATGATATTCATGAACTGCCACCCTGACAACAGTCTACTGATACCATCACTGCTTTGACACTTCAATGAACCTTCTGTGTCTTCAGTGGCCATTTAATGTGATGACAATGCTCTAAAAAGGGATTTTAGGAGTTTGTTCTAACTTTTGGGGGAGCAAATACTGACGACATGAGACTTATTAATATTATAAGACACAAACAAACCCTCTCACACCAACCACATGACAAACAGCCAATGTCCCACTATCTTTGAAAACACAGTTTACATAGGTAAAGAGTCCTGTTACCTTGATACTCTCTCTATAGTTCTCTTTGCCCCACATGTACTTGAGGATGGGGTACATGGGTCTTCTATAGTTGAACTTCTGTTCAAACTGATGAGGGTCACCTGAAAAAGAGAGATGAAATCAATCCAACCTCTCCAAACATACCTGTGAATAGGCACACTTCTCTGACTTCTTGCCTCACCTGTGAATTCAATGTCTACAAATACAGTGATCAGGGCCTCGGCCAGCTGAGGCGCATGCCTGTAGGAGAAGAAGACCCTCTCCCGCTGGAACACGATTGGCTGAACAGCACCAGGAGCCACTGGCTCCATGTGGGGCATCACCGCTTCTAAGACCTCGGCAAACTTTGCTCTTAGATGAGGGTTCTTCATCCTGTTGTGCACACAGGAGAGAAATGAATGAAGAACAGGATGACCTGAACCGTCCTTACAGACAACAACCCCTGAAGTGGAAGCATAAGTCACCCACCTCTCTACGTTTCCCATGAAGACAGTGATGAAATTAAGAATCTGCTCCAAACTTTCTGTGGAAGTCTCCAAAACGTCGTCCGCAAATCGACGGAGGAAAATGAAAAAATCTCCCATGTTTTCAGCAAAAAACTCTGCAAGCAGCAGACATGTTGAATTAGACAGATCATACATGAAGGAATGTTCAGCATGAAGTGAACTATTGTGCTAGAGGTGGCTGGTCAGTCATGAATGCACAGCGGCAGCCATTTCAAACTATTAATGGCTGTACATAGTTTATAACATCAAGTCAAAGTGTCTGAACTGAGCTGACCTACCTGGTATATAGCACAGCATAGTATTGTGTAGGGAGGGCAGGGGGAAACTGAGTGCTACATGTTCAGGTCCCTGGTTCCCCATGGCGAACTGCACCAGCAGAGCAGCAGTGGAAGCTTGGAGGTTAAGGCAGCATTGCAGCATGGTGGGCTGCGTGGTGGCAGCTTTGGTTGAAAGATAAACAATCATCAGACGCTCAAACTGCTCCAGGAGCTGCTCTGACATCGGGTTGCCCGTTCTCTGGGCCTCCTGCCATGTCACCTGGAGCCGGTGGAGAGACTGGTTCATCTTCACCATCTGCTCATGGAGTCTACACATGCACATTATGCATACGCACAGGTGCATGGGTTCCAACAGAACAAAGCAATACAGGTTAATGCTGACACACAGTGTTAACACCAGGAAGATTCAATAAAGATCACTCTTGTTCAGGGAAACGACGTCGTCCCTCAGTTGAGGGTATGTACCTATGAAAGCCGAGGTGCAGGGTGAGCTGTGTGAGGATGAGGTTTTCAGTGAGCAGGCTGTAGGACTGGGCAGACTCCACAGGCTGCTGCGGGGGCACAGGGATCAGACAAGTCTCCTTGTCAAGTCCTGGTGAGAGACAAGTGTAGTGTTTAACAGTATGAAGCGATGCATTTTAATGAGTGGGGATGCCGTATCCATATGTATGAACCTGTTGTGTGGACGTTGCGGTTGCGCCGCTCCTCTTCGCTCAGCTCTTTGAGGGCGCAGTACGTCGGGTTGAAGGTGAGCAGTTTGGTTGAACGCGGTCTGCAGAAGGGCTGGCACAGCTTCAGCAATGCTGCACCCAGGTTCAAGAAGAAAGCATCCGAGGCGTACATCTGGAAGTAGATCTCGGGCATCTGATTGGCCCATATCTTGGCCCGGCCGGCGTTGGCCTGCAGACAGCTGCCCAACCAGGAGAGCAGCAAGTGCCGCGTTTCACCCGACCTCTGCAGCAGGTTCTTCAGGATCTGGTGCAGCTTGTCATGGAACTGGCCCATAAACTGCAACAGAAGAGAGACTTCAGTCAATCTTCTTAAAGAGAGAACTTACTGGGAGCTTGAAGGAGCTGTGGAGCATCTGTTCACCTGGTGGATGTTGGCCTCCTGGACCTTGGTCTCCTGGGCGCTGGAGCGGGAGGGATTGAGGAAGTAACCGTGTCCTTCCACCACACCAGGGGTCTTTAACAAGCAGGAGATACTCAACACTGCTCCCAGTAGGCTCTTCTGGTACTGTAAACCATTAGTGGGATCTTTGGGCTGAATATGTTCCACCAACACCTGGGAGAAACAATTGTAAAAATATATGGCGCTTATATAAGAGAGAAGAGAAAGAGCCTGCCCTGTCACTACATCTGATAACGTGTCTGATGTCATATCTAAGGCAGATTATCAGATTATCAGTGGTAGGAAGCTGTGAAAACCGTTCCAACAGTGTTTGCATTCTGCGAGTCTCCTGACCTTGGCGATATCTTTATGGTGGCTGAAATAGAGCAGAACATCCAGGTAGGAGTAGAGCAGAGGCTGGCACAGGTCCAGGTCTTTGATGCGCCCATGGAGGATGTCAAACACTGGCACTATCACCTCCTCAAAGGTGCGCACCTCCTGGTCGGACAGTATGCCAGTGAGGACCTCCTCCACAAACTCCACCTCCTCCACAAACTCCACCACCTGCTCCATCTCTGAGGCACAGAAACAAACCCAGAAGAGAAGGCTCAAAGCAAAGCAAAACAACAAGAGAACTGGAGAGCAACTGGACCGAAAAGTCAAAAGAAGAGAAGAAAACAATCTCCAAGAGGAGAAAGAGGTCAGGTTAGAACAGGCCCAACCCTGAACCTACGCGCTCCGCCGAGTCCTTCCAGGAGCAGGTCAAGGAGCTGCTCGTAGATGTTCTGGCTGATGTAGATCTCCGGGGTGAGCAGCACCGTCCTCGTGTTAGAAATGGTTAGGTTCTTACAGCGAACAGCAAACGGCAGTAACTTCTCTGGCACCTTTGTCACCTAGAGCACAGACAGACGAGTCAGAACGAGAGAAGCCAGGAGCATTACTTTCATGAAGCAGCAACTTCAGATCATTTCATTGAGATCACAGTCCTGTGGAAAGAGCTCACACCTCTTCTTTGGCCCTCTGGTAACAAGCGAACAGGTAAGGGATGGCGTTCTTCTCGCCAGCGTCGCGGTCAGCAGACAGGTTGACGGCGCTGCACGACGTCATGTAGATGAGATGGTTTCCTGGCTCCAGCAGCAGCAGGCGGTTAAACAGAGCCTGGAGGGCCCAGCGGAACATCAAACACTAACCGGTCTGGGCAAAATATTTTACAATATTTGTTCGAAGCTGAAATGATGAAATGATGGCTCCGGTTCAAGACTGCACTTTGGTCGCCAACATTTTGTGGGAGAGAAATGACGCATGGGAAAACTTCAAAACATGTTGTTTGTTGATAGCCGACCTGCTCTATGTTGTCCATGTCCAGCCAGTCCTGTCCATCTAGATCTGCAGCCATTTCCTCCAAGTAAACACAGCGAGGAGGGATCCCATTACCTCCTCTCAGACTGGGGTCACCTGGAGGTGAGGACACAACCGTGTTATCATACCACACATGACAGCCCATGAGGCTTGAGCCACTCTAGTCATGAATAATGAGTTTAATTTAGGTTAGGTAATGGATCAACATCTTTTAAGTTTATTTTATGAGCTTTATTGGCCTTTATTTTTTGATAAGACCATTTGAGGACACAGGAGGATGGGAGAGAGAGAGAGAGATGGGGGACGACAGGAAAATGATGCATATGCTGTGATCTGAGCCTGTCCATGAGGCACCTGCTCTACAGACTGAGCAGAGTATTACAGTGTGACCTGAACCACTTGGACACTATGCAAAATATAAACAAAACAGAATTGGAAATTTTCCTAGGCACGTAAGGGGCAAAGTTTACTACTTTGTCAAACAGATATCATCATCATCATCAGGGGACACTTAAACAGCTGCTTAGTAAATATTGCAGTGTTCTACTTATGGACTTCTGGTAGGATTAAATGCTTTTATTTTGGACAGAGGTGGAAAGTGAACTCACTGAAGACGTGTGAACTGTTTGTGAAACATACATTAGCCCTCATTTACTGAACATTATGAGTCAGCCTGAAACTTTCAGTGGTGGTGAGACCCAGCCGTCTCACAGCCAGACTTCACAGTGTGCAAGGCCTTTGTATGTCTTAATGGCTGGTGAGTCATTTGCTGCAGCACTTTGTGGAAAATTGAAATTGTCTTTTGTGACGGCTGACACCATCCAACACCACAAAGAACAGTGCTGCCATTTAGGTAGAACACAGTTAGAAGACACAGCCACCAGTAAAATGTCCCTGTACCGTTAGCACTGTGGTCTCACTGCAGGAAGGTCCCAGGGTTGACTCCTGCTCTGACTGAGGGCCTCTGTGTGGCAGCTGACTACTCTTGTGTCTTCATGTATTTTCTCTAGGTACTTTGGTTTCCTCTGACAGTCCAAACACATCCATGATAAGGCCGATTGGAGAGAAACATGCATTTTTACATGCATGCTGGTTAGAGACCAACAATTACAGTTCTGGGTTTTAAGATTAATAACAGTTGGCTCTCCACATAGGGGCAGTAGTGAGGACCAGCTTCTTTAACCTACAGCAACTGGCCAAGGTGATACTCTACATCTTAAATACTCTTTATTTTGGAGTCAGCCAGTGCTCCCCCACGTGTCTCCTGCCACGGCTCATCTTCTAACTGGAGCACGTAAGAGGAAGAACATCACTCCCACGTGGCCTCTCTCCACTGGCTGCCTGTGCATTTTAGAGTTCATTTTAAGATTCTTGTCTTTGTTTTGAAATGCTTAAACGCTCTTGCGATCTGAGCTGCTTCATCTGTACTCTCCCGCTTGGTCCTTCAGGGCAGCTGATCAGCTGCTCCTAGAGATACCACAATCTAAGCTGAAGCTCAGAGGGGAAAGAGTCTTGGTTTCGGCTCCTTGATTATGGAACAATTTGCCACTGCATGTTAGACAAGTATGAGTATGAGACTTTGCTCCTGCTTTTGTTGTTTTACTTTTTTGTGTTATTGCTTTTATTGCATCATCTTCTTTTTACTTATTTGCATGTGATGCACAGCACTTTGTGCCAATATTTTGTGTGGTTGCTTTAAAGTACCTCATAAATACAGTTATTACTGCTATTATTATTATTCACCATATGTGCACTGGTACACAGTGGGTAAGATAATAGATGACCAATGCTGACCTACCAGCTGTGATGTTGACTGGTCTTTAACACAGCTGATAAGAATGTGGATCTGCAGCTGTGCACCTACTGATGTGTTACTGCCAGGCGTTTTCCATTGATTTGTGACATTTGGGTCATCCTGGTAGGAGGTGTGGACTACAGTGCTGTGCCTTTAATCCTTAGACTAACCAGGTACAGATCAGAGACTACAGTTCAGGTCACTGGACGAAGCAAATGTACTGACAACGATGTGACATTTATGAATGTGCATAGTGTCTGAATGGGTGAGTGTATATCTGTGGGTCACTGCTTGTACTTACTGTTGTCCAAGGTGATGAGAAATATTCTCTGGATCATGTGATTGACATTGAGCTGTTCACACAGCTCCTGCCGGGACCGGAAGGAGCGGCTGATCTCTGCCACAGAATCGTCATTTTCATCGACACTGTCTGACACAGAGTTCTCCGACTCTGACTGGCTCTCTCCGGAGTCCTCCACTGTGATACAAGATACAGTATGACCTACATGAGCAAGAAAGAACCACTGATGCTTCTCTACTTGTGGCGCTATATTCCTACGATGCTGCAGCCATGATAACTCACATGGTGGTTCAGCCGACTGCTGCTGTGGTTTCTGGCCTGATGCGAACTGCTTGGCATCAGCCAGGGAGCTGAAGAGGGCGGCGAAGGGGTTGCAAGAGATGTTCTGGTTGTTGTTGCCCTGGTCAGTCATCTCACTGGGGCTCAACACTCATTCCATCCAAGATCCCAGCCTGAGGGAGCAATGTGGACACAACAGCTCAGGGCAATGGAACGAGATGTACATTGTCAATGCATTGGATCGAGGTGCATGTACAGTATGTGACAGGGATCTGACAGCTTATGGTAGCTCCTTTTAGTCCAAAAACCTATATGTCAATCATTGATTGATTGATGTCTTCATTTCTATGAAGTGTAGGAGTGAAAGTGAATGGTGTGTAGAATGTTTCTTGTCTGGGGTGAATCGTGCTCTTGCGTCACAGTGAGAAGGTTGTCGTTTTGAATCCCGTTCAGGGGCAATTCTTTGTGGAGTTAACTCCAAATCATGCATGTTCACACCAGCTGGAAACTCTGAGTTGCGCCCTGCTGTGAGTGACAGTCTTCCCTGTCCCTGCCCTATGTGAGTCAAGCACACGCCCACAATACTGATGAAGTGCAAAGTTGGTGAGATGGTGCATGGATCTAAATGACCCTACAGTTAACACAGTCTGGTAGTCTCCAATGATCTCAGATGTAGACATAGATGTACCTTTTCTGTGTATTTAATATTTGTGCACGTTACAAAGAAAACGCTCCTGACACAGGTCGCAATTAGCTGCTGGATGTTCTCCAGTCCTCGATACAGGATTTTGCACCCTGACCCAACTCTACTTTCGATTTATTGCACATACCACTTCCTTGCTTCTTCACTGGCCTCATTATTGTTCTTAATTTTGCATTTGTTAATGGTATTAACTTACTTAGATGAGAAAAGGTGAGTCTGACTTGGAGTTAATGGACATATGGACTGCATGCTGGGAGCTCACCTGTTCGGCGGTACATCGTCACAACGTGTTGTCACAGTTACTATCACAGTCATCATCAACTTAAACCAACACCTTAAACTCATAACTAATATTACACAACAGGATTGGCGACCGAAAAGCCTGTATTATACCCTTTCATAAGCGTCCTGTCACCAGTTCAGCACTCACACTGAGCTACGCTAAGCGGCTAACTAGCTCGCTTATGGAGGCTAAGCTGTCATGGGGTCACCACGACCCTGTTTTAGAGTCTGTTTCATTCGCTGAAACATGGATTTCATGTATTATTGGTGTAAATAATGAGTACGGACAATAAAGAATGCTGTCGTACCTGTTTGACCGGAATAAGTGAGTGTTTCGGATGGAGGGGGCGAAAATGCTCCAACGACACCAGCAGTAGTTCCTGACTGACGCCCGTGACGTCATCGGCGTGCGACACAGGCTCTGCGCTCTGCTGAGTAACTTTATGTAAACACCATCAACCAAGGTTTGATTAAACCGCTTCTCTCTGTTTGTTCTATACATGCATCTCTTAATAAATACTGTCCACACTGACCACATTTTTAACAATAAAAAAAACATTGTCAGTTCAATCCGTCAACTTTATTGGTCCCGCACTAGAGGGAAATTTACGTTTGTTAGCAAGAATAAACGTTTTGATTAAAAAGTATTTATTACAGTAATAAATGTGCTGTAAAATAGGCAATAAAGAAAGATATATGTTTGTGCGTATCATTCCTGACACCTGTGTGTTAGACACTACATATACATACATCATACACACACTTACACATATATGTCATAAATTGCACAAATTTTGAAATAACTATGCTGCTACTAACTAATAACTACTATCTTTATTTAAAAAAGCCATGTAAGTGTTATGTTTGGAAGATGTTACATCATTTCAACATCAACTCTACCAGTGATGTTTCTCTGATATTTGCTGGCAGTCAGCAGAGGGCAGCAGCAGACTGCGTCTCTTATGTAAGACTGAGAGATTACGTTTCATCTCCTCAGAATCAGAATCAGTTCTACTGCCAGGTACTTATTCAACTTGGTTATACAGCTGATTTACTTATTGGAGATCTAGGTCGAGGCAGGGGGACTAGTAGTCTTTTGTAATTTGTGCAAGATTCTAAAATACGTTTCATTATTTTGTCTGATCCTCTTATTAAAATTATGGTGTTTGTGTGTTTTTGATTATGAATTGCAACATTTTGGAAATTATGTAGACGTTTTCACAAGGCATACATTTTAGCACCTGAATATTTAGCCATATTTGACTATTATATCACTAATAAAGTCTATTATTTATTATCAATATGCAACCAATCAATCCATTGCCACCAATAGACCACCAATATCTGAAATGTTATGTTGAATATTTTCTGATGGTTTTGTTTATTAGTCTGGGTAAAGCAGACGGTTGCTGTGAAATTGTGTTTTTATTCAGACAATCTCAGTAGGCAGTCGTACTGGGGCCAGTGCTGTAATGTGATGTCTGAAAATAAGATCCATCTCTGTAAATTGTTGACATTTTTTAACACTTTATTTTTCTGTTGTGTTCAAATTCGTCAAATACAAAAGAGGCTCATTGGAAAAGAAAGCATGTTCGGTGAACTGATTCCAGAAGTGGTCACTGAGCAGCTTCAATATTGAACACTGAGTTACAGAACACATATGCATCAATGTGAGATGAGACGAAGCACACCAAGTCATCATTCGGAGAAATATTATTGTTTCATATGAAAAAACAAAATTATAAAAAATAACAGCTTTCTCTGTGGTCATGAAAACATAGCATCTCTTATACAATTAACATTTTTATTTTTTTCCTTACGGAAAACTGACATATAAAGCAACTTCTCACATCCGACTTGGTGTGTAAAGACAAAAACTGAAATGTTTGATCATTTATTTCCAACCTGAACTCCTCTTCTGCTTTGATCTGTGACATTAAATAATTCCAACATTCTCCACTGTGCTACACCAAGTCTCAGGTGAAAAAAAACATCCACAATATTACAAAATAAGGCACGATATTTACAGTGTAATTTTGTGAAAACCTTAGCATTCAGAGCGTCACAGTCTAAAGTTCAGAAAGGCTCAGCCTCTGGGTGAAATGTGTACAAGTGTCTGTTTGACAAGTCTTTGTCCGAAGTGACTGTTTAGACTCTTTTATGGCTTCTTTTCACCAAGCATGATGTCCAGGAAGCTGCTCCCACAACATTCTTCCTGGTCCATCTTCTGAGCAGTCCTCATGATGGAGGCGCAGCTCTCACTGTCCATTATTTGCCATACTGAGCTCCCTTTCCCCGCCTCAGCCAATCCCTCCAGGGGGACTGGCTCTTGTCCTCGTTAACATCTGCGGTCCAGGTGGAGGAAGAGGAGGAGGAGGTGGAGGACTGACGGCTCCAGGTGGACGCCGTCCTGGGTCTGCGGAAGAAGGACGTGCCGTTGGAGGTGGATTTCTTCTGAGAGAGCTCCGACTGCTGCTGGGATCGGAGCTGCTGGTTGATGATGATCTGGATGTCGTCCTGAGGAAAGGCAGAGAGGAAGAGGAAACGAGCAGGATTCAGTCTGGTGTCTCATATCAGACAGGAACCGCACATAAACACTGCCCTCTTATAATCACAACTTGGCTGGTTTCCTAATATAAAACTTGGTACATTATCAAAAGCCTTCTAAGCAAAGAAATCCCAAACTATGGCAGCAGAAATTGAAAAGCACTGAGCAGTGGCCTAACACTTATTTGGTTTTTGCTGACAAGAATTGAAAATAAAAAAAAGTAAGAACACATCATTAGCCATATCCTCCAGGAGCCGAGCGGGTTGGGCTTCCTATCCTTGTTTGTCTCCTGGAGATTCCCTTAAAGTGAATCCACTTTCAGTGGCAGCAGATTTGCAATGTAAATGAGGCTGGGATTCATCTGAGGGGACTGACGCAGACGGGGCCTCTGGCGCTAATGATTTCCCTGCCGTCACGATCTCCACTGAACTGCTCAAAGCAACGCGTCTCTGCTCTGGATCTGTGCAGCACTTGTCAACAAAATACATGAAACTTCTCCACTCTTTCAGATTCATGTATGCCTCTCTTAAAAAGGAAAAGAAATGGTGACGCAACATGTCTGTTCAAAATACATTAGGGTTCATTCATATCTGTCCACTGGAACATTTCAGAGATTGTTGCGATATATTAGATTACAGATTATAGACACAATCACTGTTATTGTTTGCATTTAATTAGATAATTAATCGTTGTTTTGGTTCAACTATTATCTGCATTATCTCCATCAGCAGATCAGAGCCTCTGGCAGATGGCTCGGCTTGGCATCGTGACTCAGCAGCAGGGGGACGTGGAGACAAACACCTGCCGCTTGTTTCCCTCCACACTGACACGGCTGAGAGTGAGATATGGCTGCGTCTGTCCCTGACCCCCCGCTGAGGCCACCACACCGAGACGTACCCATTCCCCCCGTCATCAAGGTCTCAGTACTGCAGGCAGTAAACCTCAACTTGTCATCGGATGTGTTGCAAGACTTAAAGAAGTTGGTCGCACAACAGTATGTGAGCCGTAGAGGCAGCATTTCAGACGGCTTGAAGGTGGTTCTGAGGACAGACGGGCTGTGGTGCACAGAGACAGAAGGGACCCCCACCTGCCAGGCCTCCAGCTCCTGCGACAGCTCCAGTTTACGCTGGATGGCCTCCAGTAACTGGTTGTTCAGACACATCATGTCGTTTTTACTCCGCACCAACTCAGCCTCCATCAGATTTTTCCTACAAAGAAATGACAAAAGCTCTTCAGAAACTTCACAGTCGCACACAAGCCAAATCCAGTAGAGAGGCAGCCAGAGGAGCCTCCTTCCCATTTGTGAGACAGAAGTGCATTACTTTTTAAAAAATGTTCAACCCAAAGTCTTTCTAGAATTCACAGTGTTGTCAAATAAATCTGCATTGAAATGATGAAAACTGAGCTACTCACTTGGCTATGGCTTCATCTCTGTCTCTGATGGCCTGCTGGGACACTTCAGCGTGCTGCTGGGCACAGAGCAGCTTCTGCTTCAGTTCAGCGTTTTCCTGCTGCAGCTGCACATTCTGCAGGGAGAGGAAATGAAATGTGTTTAGACCTGTGTGGAAAACCTACAGTGTATAGACAACATCTACTGGTTTCTTCTGAGCAAAGATGGTGATAAATGTTAACATTTCTGCTTTTATTCCTTCTGACTGTTCTGTACCCTTATAGTGCTCTATATTCTGTACAAAAGTATAGTATTAGCTTTCCTAATGTAATGAAAAGGAAATATAAGAGGAGCAACTTGAACCCTTGGCAATGGAAAACACATTATTTCTTGCAGCAGTTTGAATGATTCCAGTCAGTTTGAGGTGAGCGATAGATCTCCAGGACAAAAGCTGTGGACGTGTGCAGAGTCTGTGTGTGACATTAAGATGTGCTACAGCGCTGACACCAGAGCCACTGCTCCGCCCTGACAGACGGGTCTGTCGGTGGCTGCACGTTACCTGATCTCTCAGCTCCTGGGCTGCGCTCGGGTTCCCACACTGATCACCCGCCTGCTCCACAAAAGCCCGATTCAGCTCCTGGGACGGAGACGTTAACGGACAGATATCAGATACCAGGCCCTGCGTTTCACAGAGATTTACAGCAGCAGCAGTGGCCTATTTGCACAGGGAGAGGAGCAGCAGGGGTGTCTGGTTGCGGGGAGAAACACTCGCTGCCTGACCGAATTGAGTACAAACGGAACGAGACACAACCGGACAATTGTGAGCGCTCGCTCACGGCAACAGATGCTTAGCAGGACATGGAGGATAATCAGCTGAAACAATGCAGTGGCATCCAGTGCACAAACAGGGACTCAGTCACTGTGTCTGAGTGCCTCTGACAGCCACTGGGAGGTGGACAGATGTGATTAATGCCTGGATAACTGGCTGGAACAAGCCAAAAGATGCGTTTAGTATTACAATAAATTCCTTATGACATACGCAATGTTTAAAAGGCAAAGAAACAACCACAGATGTCAAGTATTTCTGTGTTCAGCTCATATATTCATGGACCTGAGGCTACTCCGGATCTGTGTCCTCTACAACAGAATCCCATTCAACTCTGAGGACAGGAAAGCATCAGTGTGACACCCTGGCCTGCTTTGATTCCACCCAGCGAGGTCAAGCCCTTTGTTTTGCATTTCCTCTCCTGTCCTGCGTGCTCAGTCCTCTCACCTGAGGGCTGGGTGCCTGGGCCAGGCTTTGGGCCACTCCCTTCAGCTGCTGCAGCATGGCCTGCATGTCCTGCTGTGGATCCAGCTCCTCCCAGCTCCCCGAGCCGCTCGGCCGCCTGGTCAGAGGGAGCAGCAACCGCAGGATGGAGCCCACCTCCTCTTTCATCTGAGTAAAGCAGGAGAGGAGGTGTTCAGGTTGACCGTGACAACAAGAACACATGGAAACACCTCAACCCCACGATGAAGCATTATGTTACCGACTCAACAGGAACAGCTTGGAGACTTGACCTACGATTCACCTGGTTTAATGTCATGTAACTCGTTATGGCTTAAAAACGTAACCAAAAAGGGTTTCTTTCCCCCTTTCCCCTTAAGCCATGATCTCATTAAGTACTTAAAATCTTGAGCAACAGGATATTTTTAACCCATGGGAGGAGCAAGCATTGCCTCACCGTACCAAACTTCCTGGAGGCAAATATATTGTATGAGGACACCGATCCTGGTGATAACTCAGAGATGTGTTAAAGGTTAACTTTCCTGTGGTGGGAGGGTTCATGATGGGATATCACACACCAGCTAAATGTGTGTTGAAACCTGTAACACAGACCAACAAAGCGCCGCGGACAAACAGGAAATATAGCGAGTGACTCATGAATGTAGTTAAACATCACAGTTTCCATCTGGAGCAAAACAACAACAGTAAACAGCCAGAGTGAGAGTTTACTATCTACTGGCTCTCACCATCTGTGGGTTTCCTTGTTCCCTCCCAGACGTAGTGTTTGATAAAGAGAAGTTTCTATTATCTTTGTTGTGTCTTTACACAATGTTTGGTCGGTGTTTCTGCTCCCTATAAGACATCTTACATAGGATGTTTGTGCTGTGACTGTGTTACCTTACAGCACTTTTCTTCCACAAAGAACTTTGCTCAGTTCGCTTCTTTTCAGTCGTTACAAGAAAATAATTTCCTCTAAAAACACGTGTGAATCACAGTGGAGAGATAAGGACAATCCCAGAGTAAACTATTTTGTTATTTCTGCTGTTTATGACACTGGGCTTCATTTACAGCCTCTCTTGTCTCGTGACCTCATTAATTTACTTCTGGTTTGCACAGTCACGGTGTTTGTGTTTGTACCAGGGTCAAATAATAAAGCAGGTTCCACAGAACATCTTCCTAGAACAACACGGCCCTAAAGCAGAATCAATGACCTGCTGGACGTCATGCTGATCGGTCACACTCACTCCCACACGTTCTTATTAAACCTGGCACCTACTTTACAAAACAACGCAACTCCTTGTTTTTGTCTTAATTCCCACGAGTGTGACTGAATGATCAACAAGCACAACAAACAACTTTAATTTTCCCACTAAGACCAAAGCTTGTTTTTCTGATCATCTGCTGCGTGTGAAATGAGTTTTATTTATATATTTATGTTTTGCAGGTTTGTGTATGCATCTTAAGGCATTGTGACTTGGTGGGAACTTCTCTCAGACGCAGATAATGACATATTTTCTGCTCTAGCGAGTGTTGGTACCAGATTGGTGAGACATTGAACTGCAGAGGATGTGTTCGGCGTCGGTGTGACCCTGAGACGCGTCTTTAACAGTGTTGGGACAACAAAGGAAGAATAGTCAGAGATCAGGAGGAAGCTGCAGTCTAAGCACCTCTTCTCTGTTGCCTCCCAGCTCTGCCGTCTCCAGGCTGCTCTCCAGCTCGGACAGGAGGGAGGCGTCTCCATGGCTCCTGGCCTCCTGCAGGGACACCTCCTCCTGCAGCTCCTCCACCTGCACCTGCAGCTGCTGGGAGCGACCGCGCACCGCCTCCACCTCCTGCCTGGCCTCGGCCAGCTGAAAACACACACACACACACACACATTCATAAACCTGAGGCAATGATCGTGACTCCTCAGATTACAGTGATAGGAAAAGCAACGAGACAAACAACCGAGGCGAGGGACTTTACAAGCTGACACGAGACGCATGTGTAAATATTTCCACCTAGGTTCAGTGTTTCAGAAATCCTGACGTGCCAGATTCCAGCCACAGCACGAAACCGAACGAACGCGAGTGGAATCCAGAATTGTGGGTGAGAGTCACAATGACGGGATGGGGAGGCGATTGTTCAGCAGCGCTCTCCACAATCCCGCCGAAACCCGGGCCACCAGCGGGGCAGCAGCAGGAAATCCCTTTGTTGTCCAGGCTCTTTCATTCATACGGCGAGCCGCGCTGGGCCGGTCTGTGCCACCCCGTCTGTGCGAGCGTGCTTCAGCACAAGCGAGCGGAGCGCTGGGTTTTCTGTACCTGCTGCCTGTGCTGCTGCTGGAGCTGGTCGTGCAGGGCCAGGCGTGTGTGGAGCGAGGCCAGCGTGGCCCTCAGCTCCGTGTTCTCTCGACACACGCTCTCCAGACGCTGCTCCAGCACCTGCTCTCTCTGGGTGAGACGCAGCACCTGACAAACACACACACATTGAACATTAGTTCTGCTCCGACCAAAACCCACATCCTGTTGATGGCTGTGAGTGTTTCTCTGACTTCATTCTTCCTGCAAACAAATAAAAAGTGTAGAAATGAAGAAGGCGCTCCCTGCCACACTCTCTCTGCTCTTTGCTGGGCGGTTAGGTAAACCGCGGGCAGCTGTGTTTATCAGGAGACAGCCCCTTCAGGTTCTGGATATCCACACAGACCAAGGTGATGTTGATTTTGCTGGAGGCTTAAAAGCATATATCATATGTCCACCTTTGATCTATAAGCACAAGCTTAAACAAATATCAAGGGATGTTCTCTGAAGCGGAGAGAGAAGAGGAGCATGTCCAGACCTGTTGCATTTCACCTGCTCTCACAGGACGTGTGTTTTATCATGTTCTTTACAACCTGGAAAAGTTTCCTCTGTAAACGGCATCGAGCTGGGAGGTGAAATGAGCCAGCAGCTGGTAACACTTTTCACAGGAAACATAAAGTGAAGATGGTGCAGACTCAGCGGGGCAGCGTGTTCTGGTCGTTCTGTCCGTGTGGGCACACGCTGCCCTCCAGCTGAAAACATTTTCAACAACCACACCGAGCAGTGTGTGTGTGTGTGTGTGTGTGTGTGTGTGTGTGTGTGTGTGTGTGTGTGTGTTGTGTGTGTTGTGTGTGTGTGTGTGTGTGTGGCAGCTACCTGCTCCCTCATAGCACTGATGAGCTCCTCGTCTTGGGGCCTGCTGTTGCTTCCTTTTCGTTGGAGCTCCTGTTTTAGTGTCTGGAGCTCGCTGGACATGGCTCTCTCCACCTCCATGGCCTACACACACACACACACACACACACACACACACACACACACACACACACACACACACACACACACACACACACACACACACACACACACACACACACACACACACACACATCAAATAGATTAAAAATAAATAAAATAAAAAGGTGAAGGTCTGCCTTTTCTTATGGTTCTTTTCATTCAGTTATACACCCCAGGAGGAGGCCTCAGACAGATCCAAGCAAACATAGTCTCCTCAGCTAGAAATAACAACCCCCCCTCCTCCCCACACACACACACACACACCAAGAAACATGGAGTCACACAAAGACTGCGTTGGTCAACATGAAACTTTGGTTGGCAAAGCTCGCCTCAGGCGCAAGCTTTCCCTGAATTAGGACCCCGGTCTGGAATCTAAAAATAGACAAATATATAGTGGGAGGTGAAATCCTGTAATCTAGACCCAGAGGAGAACAAGCGTCCTGTGATACCTGCCTGAAAGGTGAGGATTAGGTGACTGAAATTAAACATGTGTCTAACCCTGCGGCAGCTTTGCAGCACATGTGGGACGACTTCTCTTTACCATCCTGGGTAAAATATCGCAACACGTCCCCAAGCTCAAAATAGGTCTAGAGACACAGAGAACCATCATCTTTGCTTCAGGCATGTCCATGAAAAGCAAAAATAGAGAAAAGTACAGATTTATCCATGTTGTTGCTCACAGTCCAGGTCATTTGATGTGCAGTGGTGCCAGTCTGGGGCACCAGCTCATGCACCAGTCCCTCCCAGTACCCGCCACCCAGCCTTGCCCCCGTCCCAGTCTGGGAGCCCCAGTTCCCCTTACTCAGCAGTTGACCAGGCCCCTGTCAGCTCCCATCACCAGCTCATAATACAAGATGAAAGGCGAGGGCGTCTTGGCCTGGTCTGTGACATCACCATGCCACATTAGACAACAATGTGGCGGAGGGTAAACCTGGGACAGCTTGTGTGTTTGTGTGTGTGTGTGCATGTGTGTGTGTGTGTGTGTGTGTGTGTATGTGTGTGTGTGTGTGTGTGTGTGTGTGTGTGTGGAGGAAGTGAGGCAGGCGTGAGGACTAAAATTAGTGGCAAGTGTGTGTGTGAAAAGCAGGTTGTGATGGACAAAAACAAAACATAGCATGCAGACATGCTGGCTGGGGGGGGGGGGGTGGAGGGCCCCCTCCACAATGGAGGCAGCGACCCACTGAGAATCACCACAACAGGAGTGGAAGCAGGACGCTCCATTTGGTAGAGACACAAAGATGATACCCCCCCCCCCCCACCCCCCCACCCCTCCTCACCCCCCCTCCCCTCAAGCCGTCCCCAGTCCAAACACTGAGGCATCTGACAGCTGACTACCCACGCTACGGCCGAGCCCCTCGGGGCAGCGCTCAGAAAGCACGGCCGTCCCCTGGGACCGGGGGACGTCTGAGGCTTCAAAGGAGCAAATGAGAGATGTGCATCTCTCCACGTCTTTGCTCTTTTTGTCTCAGAGCCGCGTGATGCTTGTCCAGGGGGCAGAGGTCGCAGCAGCTCGCCTCAACACAGCCGCCTCCCTCTTACAATAACGGGAAATCTACAGTGAGGGATTACTGGGAGGTCCCCAGTCCTCCCAGTGACGCCCTGTGATCCCCAGCTACTGGGTGGAGAGCAGGAGGTGAGGAGTTAACTCCCCACAGCACCTCATAGTTTATTTATGTCCCCTCTCCTCTGAGGTAGAATACACTGATTAAATGCTATCCACTGGATGAATAAATAATCTACATCTGGAGTTCTAACTTTTCACTACCCAGTGGAGAGTCTGTGCTGGTTTGGGAGCCTGTCGGTTTGTGATGGGTCTCGTGCAGGCAGTTCACTTCTCCAGCAGCTCTTGGATCGTTTTTGGATCATTTATTAAGAAGCGTCTCCTCCTCCTCCTCCCCATGTTGGCTTTCACATTAGACTGTGGAGTCACCTTTAATCTCTAACCAGATAGCACCGCTACACTCCTGCAGAGAGTTGCCACGCAACAGGTTCTGATGTCGAAACTCGCAGACGTTGGAGTTACTAAAACAAACCATAAATAATTGAAATGTGATGCAAAAATCTCCGGCCAGCTAAAAACAAAACCTCTCCCAGGTGTGTATGTTTAGCTGCGTTTCTTTTAAACATTGTAAACTGCACCTGCTGTTTTGTCTCATTTCACACAGCGTCTCACTGTGAATATTCATAGTTATGAAGCTATAACCATTCAGCTGTATGCACAGCACATTTATGATCTAAAACTGTGAATGATTCATTCATCATGACACGTGTCCATACAACGGCCTGAAACAAACTGAGTATCGCCAACATTTCCTCCTAACAACAACACTCCCTGTACTATCTGACATTCCTCATCCAGTGGACCTGCTTATCTCCCGATTTCCTCCATAACGCAACATTTTCTTGGAAAGGTTTTAATATTTCCAAATCAGAGCCCCCTGGTTCTCCTAAACCAGATGTTACACAACTCCTTGAATCAAACACCGAGCGGGTCAGGTTATCAGATGCTACAGATGCGAGGCAGTGACATGAACGTGGAGCTGTTCCCATCTCGTCTTTCAGATTTAGCAGGAACGATAATATTTGACGTGTAACTAAATATCACTCCCTGATATTTCAAAAGGTCTGAGATGGTGACGCAGCTGGCGCTGACACGTCGATGCTGTGTTTGTGAAACTGGTTTCTGGAGATGGAGACTCACTTCGCTCCGCTCCGCTTTGCCTGGCTGCTGATGGGAAACCGTGTGCGGTGCGGAGCAGACGCCCTCCTCCAGATTCCTGTCATGCTCGTGTTACGCTCTCACAGTCACCAGATTCAGTTTCCACCTCTCTGAAACCTGCCGCAGAGTCCCTGTCGGGAGACCGGAGGCAGGCGCCCATCCACAGGGACTTTCAGCAACACGCTGCAATGAATCCCTGCCACTTAAAAGCGTGAACACAGAGTAAAGACGTCCACTTCTCTCCCTCTCTCTGACTTCATATCACTCCACGGAGACACTGAAAGCAGATGAGATGCGTCTCCTGCGTGCCTCAGTCGAGGGGAAGGGAGGAACCCAAACATGCCAGACGACGACCACCCTTGTATGTAGGGACTCGGTGTGATTGGAGAACTGCACGCTAAGTGACCCTGACTGGCTGTTACAACACAGAAGAACTGGAAGGTATAACATACGACAGTACAATAAGCTCAAGAGCTGAAAGGATTAATTGACCGTTCAGCAACTTTTGGTTAAGTGAATGCAAAATATTACCAGTTGAAAGGCAGTCTCCTGATCCCTGAGGTGAACATTTCCTGACCTCGTACGTTTTAGGAAGATGTGACCCTGTCACACTGGGCTCCGGGACAAACTTCACTGCTTCCTGTCATATGGCCGATGTTCCACAGAAACAAACCCCCCCGCTCCGGTCGAAGCTGTGAGCAAGGCTCAAACTCACACAACTCACCACAGCAGGCAGCACGGCCTGGACCGGCACCTCCTCCTCCTCAGACCCTCGTCCTCCTCAGAGCCTCCTCCTCCTCAGACCCTCCTCCTCAGACCCTTGTCCTCCTCAGAGCCTCCTCCTCAGAGCCTCCTCCTCCTCAGAGCCTCCTCCTCAGAGCCTCGTCCCCCTCTCCCTCTCCTCTCTGGCTTTTACAGCGACACAGAGTCCAGAGTCGCCCGTGTCTGATGTCGGCCAGCCAAGTGAAACATTTTCTCTACTTCCCTCTGTGGCAGATAGCAACTTTTATCTAAATGGACTTTTTCCTGAACTCCTAAAGAGTCCGTTTGCCTCGGTGGACCCTTCAGCCTGGTCACAGAGAAGTGTGTGTGTGTGTGTGTGTGAGGGGCGGGGGGTGTGAGGTGTTTTAAGTTCCTGCTCCTGTGGACCTTAGCTCGTGGCGGTGGGTAAACTGTGATTTGGATTCATTTTTAACTTCCTCGTCTCAGCTTTGTTGTTCACTCTGGACCTCAACACGTCAAGTCAAGTCAAGTGGAACACAACGCGTCACAGCCCTCGCTCTGTCAAATATTGTCTACGTTGTCAGGCTGGAAAAACAGTCAAGGCTGTCCAGCTGCCCCAGGGCCAGTCAGATCCTCAGCCGGGGCTGATAAGCTGCTGTAAATTATGTCACCAGTTTGGGTTTCCTCCCAGTGTTTCCTTAAGATCTGCCCATGAATCATAAAAACTTGCCCTGAGTCAGGTGTTTAAGGTCCTTACTGTGATACATACAGAATCAATGCTGGTAAAAAGGTAGGAGAACTGTGTTACAGAAATCTGACATGCTACAGTGAGACTGTGATATGGCAAACAGAGAGACCTAATCAGAAACTTGATGGCTCAGGCAATAACAAAACATGGTTGAACTGAATACATTTTATCTCAGTATTTATTATTTTAAGCTGTATTTTCTGAGGCCAGATTCTTTTCCAGTAAAACTAAACAGGCGTGCAGCTTCCAGGACTTTCCCTCCGCTGCCCTCTCTCCACCCTACATCTGAAACCAAACCATGTCGACTTTCACTCTTCCTCTTGTTTAGATATCATTTCCATCCTGCTCCACCCGCCCACCAGCCAGCGCCTGCCTCAGATCAACTAGTCCCATAGCAGCCGGTGCACTGGGTGAGCTGGGTGCACTGGGTGAGCTGGGTGAGGTGGGTGCACTGGGTGAGCTGGGTGAGCTGGGTGAGGTAGGTGAGGTAGGTGAGGTGGGTAAGCTGGGTGAGGGGGTGGGGGGTGAGGGGGGGTGAGGTAGGTGAGGTAGGTGAGGTGGGTGAGCTGGGTGAGGTTGGTGAGGTGGGTGAGCTGGGTGAGGTGGATGAGGTGGGTGAGGTGGATGAGGTGGGTGAGCTGGGTGAGCTGGGTGAGCTGGGTGAGCTGGGTGAGCTGGGTGAGGTTGGTGAGGGGGGTGAGCTGGGTGAGGTGGATGAGGTGGGTGAGGTGGATGAGGTGGGTGAGGTGGGTGAGGTGGGGTGAGGTGTGGCTGCACCTGCAGCTCAGGAGCTCAGCTACCTGCCCCAGCTGCAGCTCAGGTGATGCAGATGTTAAAGGTGACCAGAGGTGACTGAGAGGAATGCTCATGTTTTCCATTCTCTGGTGCTAATGTAGAAGCTGCTGTTTCAGCTGGAATTCAGTTCATTGCAATTCAGAGAAGAGATTTGTCACGTTTAGCAAATGTTTTCAAGACTAAAGTTAAGTTAAGTTAAGGAAAAAGTGTTTTCCTACCATTTTCCATAATTTGAAAGTTATAATACATCAAATGAAATTATCTGTATCTGACGCACACATCTGGCTTCATATGTACGTCAGAGGAGGACCCAGGAGTAGGAACAGTGTTCAGTATCCAGCATCATGTTCACACACCCTTTTCCAGCACTTTAACATCCAGGTACATATAGTTAATGGGAATGTGGTGGAGATGCTGGGAACAGACTTGTTCTCTCTGGTTTTGTCCCTGACAGAGACTGACCGTGTTGAGCTGCTCCCGGAGCCTCTGAGCGTGCTCGCTGTGCTGCAGCTCGGCTCGGCTCTTGTCCCGCTCGGCGTCGCCCAGGGCCCGGGTGAGCCGCTCCACCCGGGCGCTCAGCTCCCTCACGTCCCGCTCCAGCTCGCCCACCTGGCTCTCCCACTGGGACTGGGAGCCGTCCAGCTTCAGCCGCAGCTCATGCCTGCCCTGCTCCAGCTCCTGCAGGAGGTGGGGACAGGTCGACACATGAGGACACTGGACACGTCTCTGCTGCTCTTACCAGTGGTTTCATGAAAGCTGCTACGTTGATTAACCGTTTTACATGTTATGTAAGAAGTGCCGGAGTCGGATTTCATTCGGTTCTTATTCTTACGGCCGAGTTCGCTTGTTCTGTGCAGTTCAAAGGCACCACTGCTCTGCCTGCCTCTGAATCGCCCTCCAGGGACAAATAAAGTTTCTGAATGTGAGAACAAGCACCAGCCAGGCCCATTCAGAGACATGGATCATGGGAAATGTAGGACGGCTGGAAACTGAATGAAAGTTGACTATCGAAGCACCTCTGACGGTTTGCAATAATTAGATATGACATTAGAGGAACATCAGTCAGATCTGGTATCATGTGTTGACCTAAAGCTGAGACTTTGTCAGGAGCTTTTCAACAGCTGAACTGTGAATCCTTCCCTGTCTTAAGAAGGATTTTGTAGTCTTTTGACCTAATTTCAAGGGCAAATGGTCATCTTTGAGAAGACAATGATTCATAAATCATTTTAGAACTACATAATGATCAGAACAGTTGCTGCCAGATCTTTATTGCATTGAATAAAATGGACCTCTGAGTCGGCGGTTTGGCATGAGCCTGTGATTTATACCCGATAAGATTAAAGACTGAACGTCCAAAGAAAGACGTCACGTCCACCCTGAGAATAGAAAGGAGGGCACTGTTAATCTGTCCTGTCAGCTCAGGTGGTTACGGCTGCACAATAAAGATAACAAAGACCAAACGTCTGCAGACGGCGGCCTCCTCCTTCACCGCTGGGAGGCTCGACTGAACGTGCAGAAACTCCATGGCTAATCTCTCTGTCACAGACAGGTGTGTGAGATGCTGATTGAGAGCCCAGGCTGGAGAAACATCTCACCATAGGAGAGGAGATTCCAGTATGATTCCAGTATGAGACAAGTTCTCACAACATGCCCCCCACCCACTCCACTCCACCCCCCATGCTTGGAGGGGAGACGTCTCATATCCTACAGTTGTACCTTTTGAACATCTACCCAGAACTCACCTATGAACTGAATGTCTTACAGGCTCAGGAATTAGAAGTTATTTACAGACTACGCGTGAAAACCTTGAGAGAAGCAGAGAGGGGACAAATTATTCCAGTCCTATTTTTCCTATCATTTCCCATGACTGCAACATTTTCCCCTAATTTTCTAGAATGCATGGGAACCCTGTTCTGAACATGCACAAGTTTTTTCCAACATATCGTGTTCTGTAGATAATGTTAGAGATTCCACACACTGTTGCTCCTTGAATATCTGCTCTCTGATGCTGTGGACATTCAGCACACATTGGCCATTTGTATCCGGTTGTACAGTGAATACTACAGTTACTCTAAGTAGTTAGTAGGAGACGTGGTTATGTAAGGTGAAAGCTCAGTGTGTTACAGTCCAGTTTACATGAGAGGGAAGAGGACATTTCCTCTGCTTTCCACCCGCCCAGCCCCAAACACACACACACACACACACACACACACACCTCTAAAGCTCTGTAGACCACTTTTCATCCAAAAGCTGCTCCTCACACACACACGCACGCACAGAGAGATTCATCCTCAGGGTAGCAGAGAGCTTTCTCTTACCTCCAGCTTGTCTGCGTACTGCTCATGCAGCTTGTCCCTCTGCTCCTTCAGCTGCCGGTTTTCCAGGAGCAGCGCGTTTCCCAGCTGCGCTGCCAAAATAACCTCTTCCTCCTTTTGTTTGAGCGCAGCCACAAGTTCACTGGGCTCCTGATAATCTCTGATTTCCTCTGCTCCGTAGTGGAAGTACAAGTCCTCCGCCAGGTCCAGGCTCTTGGACTTGAAGTTCCACTGCTCCACTCGCTCCATTTGGTTGAGTTTGGTTTAAATAGTGAATAAATTAATAAATAAATAAGCTGTTTACTGGTCGGTGTCTCTGCAGCGGCTGTGGGGGTGCATCCCTGGGTGAGAGCAGCTCCACAGTGACGCTGTGTGAGCTGTCAACCGCACATGAAGCTCTGCGGGGGAGGGGGCGTGGCCTAACGTCACCTGCGCCTCCCTGGCCCCGCCCCTCACGTCACCTGTCCTCAGGCTGCACAGCGCTGGAAAATTACAGCACGAACTGAAGTGTGAAAAAAACAACAACCTTCTAACTTCAAACTATACATGATACGACGGCCATTGATGCATCTTACATCTTACAACATCTAATTTTTCACTTTTTTAAAAAACTTATTTCTACTGTTATATTTTTTTTTCTTTCCTTGCATAGTGTTTTAAGCACTTTCTTTGCAGCCTATGGGCCTTTTCCCTGTGTAATTTAGTGAAACTGACTCCGAGAAAGCTCAACAATGAGCCCATGTTGACTGTTTGGGGAGAACACAAATGGCGAATGAAAAATAAATAAATATTCATGAAAATCTAATATGAACAAACAAAAGAACAAAGCATGACGGTCACTGCTGCTTCTCCAGGCCCCAACAGGTGTACCAACCTGATACACAGCCTCAGGTGCTCACCCTGGACCAGCCAGTTACCAACACACAAACAACAACATGGACAATAGAAACATAAATATGCCAATCAGGATAACAACATTATCTAACTAAATCTAACTAAATTACCCAATGGTTCAATTAGATTTACTCTATTTACAACTAAAGCTAAAAGCTCAGCATCACAAACAGCTCCAGCAGCAGGAAACACTGTTCTGTTTAAAATGTTGAATGCATGTTTAACACATTTAAACACAGGACAGATACAATTTATTGATATTACAGTTTTTTAAATGAATCTAAAACATCTCTCTGCTTGTTCATCTGTGCAAAAGTCAGGCCTGAATCAACATCAGACAGATGTTTGTACAGTGCAGACACAAACAATGGATCTGACTGGTTTCTAAAGAGAGGGAGAGGGAGAGAGAGAGAGAGAGAGGGAGAGAGAGATCAAATTGTCAGTAAGATAAGACTCAGTGAACCTCAGCCAAACAAAAGGGGCATTGCCAAGGTGGGTAAACATAAACACTCATCTATAATGTAAATGCAGGTACAGTACAGGTAGTTGTGAGGCTCAGAGTCTTAGAGACTAAATATTCCCTCATCAGTACTTGAGTTTCACATTATATTATTTTACTGTATTATATGTACAAGATCAACAGGTGGGTGTATGGTGTGTGTATGACTGTGCTCAGGACAGGCAGAGGAGACACACACACATGCCAGACTGTGTTTGGATGCGAGGCAGAAACTTAAGCTGTGAACAAATCTCCTCGTCTCACACGAGCACAGGTCCAGTCATCCGTCCACTCCACAAGTGCACGATCAGGGGAGGC
This sequence comes from Karalla daura, assembly GCA_029224185.1. Lineage (NCBI taxonomy): Eukaryota > Metazoa > Chordata > Actinopteri > Chaetodontiformes > Leiognathidae > Karalla > Karalla daura. Next base: position 23,191,584 of record CM055198.1, read on the forward strand.
TGCTGGGGTCTGCTTTGTCTGGACGCTCGCCAGAGGTCAAAGGTCACCCCCCCCCCCCCCACACACACACACACACACACACACACACACACAGGGTTTCATGGAGCGGGAGGGGGGGGGCAGTGTCAGGGGGATAAAGGATTAAGCATCCTGACGCACGGCCACGCTTTTGTTGTTAAAGTGTCTGCGTGTGTGTGTGTGTGTGTGTGTGTGTGTGTGTGTGTGTGTGAATGTGTGTGTATATGTGTGTGTGTGTGGTTTCTGTACATATGGCAGCAGGGGTGTGGAAACACTCTGCCACTGTCCTCATTGTTCCCGGTCGTTTCATGGGCGCTTGTGCCGTAAGCGTGACGAAGGCAGCGGCTGCTAACAGGAACACATGTGCACTCAGACGAGAGGAGGAGGAGAGGAGGAGAGGAGGAGGAGAGGAGGAGAGGAGGAGGAGAGGTGGAGGCCGTACAGCCACAGCAACACATCCAAACAAAGCTGATGAGGCCAGTGTGTTTGTGTGCCCGGCCGTGACAGACGTCTTATTAGACACGAGGCAAGACTCTAACAAAAGACCGATCGCACGCTTTCAAGTTCTAACAAGGAAAATAGGCCTTTTCTTTCTGAGTCATACCTCTGAGTCCCTTTCCTCTTCGCTCCCACAGTGATGTGACCCTCAAGTTCAAGGATTTCTGATGTAGGAGCTTCGGCAGCAAATGGCTGGGAGAGACACGTGTAAAAGCCTGGATCAAGTTTTAGATCAAAGAACTGTGAGTGTCTGAGTAAAGCTGCATGAAACAGTGCTGGGAGAAGCTGGTCTGACTGCAGCATCTAAACTTCTGTCCGGCAGAGAGTGCAAAACATCGCTGGACAAACATAATCAGTAGATCATCACAGAGATCAGAAAACTGTTCAGACTGAGGACCGCATTATTCACGAGGGATTGCTGTGCTAATATTCAGCCACTGGAGTAAAATTGCTAATCCTATGTCTGTTACATATGGTTGCATATCTGCAACATATGGTGCATTTTTATTAACTTCAATTGTGAGGGCATAGAAAGCACCCTGGATAGAGAGAGAGAGAGAGAGAGAGAGAGAGAGATAGAGAGAGAGAGAGAGACTATTCTAAAAGTGTGTAAAAAGACCTAAAAGCTACAGAGGATTTAAGACTTTATGTAATATACTCGCACACTTTCTCTGGATCGATGTTTCAGAAACTGAGGAAACATTTAACGCGTCACTAAAGTGGTGAATTGCTCAGAATTGCAGTGTGTGATTTAAAGGACATAGCTCTACTGACCCCTAGTGGACAAACTGTTTAACAACAGTTTAACAGTACTAAGCAGAATCAATAAACTTCATCGATTGATTGGGAGGTTAAATTTGTTACACTAGTACCTTCACAGTATACATCAAATAAAATATGAAAGAGCAAATGTTTGATTAGTAAAGACAACATTGTAATAGTATGGACAATAATAACAGCATTAAAGAAATGGCTAGATCTACTTGGCTTCTTCAAACGATAGGAATAGAGTAGAATGAAATGGAGTGGAATATAATGTCTCTGTATTAGACTCACTGTATTAGTCTGATGATTGGCAGATGTTACGTATTGCAGCAGTGAAGTGGAGGCCTAGTGGTAGAGAAATAAAAAGCAATATACATGCAAACATAAACACAAAACACTTCACAAAAAAGACCATAGTGTGACAGTAAATACTGCTCTCCATTCTCCAGACATGAAGGGATGAGGATGCAGCAGTACTCAGTAGCGCTCAGCAGACTGAAGCGCCTCTGCAGAGGAGGCAGCAGGTGGAGGAGCAGGTGGAGGAGCAGGTGGAGGTGCAGGTGGAGGTGCAGGTGCAGGTGCAGGTGGAGGTGCAGGTGGAGGTGAGGTGTAGCGTCTGCGCAGCCTCCGTCCAGCAGGGGGCGCCGGGGACCGAGCCGCACGTCTCCGTGGAACGAGGAAGTAACACGAATAAACAAGAGTGAGGTCCAGGCAGAAGTAGATCATTGTAACACCTGCTGTCCAGGCTGAGACACCTGTCCAGCGGCAGAGGCGATGGACCGGAGCCCGGGGACAGTGTCCGCCCTCAGGGCGCTGGGGTGAGTGGCGCTGCGTGGCCGTGGGTGTGGTGGGGGTGTCGCTGTGTCTCACCTGTGGCTTCACCTGCTGCTCAGGTACCAGGGGGGCCGCTGCCTGGCCAGATGTGGCTGTGATGAGCTGCCCTGTCCCCTGCTGTCCTGGCTGTGTGCTCAGCTCAGAGCTGTCTGTCCAGAGCTGCAAGGTCTGTCTCTCTCTCTCTCTCTCTCTCTCTCTCACACACACACACACACACACACACCTGTCTGGGCATGGCTACTGTCCTAATGCACAGTCCCGTCTCTTCAGTGTCTGGGAAGAAATACAGTCTGGTCTGTTTAGTCTTTGACAGAAGTTGACTCAGGGTTAGAGGAACGTCTCCAATTTGTCCAAGGAACAGCTGCACGTGACCCTTCACTCGCTCATAAGGAAGTGTTCATTACTTTCCCTGTGCCAAGAAAGACTCTGTTCTCCTGTCCTGCTAGTTACACCTGTTACTAGTTCCCTCGCTTTGTTACTAGTGGTACTGTTACTAGCACACTTGTCATCCTGGCACTGGAGAGTTCACCCGTCCACCATCTCACTGGCTTTGGACCCACTGGTGTTTTCAGGGTTCTGCTGAGGACACAGGGAGAACCGGGGACTTGCTGCTATGAGACGGAGCGGCTGTGAATGTGGCGTAGAGATGAACTCGTCTCGTCTTTGCTTCCTGTTCCAGACTCAGGCGGCTCAGGCGACGTGTTGCTGGTGGGAGAGCTGAGACAGCTGCTGTCCAACATGTCCTCTCCTCTCATCGAGCAGATGTCTGACGTGCTGGACGCGCCCGTCCTCAACAACGTCACTGGTGAGAGATGAGTCCACTGTGCTGGGTTGCCATGTTGAGATGACAGTGGTGTAGGTACTCCCAGTATAGTTACATGTCACTTCTCTGGGACATGAGTGTAGCCAGATTAAATCGACACAGATTAAGTTTTTCATTTTGGCGTTTCTGCTGAAAGTTTTGCTGCCAGGACAGTAGATTGTCTGCTTCCATCCTCATCAACAAAGACACATTTGTTGTTGCATGTTTGCAAATATTGACATATTTCCTGCCTGACTTTTTGAAATGAAGAGGATCTTGTCTAAAAAGTATTTTCTTCCTCAGATTTCCTAGTATCAGAGCTACAAGCAGCTCGCATGATCAAGCAGAGAGAACAGCTGGGCGAGGAGAAGACCACAGAGGCGGAGCCTCCAAAGGAGCAGCGAGTTGAAGGTCGCAGCTGTGAGCTCACTGAGGAGCAGGGAGGAGATGAGCAGGATGAGGAGCGAAGGAGGGCGGAGATGCAGGCAGAATGGGTGCTGCTGCTGCGTGCCCTCGACATGGACACGTCGTGTGAGTTTTCAGATGTGATGAGTGAGGTAAGTCTGGAGACTGAGTGGTGGTAGTCGTCTCTGCAGGCTGAGCAGCGCTCAGATGTTCCTCTCCATGTCGGCCTGTCACAGGTGCAGTCACGGCTGGCTCGTCTACCAGGAGGAGACATGATGAAGCCGCTGCTCAGCAGCCCCCTCAGCTCGCAGCAGTGGGTAGGTTTCCAGGCAGAGTACCACCTCATCTCTTCATCTTTTCTAACTCCCATCACAAGCTCTTCAGCCTGCTGCCTTTGTTTCTCTTCAGAGCCGAGTTAAAAAGCTCAATCAGGTTCTGTCAGAGGACTACCAGTGTCGGCGACAGATGATGATCAAACGCTTTCAGGTCACGCTGGAATCATTTGCATGGGGAGAGAAGCAGAAGGTAAACTTCTATATTGAACCACCTCATGAGAGTGCAGAAATGTTTTTGTGATATTGTGACAGTATTTTCAACATTTATCTATTTCCTATTACCATTTTTATTCCCAGTATTTAGGTTTTTTTACTTCTTGGCATAAAGGAAATACATCTACAGAGTCATTGATCAGTTCTGACTTCTTTTATGTCTGGTGGTATTTGCAGGAGCGTAGTGAAGCTCTGGCATCAGTTCCTCCTCTCTCCTCCCTGCCCAGCACCTCCAGGGTGTCCCTGTCTCACCTGATGTCAGCCAGAGAGGATCAGTCCTTCATTGAGCCGATCAAGGCTGGAACCAGCACCCCGGTCTACAAGGTCCAGCCATGAGCTGCGAGCCGTGCCTGTGGCTCTGACTGAAGGCATCTAACTCAGCTTTGCTTTTCTCTCTGCAGACACTGATGGGCAGCGTACCAGACAGAGGAGGGCGGCCCGGGGAAATCGAGCCCCCCATGCCAGCGTGGGAAGACCGAAGAGCGAAAGGAAACTGGTCAGGACGAGGAGGTGGACGCCAGCAGCGCCACAGACATCCAGACAAAAAGAAGAAAGGGAAGAGAGAGTAATGTCTCTCTTAAAAGCTGTCTCTTTGGGTTTTTTGTTTAATTTAACAAGAAATAATTTTTTACTTAAATCCTCAATAAGAAGGAAAATATGCTGAGAAATGCTATTTCTAATTTTGTAGTTAAAAATTAATGAATCAGTTATTGTACACAGACTGATTTTAAGTTTAAATTCATCGCTATAATATACTGGTATATGACCAGATATCTTTGTTTCTATGAAAGAAAAGAATTTTTGGATTTGCACTATCATGAATTTGTTTACCAAAGAATAAACCTAAGTAATCAGATGTGTTCTTCTTTTGTGTCAAATAAGATTTTCAGACATGATTTAACCCTGTTATCACCATGGACAAGGAGATGCTGATTGTGGAGGAGCCAAATCATAAGAGTTAAAATCATAATTAAAATGTCAAACAGAATTTTATTTAATATTGAATTTATAATATTAATTTATGTGGACCTGCGACGGGTCTTCTTTGGATCCAAACTAATCAAAACTAGACAAATTTGACAAGTTGCTTTTTAAAATAACATACATTTGAATATAACATAATATATAATATAAATACATTTAAATAAAGTTATTAAATAACAATTACATTTCTCTTTATACTACTTTGTCCGATGGGAGTATCGTAATAATAAAAATAAATATACACCATTTTAATACTACGAAATGACTGGAGCCGGTTGTGCGTAACACCGGAAGTTGTCCGTCAGAAATATGATGTAACCGGATGTAAGACACAGAAGGTTCCGGATCGTCCAGAGGTCGCAGTAGCAGCGTCAGTAGCAGCATCGTGTGTTTTCTACCTGCCTGATAAACTCACTTTACTACCAAAAACCTCAACATGCCCAGAGGCAGCAGAAGCCGTACATCCAGGATGGCCCCTCCAGCCAGGTAAAAACAACATTCTATTTTATTTTCCGCTATTTGTTGAACTGTTGGTTAAGCTAATGTAGCTACTAGCAGCTTTACGTAGCGGTAGAGCAGAGACGTCACGGACATTAACCTGCGACTACAGACTCACTTTAGACCTGATCATGAAGGTATTTATACACTGTTACGTCTTAGCTCTGTAGAAAACGGACATTTTGAACTTAAGTCATTCATTAATGTAGTGAAGGTCACAGAGTAATCTGTGTTTTACCCATAACCTTGTTGGTGTATTGACATGTTGCTAGGACTCAGTTTGTAATTAAATATACTAGAGGTAGGTTTTTAATACACCACAGTAATACACAATAATGTATGTTATTCTAATGATTACGAAATACTGTAACTTTAGATACCTAGATAATATTTGATATGAATGTCTCTATACGTAGCTCCACTGCCAAGCTGTCCTGAGAGAACCTCATACAGTGACCTCAGATGACTACTCAGACACAGACACAGACATGTAGAGTAGTATAGAATAAACTTGACTTTTCACTGAAAGTAAATAATTTAGTTTATGTTGAGGAATGTAGTTTGGCTGTGGACATTTGTCAACACGTGCTGTTTCTTGTGTACACCTAACATTATCAGAGAATGAGCTGAGAATACTGCCAATATAAAATCACTTATCAACACTATGGATTTTCTGTACACTGGTTTACATTTAAAGGTTTCCTTTCATTGATATTTGTTTAAAGCAAGGTTTAACAACACAAATGTTGGCTTTTTATGTAAAACATGCGCTGCCTTCACAGGAGAAAAGAATAGAAATGTTTTACTATCATTGTACTGGAACCAGAGGAAATGCTAGTATAACATAGACTATATATATATATATATATATATATATATATATATACACATACATATATAACATATGCAAGGATACCTTCTAGGGTGCAGAGAAATCCAGATGTTTGGTGTTTTAATGGCAGACACTATTTATGCAACATGATGGTTGTGTATTAGAGGGTTTAATATGGTAACAGCGGTAACGGCATAAAAACTGAGCATTTATGCTGATTTACATGTCTTCTTGTATTGTAAGATGTCTTATTTTTCCCATATGAACAGCCGGGCTCCACCATCGCCCCCTCCCATGGCCAGGGCTGCCCCTCCTCCCTCCTACGCCCCAGCTCCGATGCAGGCCCCGGCCTCTGCGGTGGGGGCCCCGGCCGCCGCGCCCCGCCAGCCCGGCATGTTCGCCCAGATGGCGACGACGGCGGCCGGGGTGGCGGTGGGCTCGGCCGTGGGCCACACCATCGGCCACGCCATGACCGGAGGCTTCGGAGGAGGACACTCAGAGCCGGCCAGGCCTGACGTCACATACCAGGTAAACAGAGGTGTCTAGCCGCTCAGAGGACTGGAATAGCTGTAGGGCAGATTAGTGTGTCTCACACACAGTGGCAAGTATGTGTTTAAGGTTTGGAGAAACAGACAGAGACAGAAACAGTCTGTAATCCTCAGATTAGAGGAAACGCATGAAAGTAAGGAAAAATAATCAGCAACAGCAGGACCGTCACTCTGTGCGCTATAATCTAAACATCTTGATGGAATTACCAGCACTGAGTGGAGTCAGTGCTACCTGATTAGAGTGTTATTATTGTTTGCCTTCAGTCTGGTTTCTGTTGGTGGTTTCACTGTGTTTATACTCAAACACTCTGTGGAAACGGGACTAAATGAAGCATGTGCAGGAAAACAGAGACGTTGTAAACTGTTAGTTGTTAAACTAACATCTCAAGTTGTTTCAGACCATTTATCAGAATCAGAAACATTTACTTCAGGAATTGCTACACAACTTAGTTACACAGCTACAAGGAATTTGTTAAGTGCAAACAAGCCAGTTTAAAAGCATAAATAAACACAGGAAAAACTCAATAGCAAGTAGAGAAAAGTGTCTGCGTGTGTGGCCTCTGAACACATTTCACCATGTTGTGGTTGAGTGGTGTGAACTTTGCCCAGTGAGAACGTGTTTATTGTCGTACTGCTCTGGTGTGAGCTCTGCTCCTCCTCAGCTTCATGAACCTGTCGTCCTGTTGTCTCAGGAGCCGTACCAGGCCCAGCCCATGTACCAGCAGCAGCCTCAGTCCATGTACATGCAGGAGCCGCCCCAGCAGCAGCCGCAGGCCTGCTCCTATGAGCTCAAGCAGTTCATCGAGTGCGCCCAGAACCAGAGCGACCTGAAGCTGTGCGAGGGCTTCAGCGAGGTGCTCAAACAGTGCAAGTTCGCCAACGGTGAGTGATGACGTGCATCAGGCTTCCAGCCTCAACATATCCATGCCTGGTAGCCCAACAGTGCCATATGGGACCAAACAACAATTAGCATCTTGCCCTCACTCTTATTTTATCTTCAGTAAAGCCTCTGCAGGTTATACATCTTCTGTTCTTTGCTGTCTTGAACGTAACACTGCCAAATGTGGAGGCTTAGTCAGATGTCATGAATGACTTTGTACTCCTGACGTCAGCTCTGATGCAATGTGTTGCAATACCAAGTGTGGCCACGGAGGGGAGCACTTCTAACTTCCCTGTTGGATAAATGGAAAGAAACTCAATACATGTGGCAGTACATACTACATCTGTCAAGTTTATTTTCCTGTATTAACGATTGTCAGACATGCCAGATTCATGTATGGTGGTTATAATTATTTAGAAATGTTGTGATTAAAGGTTAATTGTGTCCACAGGTATGTCCTGAGGCTGAGACCAGCACGAGGCCAGGACAGAGACTGAGGAAAGCAGCAGTAGCAGACAGTAAATCACCAGAGATCAATAAACATGCTTTCATACTGACAGCTGATCAACCAGCATCCTTGTAATCATTTCTCAGGACAGTGCTGCGGAGTTTGTAATAATAGTCTTATAAATAATGTTTATATATTTTGGTGTTGCATGCCTGGATTGTTCTCCATTAGCCTCAGTGCTGTTAGCTTGATGCTGCTTCACACCAGTAGAATGCGAAGCACTGAGTCTGTGGATCATAATAACCTGTGAACCCTTTAGTTTCCACCCTCGGACCGTTAATGTTCTCAGTGGTGGCACAAATAAAGCACTTGGATCATAGACACCGACGTGTACGTGGATTTCTTTCATCGTCTGTGTGGTTGTTCACCTGGAATGACTGAAGGAAGTATTTCTCTTTCTGCTCTCTTTTAATAAAGTGGAAACTATGGCACACTGGTTTAATGTTTTTAAAAGCTTTAGCTGAGCTACATGGTAACTGCAGCGGTACAGCTGAGGAGCACAGACACACCCAGCCTCCCAGTAGATGATTGATCCAGGACCAGAAGAGGAATCTGGTGAAGAACCTGGAGCGCTGGTTCTGACATCTCACCAGTAACTTCACCAGACGGCTTCAGCCGTGAACCTGAACCTGATGGCAGGTGTGTTTGAATTATACCTGACCTAGTGTTTAATGACACATTGTCTCTAAGTGTGTTTCCATTATCTCTAGAAACATGCACAACTTGCATATCAGAGCAAATATGGAAACACTTAAAGGTTGAAAAACAACTTCTTTACAGCTTTGTTTACATGTCAAACACTGGACATACAGCATCACATGTTTCTGTTGAGATGAGACAGTGTGGAGGGACACTGAACTCTGAACCTTCTCCCAACAATCTCCCAGAGGGATCAATCAAATATCTCTAAATCAAATTAAAATATCTGATAAAACAATGTTGTACATATCCACTTTGGTGGAGTCCTGCGGGATGATATTTTATGAAAATTATGTGATTTTGCAAGAACAAACTATGAGAATTACTGCAACACCAACTAGCAAATGTACTAAATAAATGTTTTTTGTTTTTAATTTTGCAATGCAGCCTGTATTTAGATTTTCTAACTTTCATTTCAATATTTGCAAAAACAAAACATGAATAAGGTCGTGGTGATGTCTAGGGACCTGCCGTACAGAGCATCTTTGACTGGCTACAGATGAAGCCCAGCTAGAGGTGGCTTTTCTTCCTGGGTCCCCTTAAATTGGGCTGGTTCATTCATGGATGCCACCGGGGTCCAGCACCTGTCCTGTCAGTCCAGCCAGATCAGACCTGATGAATGTGAGAGGAGCTGCAGGTTAGTGCAGTATCAGGTCCAGGGTGTCCAGGGTGTCTGCTGCAGCAGGGGAGGAGGAGGAGGAGGAGGAGGAGGCTCTGGGCTATTTTTGGTCCCTGACATTAAAGCTCACCCTGTGAGATGGCAGCGGCCCCACAAAGGGACAGCACAGCACGGGACAGCTCGGCACAGGACCACCCGGGTCTGACCGGACCTCTGTTCGTCTGCTACTGAGATTTAACGATGGAACAGCTTTAAATCGGGGACGAGACGAGGTGAGTGACTTCAACTAAATGAGCAAAGAGCCAGAAGCAGAGCCAGGCATGGAGCTGCTGCTCCGGCTCTGAGGAGGAGTTCAGATCCTGCAGGTGGACTTTACCAAACGTCTCACACTGTGGTTAAAGGTTAAAAGTGAATAGGAATAGTGTGAAGTTATTCAGCTGAGAAACATGGGGCAGGCTCCTCAGCCTTCTGTATCTCTACACGCCAACATAGCAGCAGCATATCAAGGACATTTACTAGAGTGCAGCTGTGTTTTTGTTCTGTGCTTCTTTGTACTTCTGCTCCAACAAAACGCACCACCACACGCTTTCCAATATGTATGCTGTAGACACATATGTCTTTTATTATTTGTTTATGTTAATATGTTAACAGCATATTTATGTCATTGCCATGCACCCATAATCCAGACCAGGCATGTGGCGTGTTGCTGCAAATATAATTTGAGATATTCTGTTTTAATTCCTTCAGGAAAATGTAACAATTTTATTGTGAAAAATAAACTTTTTGCAAACAAATCATTGTTTACATTATGCTCCATAGCAATGAGGTGTAGTTTGAATAAGCCAGTTTGGAACAAAATAATCTGGTAAATAACTAAATGTAACTAAATGTAAATCAAGTAATCCACTTTAATAATAATAAAACAGAGCGTTAGCAGCCTGTGAACCTTTGAGCATGTCTTCCTTAGAATGTGACGTAAACAGCATAAACATCAGTCCCCTCATATTCAGCCATTTAAGCAGCTCTGTGAGTATTAAAGTTTTCACTAAAAGGCATCGTCGCTAACAGACCGTGTGACCCCGCTCACAGCAGGAAGCCTGTTGTGACCCGAGGCAGAAGCAGCTGAGAGCAGTCTGGTTGGAGGAGCAGCGTCCGCGCCACCATGACCAAAGAGGAGGAGATCCCCGACAGCGTGGGAGCCCAGGAGTTCTACGACAAGTATGAGACCAAGGAGGTGCTGGGGAGGTAGGTGTTCAAAGATCCTCTGACACAGTCCCAGTGCTGCTGCTGGGCCAGTGGTGGGCGCTCTTCCTGCTTCAGCTGCTGTACTGTACTGTACTGTACTTTACTACACTATACTATATTATACTATACAATAGTATAGTCTCCTTGGGGACAGACTGACTACTATGATGCTGTTTACATATTTACTCTCATATGTAAACTACTCATGATGACAATGATGCCATTGTTGTTCCCATGTCAGGGTCAGAGTTTGTGGCTCTTGAGCGGTGGAAATTCAACTGGTTCTTAATTGGTTCTTCCAGTTGAACCAGATCCAGCATTGGAACCACTTTGGTGGAAAAGGAGTTACATCAACCTGTCATGGCACCAGACACCAGACTGGGTCACTATTGTAAAGTATTGTTTCTTTGGGAGTGTTAAATAGTTCTAATGAAGCAAATAAAACTTAAATTTAGCCTTTGATCAGAAGACTGACACCACCACATGTACTTTAATTATATTGAAGGTGAATTAAATCTAACAAGAACTAATCGTTCTCTGAAAGAATCTCACGCTGTCTAGACACTATTCACACCATCACAGAGCAACATTTGCCAGGATGCAGAGACAGAGTTGGATTTTGTCACCTTTGTTACCTCAGAGCTGGTATCAATCATCTTATGTAACTCTTGGCAATAAAGTAATTTGAGTACATTTCCTCTTACTGTCAAATAACAGCCAGAAATGTTGTGAACCACTGATCCACAACACAAATAGATGTCATCTTTAGCACCACAGATAATTTGTGCTCCCCACATCCTCCCACTTTACTCTAGAGTACGATGTAACGTGATGCAGCTCAGCGAGTTATGCTGTTTTAATAGAGAGTGCACTGTAGTCTGCGGTGTGGCCAGTACAAAGGGAAGCCCACTGGTTTCCCAGAAGTTTCCCAGCAGCCGCTGAGAACAGCTCTCCCCTCTCATTGTGATTCTCCTCCATCGGTCGGACGGTGGTGCTGTTATGTAAGCAGCCGTGCTCTGCTGCATTCACGAACCGCAGCGTGTTCTGGACAAAGCCTCAGTGTTGAGAGCTGCCCGACCGGACAGCACGCTGCGGGTATTACATAACGTCACTCACATACAGGTCACAGGGTCACCGGTTGTGGGCAGTGAGTGTGTGTGTGTGTGTGTGTGGGCTCGCTCACCTCTGTACAAAGGGCCAGTGAGTCCATGCGAGGACATGGATTTCACCTCCCAACCTTTGACTCATCCCTCGGGTCAGTGGTGTTTGATAAGCAGCAGGATGAAGCAACACTGCCACAGATCGGTGTAGTATTCAGTGTAGTAGAAAGCAACCTGTTCATCCTGCTCATCAGCCCTGGAGGGGTGAGTGGGCAGCCAGAGGTGCAGGTCAGAGGTCAGCGGATGTTCCTCTTCCTCAGGGGCGTGAGCAGTGTGGTGCGGCGCTGCGTCAACAAGCGCACGTCTCAGGAGTACGCGGTGAAGATCATCGACATCACGCCCTCGGACCAGATGAACCCCGAGGAGACCGAGGAGATCCGAGAGGCTACAGCCAAGGAGATAGACATCCTGAAGAAAGTGTGCGGACAGGACAATATCAGTGAGAGCGTCTCCTCTAAAACACCACAGCAGCTGCAGGTTTTGTTTGTGCTCACTGATAAAGTCCTGACCCGGTGTGTCTGTCCTCTTCAGTACAGCTCAAGGATTGCTATGAGTCCAATGCCTTCTTCTTCCTGGTTTTTGACCTGTAAGTGTGATTTCAGAGTTATGAGCTTGTCAATTCACGCTGACTTGCAGCTGGTTAAAAGTCGTATTTTCTCTTCCCAGGATGGAGAGAGGTGAACTCTTTGACTACCTCACAGAGAAAGTAACTCTGAGTGAGAGAGAAACCAGGTCAGAGTCTCATTTCAACATTCGACCTTCAAATGAAAGCCATGAATTATCCTGTGACCCTGATTGTAAAACAGCTGGGAGGCTGTGTAAAAACTCTTTGGAAATCAGAGCTCGATATTACGAAAAACGTGAAACTGAGCTGGGTGTGTGTTGGTTCTAGGAAGATCATGCGTGCTCTGATGGAGGTGGTCCAGTTCCTGCACGGCCAGAACATCGTCCACCGGGACCTGAAGCCTGAGAACATCCTCCTTGACGACCAGATGAACATCAAACTCACCGACTTTGGCTTCGCTGTGCAGATCAGCCCGGGCCAGACGCTCAAAGGTGAAAGCAGTATTACAACACTGCTCTGAATACATTTCAAACTGTTTCAAGGAGATTAGGTTACATCTGGATGGTGTAAATCACACGTTTTGTGTAAAATAGTCAGAAGTTGTTAACAATGGCAGTATGAACAGATTCAGCAGAAGGTCTGACTGCAGAGCTGCAGAGCTGTGCTCAGCTGAGGGTTTATGAGCACAGCGCTCTAATAAAGCTACTGTGTTTACTGCCCGGACAGCCGAGCGGTGCAGCAGCTGCCGGCCCTCAGCGCAGAACCTGACTCTGGTTGCACAACCTGCTCCCAGCGCTCTGAGCTGCTCCCACAAAGGTTAAGAGGCAACGGGACACTCCGATCTATTTGCTGCAGTTCCCCACACTGACCTTTCAGACAGACAGCATCGGATCGCTGGGAGAGGGAACAGGAAACTAGAGGCTAATGAGACTGATCTCCACTGTATCATTCAGCGCTGCCTGTAGAAGGCCAGTGTCCATGAGCAGATCTGTAGCAGAACGTTCTTCAGCACCCGTGGAACAACTGATCCATCATTAAGTTAATGTGAAAAGTCAGGTGAATATTCATGACTATGAACAGCAACAACTACTGAACAGCTTTGCACAGAGTACCACACGTTCTGCTAGATATTATTGCCACCTCCTCCCCTTCCATCATCTCAGAGGTTTGTGTCCAAACAGAACCCCTGTGGTGACACATCCTCTCTTAGCAAGCTTTGGTAACTTGGTTGCAAAGATTCACTAATTTGGCTCATCTGTGATGCAGAGGTGTGTGGGACCCCTGGTTACCTCGCACCAGAGATCATCGAGTGCTCCATGGATGCAGGTCACAAAGGATACGGCACTGCTGTGGACATGTGAGCTTGCAAACAGAAAACTCTGTATGAGTGTTTCTGGGTGTCACACATTCAGAATAATGTACCTTTGCACTTGCATGCTTTGTAAGGTTTGGTTTTCTGGCTGGTTCCTGCAGATGGAGTTCAGGGGTGATCATGTACACGCTGCTCGCTGGCTCTCCACCCTTCTGGCACAGGAAACAGATGCTGATGCTGCGCATGATCTTGTCCGGGAAATACGACTTCTCGTCTCCGGAATGGGAGGACTGCTCGGACACGGCCAAGGATCTGGTGGGTCACGCCTCAGCCTGTCCCTCTCCACCTGGTTTGATCTTAGTCCCACATCTGATGCTAGAGTGACCGAACGCTCCACCTGCTTTCCTCAGATCACTCGGATGCTGGTGGTCGACCCAAAGCAGCGGTTCACAGCCAACGATGTCCTCAACCACCCGTTCTTCTCACAGTACGTTGTGAATGAGGTGCGAGAGTTCAGCCCGTACAGGCGCTTCAAGGTGAGGCGATCACGCTGTTGCTCAGATACCACTGTTTACATTTTAGAAATATACTGATGAGCTATGGCACAGACATCTCTGAACCTCTGTTAAACCGTCTCCTCCAGGTTATCTGCATGACTGTCCTCGCTACAATGCGCATCTACTGCAACTACCGACGTGCCAAACCCGTCACCAAGGACGTGATCAAGAGTGACCCGTACGCTGTGAAGCCCATCCGCAAGCTCATCGACGCCTGCGCCTTCAAGATCTACGGCCACTGGGTGAAGAAGGGCCAGACGCAGAACAGAGCAGAACTCTTCGAGAACACTCCCAAAGCCATCCTGCTGTCCATCACAGCAGAGGCCGACGAGCCGGCTCAGCACATCTGGTGACGAGCAGGTCAGGACACATCTGCCCAGAGCTCATGATGGAGGAGGCTCCTCTGCTCTGTGTGGCTTTGTACACCCCACTGTGTAAGAGATGAACTGGAGTCACACCTGCCAGAGGAGGTTTAGTTTCTAATAAGCTGTTTCGCTTGCGACCTGGTGGACCTATTTATTCCCAGTGTTGGACGATGTGTTCAACATCTCTGTCCAACGTGATTAAAAGAAGTTCATTTACTGCCTTAAATGACATCTTAAGCTATATTTTATATTGAATGCATGTTCTGATTCATTTATTCTTTCTTTGGTGACTGATGCAACTAGGGTCAATAACATCCATTCAGTTATTTAAAAGATGCATTGTGATTTAGTGAAACAAAATCTGAATCTCAAGCAAGACAGAAGTTTTCACTTTAGATGCAATATCAAGTTTTCAATGGCAAGTGATCGTTTTTAAGCTGAATGTGGAAGCGAAACCTTGCAATATGTTAATGGCATCCTTTACATAACATCTGTGGAGCCTTGGCTCAGCAGCCGCAGCCAGATTGGACTGAACTCGGCTTGAATATGAAGCAGTGCTCCTGCATACTTGAAATGGCTTGAACCTACATATCTGTGTGCTGCATGACTACTGGATCACTGCAGATGTACTGTTGAGCTACTAGTTAGCAGCCTCAAGGAGAAGTGGCAGCAATGTATGCAACATGTTTATTTATTCTAATTAATTTAACATGCAAGTATTGCTACTGGAACAGTATGAGCTAAATGTGATGCCTCTGAACTTTAACATGTTGGAGTGATTTTTTTCTGTAGTTTTGTCCACCACCATAAAGCTTAATGTATATAAAAAGATGAACCAGAGCCATTTTGAACAGTTTCTTTATTATAACACACAACAATAATTTAAGGGTAGGGGTCATTCCAGCCATCGTGTTTCATGTTCCTTACCATCAGAGAGGAAGTGGACAGGAGCGGAAGCTGGGAGCCCTGTAGGAGTGTTGGAAAACAAAAAACCTTAATGCAGGCATGAACAGGAATGCAGGCAGGGCAGCTTCTACCTTTCTGTCTAAACACACTTGTACTCGCTCCTGTGCTGCTGCGTGAGGCTGAGGGAGGCGCTCACACTATCATCGCAGGAGTGAGACCAGGCTGTTGCATGGTGTCTGACTGTGTCCACCACTGAGCAGCTGGAACAGAATTCTGCCATGCCTCAGACATCCTCTCCTCAGACGGAGGACATGTACGTACCGTGCTCAGGCCCGTCTTCAGGCTGGAGACCAGTCCAGGCTGCATGATGACTGCGCTGCTCTGTGGATAGTGGATAACAGTGACAATTAGTTTCAAACAGAGCCAAATAAAGTGAGGGGCAATGAAATTAGAGATTCAACATGTTAAAGTAGAACATCAAACACGCCACTTGTCAAAGTTTGTACATGGATTTGGACACAGATGAAGGTATGAGGCAGGTTAGTCTGTGTATTCACTCTGGCTGTAGGACACTCACAGTGAGCTCCCATGCTGCTGAGCCAGTGTGTGAACGCTGTAATGTAGCATGGTGTCTGACTGTACTTACTACTCCACCAGTAATACAGAATTCGTCCATGCATTCAGGCACATCCAGACACGGTTACATGCTACATGCCGTTAGCCCAGGTACATGTGCGCGATGACGAGGCGGCCTCACCTCTGCTAGCACATGTGGCTCGTCAGGATGGAGCTCCTCCATGTTGAAGTCATCTCCTCCACTCTGAATGCCATCCTCACTGTTCTCCTACTCGTTTTAACACGACAGTTTTCTTCTACAGTTTTCTACGTTTTAATTACCGTGTCGTGGTGAAGCCCAGCAGTTAACATACCAGTTACACAAGCAACCTCTGGACCTCCAGGTATGCCACGTATTCCAACCATCTTTAAAACCTGGCGTTGGTCCAACTCTTTCATCCATCCATCCATCCATCCATTATTCTACCTGAAGCCAGAAAATAAAATATTCCCTGTGAGATTAATCTTAAAGTTTTCATCCCTGGTTCTGTTAAAGATGAAACTTGAGGACAGGGCATCACTGCTCTCCTTCCAGTGAGGAATGTTAGCATCCTGTTAGCTCACTCTGCTTTATTTCCTGTAACTTCTTCTTCTTCTTCTTCCTGCTTTTGTCTTCTTCTTCTTCTTCGGTTTTATCTGCACCACTGCCACCTGCTGTACTGGCGTGTGACCTGAACAATGTCCGACCTGTCTCTTAAATAAACCTGATAACAAACGAGCTTTGATTGCCAGATTACTGCTTGTTTGTGCTGCTTTTATTGATTTATTCTATGATAGATTTATGCTTAAAGACATTCTATGGTATGTCTGGTAATAAATGTTCCCAAATTATCAATACATATTAATGTTAATTACATGGTTTCATGGCAGTTAGTGTGGGTTCATGGGAGCTGTGGTTTTAACTTGTAATCAACTTCTGATGTGAGATCTTTAGTCACCTTTATCATCATCCCTCATTATAATGGTATGAAAAGGCAGAGGGGAAAGAAAGTGGCAGCTGAAGGAAACACATGTTTTTAATATTCAAAGATTATTATTTTTATATGTCGACCCCCTTCAGTTTTGCAATAAGTAAACAAACAACCAAAGCAAACCTTTGCTTAGATGGTCCTCTGCAAATGTTAGTAAATAACAACTGGGTCCTTTTAACTGCCATTTCATTTTCTTAATCACATCAGGAATCAGAAACTTCTGCCTGGGAACTCTCTGCAGTTTACATTATGGTCCAGTGAAGCACGCACCAGGCACTGGTTTCTGGCTCCTAGGGCAGCACCATGAAGGAATCTATGCCTGCTTATTGTTGAAACAAGGTTTGAGGATTCTAATTTCAATACTTTGCACGCCTTTTGGTAAAGAAGACGCTAAAAAAGGCTACGTCAACACTACACTATGAATAATAACGCATTCATGGATGGATTTTGTGTTATTGAATGAAAGGATTTTTTGTGTTTGAAAGAATTAAACAGTTTTAGTTTTATTAGAAGACATGTTTGAGTTAACTAAGACACCAGAGAATCTGTGAGTTTTCTCCCTTGATAAAAGGAAAAACAAGAGAGACACTGAATGATGTTGAGCCCCTTGACTGGAGCTAAAACTCTGCAACAAAAACAACTTTAAAACTTAACAGAAACAGAGAGATATCATGGTCCAGTTAACACAACTATTAATTAAACAAGACTATTAGCAAAAAACTCAACAAATGAACGCCCAAATTAGCCAAACTGACAAAATTAGAGATACAGCAAAATGACTCGTTCTGTAATTAGCAAGTGGTAGTCGTTAGCCGTTGCTCGCCAGATCCGTGACGTCATGGCAGCGAGCCAATGAGCGGTGGGCGGGCCCTGGCCGGCTTCGCGCTGATTGGTGGGTTCCCGGCAGCGCTGCTCCTTCCTCGTCGGAGCTTCATTGAAGGGAGGTCAGCTAATGCTGAAGCTGCTGTCAGTGCCTTACCAACGCTGCCTCTACAAGTAAGTGTCACAGCTACTACTCATTAACCGTCTAAACTAGCACTCTGTCAGGACTATTCCTGCTTTAATGTCGTGTCAAGTGTGTAAACCGAGACAGCAGACAACGCAACAGCGGACAGGTAACATTCTGTCCTACCTCGACATTTTGTGCCAACTTGCAGCATCGTGCTACTATGAACGACCTGAAGCGCCTGTTTGGCAGTAAATGTGTGGTTTCTGTGCGTGTTTCTGGGTTTCTCGCCTCTCCATCCTCGCTGCCCGTGCACCGAGCCTCTGGGTGACGCAATCCCAGCAGAGGATGTCCACGGCTCGGCTTGTCATAAAGTTTTTGGGGGGGCGGGGGTGACTTTTACGTAACGGGTTTTTTCCTTCCACCCCGTTGTTTTGAGAGGAGATCCGTTGATGTAGAAACGATTGCACATAGGTATTCCAGTCAATGGATGCGTTTGCTGCCCCAGTGGGTAGAAGACATCCACTTGCATGCATGCATAGGCAGAGTGAAACAATGAGAGAGCAGGCAGCTGCAGAGCAAAAACAGCGAGCCCCTCCAGCCTGCTGCACAGCCCACTGCTGGGTTTCAGAGTCTCACTCTGCATGCTTTGCTTTGTTTTTCCCCACTCCCCAGCACAATGGCAACACTCTCACAGACAAAGGAGCTCTTCCGGAGAGCAGACGCCGTCTGCTTTGATGTGGACAGCACTGTCATCAAAGAAGAAGGCATCGATGAGCTCGCCAAGTTCTGTGGCGTTGGGGACGCCGTCACTGAGATGTATGTGCAGTACAGTCCACACACACACACACACATATGTACACTGTGGCATCACCTGATCACCTGGGTGTTCATGCCTCCTGGTTCTGTGTTTGTGGCAGGACTCGTAAAGCCATGGGCGGCTCCATGACCTTTAAGACAGCCCTGACCGAGCGGCTGTCCATCATCCGCTGCTCCCGGGAACAGGTGAACAAGCTGATCACAGATCACCCGCCTCAGCTGACCCCGGGGATCAGGTGAGTGTGTCGAGATGCTCCACTCGAGCCCTGTCAGCCGCTGCGTGGACCTCAGGGTCCAGTCAATGTGGGAATATTGACAGGTGCACATGACTGCACTTACCTCACCTTGTTACCCAAGCTGACCTACTAAAATAAACACTCTAAGGCACAAATGAGGGAAAAGGGATATACTGAGTGTGTTTGAATGGGCTATCCGTGTATTTTGATTCATTAGAGCTTTATTGAAACTACCACCATGTATTTATCAGACCTGCAGCAATGATTCATTCAGCAGTCAACTAATTATCAACTGATAAATAATCAACAACTCTTTTAATGATCAATTAGGGGATTTACGCATTCAAAAGCACACTCATATCAACTACAAGACAATTTGTGAAGTAATTTAAAATAGTAGAGTACGTACTGTAGGCACAGAATACATTAGTGGCATAGAGTAATTAACAGAATGTGTTTCAAATTAGGCCAAGTAGTTAATGGAGTTTCAGCGGGACAGTTCCCTGGTTGAATCCCAGACAGTCCCACAGTCCAAAAACATGTTTAGGTCAGTAAAAGGGAGGATTCCCTGTCACAGTGCTGAGGTGCAAAGTGTGCTCCTGTTGTAATGCAGAGATCAGACTGTCAATGAATGTGTGTGTGTGTGTGTGTGTGTGTGTGTGTGTGTCCTCCTCCAGGGAGCTGGTGGACCGTCTGCACCAGCGAAACATCAAGGTTTTCCTGGTCTCAGGTGGTTTCCGCTGCATCGTGGAGCACGTGGCCACACAGCTCAACATTCCTCTGCATCACGTCTACGCCAACCGGCTCAAGTTCTACTTCAATGGCAAGAACCGCAGCTCTGCTGCTCCAGAGTCTGAAGGCCCCGTCAGCCTGTTCTCAGGGCGCTCCTCTTCATTTCTCCTCCGATGACATCCTGTGTGTGTTTTGCAGGAGAGTATGCTGGCTTCGATGAGAGCCAGCCCACGGCTGAGAGCGGAGGGAAGGGCAGAGTGATCAGCCTGCTGAAGGAGCAGTACGGCTTCAAGACCGTGGTGATGGTGGGAGACGGAGCCACGGACCTGGAGGCGTGCCCCCCTGCTGTAAGCGTCCAGGCCCAGAGGTAATGCATGTCTGCAGGAGGAGGAGGAGAATAACGACGTGCCTTCCCTGTGTCTGTGGCCCGCAGAGCGCCTTCGTGGGCTTCGGGGGGAACGTGGTGCGGCCGCAGGTCAAGGAGCGCTCTGCGTGGTACGTGACCAGCTTCGGGGAGCTGATCAAGGAACTTGAAAAGATCTAAAGATGCTGGAGGAGCACGTTACTGATTTTAACATTTTATATTTGCACCCAAGGGCGTGCCTCTTGACAGTTTTAACCACTGCACAGTGTCCTTCGACTCGTAGACTTTTTTAATGACGCCAATGTTTACACTAGTGAGACCAATCTGACCTTCATGGGGAGCCTCCCCTGACTTCATACCAGTAGATACTAAACCAGTCACACTACACTGTCTACATGGAGGTGTTTAAGGTGATCTTTTTTAGATGCTATTGCACTTTTTGCATCAAAAGCTGTTTAGGTAAGCTAATATGTCATGTACAGTGAGCGATAGAGAGTCTGTGTGGATAGTGAGAGTGTAACCAGGCATGTCGGTGACTTTATCTGTGACTCTGGTTCTGTATAGAACATCAGCAATAAACACAAGAACATGCTGTAAAAGATGTTTGAACCGCTTTAATCTGTGTCTGGTCCTTCACGCCTCCACTGACCCTCTGAGCAAGGAACAAGCAGACAGGTAAACATGCTTCCTCTAACAATAAAATCTGATATTACAAGACGCAGCCCCGCAGCTGCCGCTGGTCCTGCGTAACGCTCCTCATCGTACGTGATATTTATGCCCCTGTAAAATATGTTTAGAAACCGTTGTGTTTAAAACCAGGCATGCTGTCCTCACAGGAAGGAAAGTTGGAAGCTGTAATTACAAACACAGCACAAAGAAACATCAACATCACCATGACAGGGAACCGAGGAACATCCAGAAACGGCAAACACAGAGTGCTCTGCAAAACAACAAAACAAACAAAAAACTCTGAATAGAAAACTACAAGGTTGATGTTTCACACCGTGTAACACTTCATTGTACTGAACGTGCAGAGCCTTCTCTCACAGCATGGCTTATACATCAGTGCCACTTGTCTGCACACAAATGTGATCCAGATTTACAGTCAATAAATAAAAAGCTTGAGCAGTACTGGTTCCTCGCGCCCCTTCCTCACAGTAACACCACAGCTGCTCGTCTTCAAGTAACGCTGCTTGGATCTAAGCTGAGAGAGGAGCTCTTCCTCTCTCTCTCTTTCTCTGCCGACCGACTAGAATGGTGCACGAGACGTCGGGCGTAACGACCATCATGGGGTTTAGATTGGCCC
Source organism: Karalla daura (assembly GCA_029224185.1). Lineage (NCBI taxonomy): Eukaryota > Metazoa > Chordata > Actinopteri > Chaetodontiformes > Leiognathidae > Karalla > Karalla daura. The sequence goes on from CM055198.1 coordinate 23,213,121, forward strand.
AAATTAACTGGTGCTGCACCAGAAGCCTGTCTGAAAGGAGGAGGAGGAGAAGTGTGTTGGCGGGGGCTGTAAGACTGCTTTAATTTCAGACACATGGTGGACGTCGCCACCCCCTCCGTCCCGGTGACATCTTGGAGTAACAAAGCAAAAGGAAAACAACAGAAGGGACGTTGGACTGGCAGCACTGACAGATCTGAGAGCGTGACGGCGATGCTCTGGGTGGATGGAACGTTCAGGGCGCCGCGTGACACCAGCTCGTCTCACTGCAGCGGGGACGCCTTCGTCGGGATCATGATCCTGGAGTCCATGTGCTGAATGAGAGGAACTGGAGAAGAGGGACAGAACGTTGGTCTGAGGCCGTCCTGGACTGACGCTCAGTGCTGCTGGGACGGGGCAGCTCTCATGCAGTAGCTGGGAGCCGCCTCCACCCAGCCTCTCTGCTCCCAGCCTCTCTGCTCACCTGTGTAGTAGACCACCTCGTCCCAGCCCTCCTGCTGCCAGGCGCCGTTCCTCGTGTCTTCTCTGGACTGAAGGTCTTTGTACGCTGCAACGGACACAACGGCCTCAGTCACACTCACTGCTGCTCTACCATCCACCACGATGCTGGGCAGGTCAAAGCTCAAAAATGCTTCTTAGATGTTGTGTGTTTTGATGAGATTCACGACAGGCGTTTTATTTTGAAAAGCCTCCAGGAGTTCTAGAAACGCTCCTAGCCATCGCCTGTGCAATCATTAATATGTCAGAAACAGAGATGATCAGGTGAGTTGCTGCATGCCGAGCAACAAACTCCTTGGTGTTGGCGACTGCAGCTGATTTGGGAGTTGGACTGATTATCAGTCCGTGCGTTACACGCTGGCCAAGCAGTGAGAATCAATCCTCAATCAATTCTCTGGCTCTCTCTCTCTCTCTCTCTCTCTCTCTCTCTCTCTCTCTCTCTCTCTCTCTCTCTGTGGAGTCTGCACATTCTCGCCGTGTCTGAGGGGTTTTACTCAGCAGAGCCGTTTCCTCCACGTCCAAAAGCCCATTCAGACTGATCAGAGGCTGGTTTGCTCCACTCTTTATGAAATACCCACACAGGTGAAAAGTGGAAACGTTTAACACCACTACACAACTTCACATGAAACTGCCTTTGATGCATCTGAATGTTAGTCACTGAAATCTGTCATGAGATTGCACAAAAGAACTGATCCAAAGACAGTTTTTATCCATAATCCATCATCATCCAGTGTCGTGGATTAACCACTAATCCAGCGTGTCGCTGTCTGACAGCATGTACGATTACAAGCATCAGAGACGCATCAGTGGAGATCACAGATGATCAGACACCGTCTAGTTCCTACTGCTGTAGAGATCACAACCACAGCACGGACCAGCTGTGAATGAACTGTACTGGATTACAGTGACCGCGTGGCTTTCCTCTGCAGGTCGATTGGAAAATTGACTGCGTGTGTGTGTGTGTGTGTGTGTCCTGTGATGGACTGGAGACATGCCCGTCTAGATTCTCCACCTTTAACCTTTGTTCAGTGGAGATAAGCTCCAGCAGAGCCCCACACACAGTTGAGGCAGAGGTAAGATGAAGACGTGTGACGTGTGAGCCGGGTTGGTTCCGTACCCCAGAGGTGATGAACCATGTAGAGGTTTCCAATCTGAGAGAAGAAGCCTCCCACGGCCTCTCTGTTGTGCTGGCGGTACCCGATGGCCCTGGCCCTGCAGACAGGAGGAGGCGGGTCAGAGGAGGAGGGTGAGAGGAGGAGGGTGAGAGGAGGAGGGTCAGAGGAGGAGGGTCAGAGGAGGAGGGTCAGAGGAGGGGGGTCAGAGGAGGGGGGTCAGAGGAGGGGGGTCAGAGGAGGAGGGTCAGAGGAGGAGGGTCAGAGGAGGAGGGTCAGAGGAGGAGGGTCAGAGGAGGAGGGTCAGAGGAGGAGGGTCAGAGGAGGAGGGTGAGAGGAGGAGGGTGAGAGGAGGAGGGTCAGAGGAGGAGGGTCAGGAGGACGCGCTGGACCCAGCTTCAAACAGGGGTTTCGACATCGTCTCTGAAGCTACCCTGGGCTGTTTTTAATTTACACAATTGGATTTGCTCAGCTTTGTTTCTTCCATGGCTGTGATTATCCATTACCACATCCCATCCAGGCGCGTGACGTCGTTTCATAGCGTATACATGTTTATGGATGAGGAGACGGGCCAGGCCAGAGGAGCCTGGTGTGAACGCAATGGTTCACAGCCATCAGGTCTCCTCCCAAAGCACACAGCACTCATCATAATTACTGTATACAGAAACCATAGAGTTGTTCATGTTGCTGTAATCTGAACATGTTTAAGCCTCAGCCACACAAATTGTATTTAGATTGGGAGATTGTAAGCGGTTTTACCGGAATGATGTGCGTTATCAGGGCTGGGTTCAGAGAGGCGGGCTCAAAAACACGAGTGCAGACCAGAGAGGAGATGGTAGCTCTGGGGCAGGATCTGCATCAAAGGTCATTACTTCAATCAGCTCAGTCTAACTGCACCTCCAGAACAAGCTGGGCATCCTTGGTTAATCCTTTCTGACAAATGCACAATTGAAAACAGTTTTGAGAAACATTTGCTCTGACTCATCTCATCATCATCGTTTCTGTAAACATTTGCTTTTTCTGTTTTTTTCAATTCCACAAACTGGTCTCAAACAAGTCAAGACGGCAGCAACAAGGAAAACTCTGCACGTTGTGAACTCTCCTGCCACACCTGCCGATAGACAGGTTCATCAGTCACAGGCCGGAGGACGGAGTGACTGCTCTTTTCATTTCAATACGTCCTCTAAATGTCCCAGAGACAGGACAGAGTCTGATCTCAGTCTGAGGCCTCCAGACGGTCCAGGCCTCAGTCACATCAGCATATACAACCAGGCACTGGACTCCAGGAACTCCCAGACATGCCTTCACTGCAAAACTATTCAGAGGCCTCCATCATTTGTTTTCATTCTAATGAGAGGAGTTGCCATGAGACTAGATGATGCAACTGTAATAGAATAAACTATATTACAACAATAATTAGCCGATTCTAATCAGTTGATTTAAAAACTATTTAGGGTGATAAAAGTAATAATGTCAAAATGTTCTGTTGTCACCGAGGCGTAAAGAGTGGCATTTAAAGACCTTGTTTTGGCACTAAACATTCTCACATTTCAGAATGTTTTGAAGCAACTAAACGATTAATCATGAAAGTGATGGACAGATTGATCTACTGAAAGCCCTCCTCACAGCTGACATCAACACTCCATCCAGAGACGCCTTTCATCCGCCTCCTTTCCAGCCCGGCTTCAGAGAGGCCATATTTTGCTGGGTTTAACCCGTTTTGTGTTCTCTTTGTGTTCACACATTGAAATTTGTTTAAAGAAACTTGTCAGACTGTTTATGTCTTGGCTTAACATTTATCTGGTGTTGATCCATCTAACCTGGACACACCTGTGGCCAGGTGTTCAGGTGTTCAGCTCAGCCGCTCCTTTTCTTTTTATAACCAGTTTTGCTGAGTTCAATAAGTCTGCAGAGAGCAGAAATCGGGCCCGAGCCGCAGAGGACAACGGGAGCAGGACAGAGAGAGACGGAGCGCCGGGACGCGGTGAGGAGGCAGAGCTCTGGGTCAGAGTCAGGCGTAATCAGGAGGTGCACGAGGAGGCGCGGGGTCAGCCAGGACGCCTGACCGGCGCTCCACACGCCACACGCCTCGCTCCACGCGCCTCGCTCCACACGCCTCGCTCCTCGCTCCACACGCCTCCTCTCACCCGAGCCGGCGGCGGCTGGGAGCAGAGCTCCCTGGGGAGCGGCTCGTCTTAATGACAGCGTGATGAGGAGGGTTTCATGTAGTGCAACCCATCTGTAACTACAGCTCAGCGAGTCAAATGAGTCCAGGCTGCCTTACCAGTAATTACCCCACTCGATCATGGTTCCTGGCTGCAAGAGAGAAAACACAATCTGGGTTATTACGATAGAGTGCAGATCATTCAGAGCCGCGGGCTGATAGCACGCTTTCTTCCCCGCTCCAGACTAAACACCTTAACGCAAATAGATGTTTAAGTCGCAACGCACGTATTTTGTCATGGAGGGAGATAAGCTGCAATAACAGCTACGCCCAAAGACTCCTTCCATCACCCAGCGGGGCTAAAGACAACAAACGCCTCGCTGGTCCTGAGATGTTATCTCAGCCTGTGATGAGGGATAATAGCTCGCATCCATCACGTGTCTCCAGAAGCGCTGATCTGGAGACAGCTTTCCTGTCAGATTAGGGAAAGAAAAAGAGAAAAGCTTAATCTGGCATGAGGAGCACGGAGCAGGAAGCTGCCCTCAGCCAGAGCATCGATCCAGGCTCAGGTCATGTGACCCTGTCATCCACAGGCCGTCAGGAGACAACTGGGCTTGACTAACACTGAGGGACTGAGTCACTGCTCGTCTCTGAGTGGGTACGTGAGGGTGAAGAGCGTCTGAGGTCAGAGGCAGAGCAGGAGACTCTGATCACTGCTTTACAAAGAGGGGAACGTGACCCAGAGCCACTGGACCCGGGGGGGGGAGGGGGGGTCAGGAATTACTATGCTAGCGCTCTCACTCCCAGCTCCCAGGAGGTGGTTGAACGTCACGCTCTGAATCAGCAGCTTCTAATTAGAAAAATGCTTTCTGCTTAAGAAGGTCATGTGACGTCTCAGCATGGTCTCTTCCTCCGCAGCTCTACGCTGGTCACACGGTGGAGGATGCTGGTTCTCTCTGCTCTGGTTTGTGCATGAAGCTCATGTTTGGCTGCGTGCAGCATGATCCATATAGAACGAATGGTCCCGCTGAAACGCTCTTTCAACGCTATAAACTTCGCTCTGGTTCATTTTCGTGACCAATGAATATGTCAGATGAGATTCATTCGAGGACGGATTTAAAAATCGCTTTTTGAATTTGTGTTTTTACAGTTTCTGGCAATGATGAATGGCGCAATTTACAACAGACAGCAGGGCTGTGAAAGCTGCCGCGCGGCCCGGCCTGCTCAAGGCTTTTGTTTGGCGGCTGTGGATGGTGTGCACAGCGCAGAGCTGGCAACTCTCTCAACTCTCTTTGGACTTTCTAAATAAGATGAACTTGGAGAGACACAGCAATTACCTTAATATAAACGGTTACACCCACTGGAGTTTGATAAATGTTGCAGTTGTTGGTAGGGCTGATTGCGTTTGGCGTGCAGCAGAGGCTGGGGCCGCGTCGTGTCACAGTATGGGCCGGGCTCACACTCCATCACTCACATCAGCAGCAGCCTCTAATGATGGAGTAAACTCACCCTGAGCTGGTAGGACCTGAGCTCATAGATGTTGGGGCCCTCACGGGGGACGGGCTCGTTCCAGAAGCTGAACTCCAGCAGGAGCTGGTTCCTGCGAGACATCAGCATCTTGCCGCGCTCCTTCCTGTAGGCGGTGAAGTCCTGGCCACAGGGAGACAGACAGCGAGCCGTCAGCCTGGGAGGCCTGAGCTCCACCAGCACCCTGACAGCTGCCTGTCCATCTATCTGTCCATCTATCTGTCCATCTGTCTGTCCATCTGTCCAGAGAGCTGCACCTCAGGGACTCACTGCACCCTGCCTCCAGCTCACACAGGGTGGAGGCAGGAGATAGACAGGTCTTAGGTGCACACACACACACTCACCATCTACTCTCACACTCACGTCTAGGAAGAAATAAGAGTCTGTTGTCTTTGGACTATGGGAGGAAACCAGCACACCCAGAGAAAATTCACACAAAACCTAACTCCCACCAGGAGTCAAACCCAGGTCCTCCTAGCTGTGAGTGCTACCCACCCACACACCGTGTCAACACAACCTGGAGGTCATACATAACAACCTGGAGGTCATATATAACACAACCTGGAGGTCATATATAACACAACCTGGTGGTCATACATAACAACCTGGAGGTCATATATAACACAACCTGGGGGTCATATATAACACAACCTGGAGGTCAGAAAAGCAAAAAGGCTGGAATGGTGGCGTTACCTTGTTCTGCTTCAGCTTGTTCATCACCTCTGTCAGAGCTGGGTATCCACCTCTGTAACGCCACAGATGAACTGGGGGAAAAAGAGAGAAAACATGTATAGATACACATACACACATATATATATATATATATACAAATTAATTAAGATCAAAAAACAAAATCACACACACAAACTCCCCCCTACATCCACAAAACTAAAATGGTAACAGAGCACAAGAGTGACAAAAACTGAATAACTTTGACATTTTTGTTTAACTACATGTATTTACTCGTGCTCTTCAGGTTTTTGCGAGTATGGAATAAGAGCAATAAACAGAAGCTCTCTTCTCTTGTGAGTGTGGAGATGCAGTGTAACATGGCTGCAGGCCACCATGCAGGACAGACGTGTTGCACTGCACTCGGCTGTGTGATGATATTAGTAATCCTACCAGCCTGGTCTTGTTCTCCATACCAGGTATTCCAGGTGCCCACCAGCTCACAGGGGTAGTACTTATCAGCATGGATGGAGGGCAGCACGTCCTCGCTGTGGCCAAGGAGAAACGCAGCATTGAAACAAAGTGGGATAAAACACGCAGGTGCTCCTGATGCCCTCGAGACGACTGAAGGCAGATGTTTAGGTAAAATCCTAACACCTAATGACAGGCGCGTGCTTTGGGTGGTCATGTGTCTTTCCCCCGATCCCTCAAGTCCTGAATTAGTGGCTAACTTCAAACAGGCTGCAGTGACACCACTGGCCTGCAGTCATCTCAGGCATGAGGGAGGCTGGTGTGTGAAGGCCTGGGCTCCTGCCAGGCCATCAATCAGCTCACAGGAATAGACCGGTCACAGTGGTTCACGCTCCTACCCCGAGCCAGCTCCACGCTCTGCTACTGCCTCTGCTGGGGTAGTCAACACCGTCCAGGGCGAGAGCAACACTCACCAGAGCTTATTGTAAGAGTCCAGGCACTCCGGCTTGACATTGTGGACTGAAAAGAGAGGTGGCACTTAGGAAATGATCTGTATGTCCAGGGATAGACCGCTTACGTGCGGAGGTTTGTGAACTTACACTGGATTTTGTACAGGTTGCTCTCCTCGTTTTTGGTCAGGAGGTTGGAGTGTGCGTCTTTCCTGGGGTCGACCTTCCTCACAAACAGTGACTTGAACCAGCTGGCGTCTCTGCTTCTGCTGCTCGACGTAGAAAAGGCCCTGCACACACACACACACACACACACACACACACACACACACACACACACACACACACACACACACACACACACACACACACACAAAAGAGTCATAATGAACAACAACTGTATAAATGAGGAAACACCATTTTACAGCGAGCATGCAACAGACTGGCTCCTGCCATCTTTGATACCTGATTAGACGTTATGATCTTCATATGTGTGGACATGCTTCATTGATGCATAATGTGATTACTAAATTAGAGAGTTTCATCTGTGGTTGCAACACCGGAGTCACGGTTCAAGCTGTGCATGTCAGGACTTGCATGCATAGTGGTTTTGACACACCACAGTAGCTTGCTTTGTTGCTATAAACGCTGGTTTATAAAACACGAGCAGATGCAGGGTGTTTTCCAATAAAGTACCAAAATTGACCTTGAACATTTGAGATGCTGCATGACAAAAACATGACAGAGACTTGCGTTAATTCTGCTTCCCCGGCAAATGTTCGCAACTCTGATTTCCACACGCGAGGGACTGAACGATTTCAAAGGGTTTTTAGCTTTGATGAGAAAGTTCAGAGTGAAGGTTCACACTGAGGACTGTGCTAGCACCCAGCGCTAGCCCCACCTAGCAGCCAGCTCAGGCCAGCATACGGGAATAAAGCGCAGCCACAGCGAGCCGCAGACCTCCCGGACAGCACAACCACCCCCCCGCAGCTCGGTCTGCCCCACCTGCTCCACACGACGAGCTGTCCGGCGCCCTGGGCCCTGCTCGCCGCCCGAGCCAGGCCACCGCCGCCTCTGTGAAGGACTCCAGTCGCCATCTTCACTGGGCTGCTGCTGCTGCTGCCGCCGCTGGCCGCCAGGGGGCGCCGCCGCACACACACAGGGCAGCGCGCTGCCGGGACAGGGCGGAGCGAAGAAGAGCTGAGGGCCGGAGGCTGTGAGCGTGGATGGGACGGCAAGTAGAGCAGACGAGGCAGGTGTAGTTGTACAGGGCAATCACGGTGCTTTAGAGAGGCAAGGGAATGCATTTGACAAAATAGAGTCAATTAAAATAAATTATCGACATTAAAACGTTACACAATTTAAACTCAAGCAGATAAGTAGTTTAATCTGTTCTATGTTTGCCCTCTTTGACAGGTCCCCTTTTACCTGTTCTTGCATTCATTCTGTTCCTTTTTAGCTCAAAGGAACTTCAATAAAGCAATAAAGTGAATAAAATATTAGAATATAATTTGAAATCATTAAAACAAGCAGATAGCAAAGCTGAAGTGGATAAAATCAACACTAAAGGAAAGGTAAAGGTATGGTCACGTAAACCATGATGTTCTCAGCTTTCAGAACTCAGCTGTCAGTTTGTGCACACCTCAGGGGTTCAGGGACATTATTTACAGCATAGATTTAGACTCATTTTAAAGCACAAAGAATGTTTTTTAAAGACAGAACACATTTTATATTAAAAATGTATGAAACAGTCTTGATTGTAATTTTATGGGGTATTTGAGTTGGTATTGAAGTTCTCTCCAAATAATTTGCTGTATTTAAAAGAGTTAAAGAGTAAAGAGTAAGAGGTAAAGAGTTAGAGAGTCACGTGTTGTCACTGGTGGATGGACTTTTTATTCTTGTTCTCAGAAGGAGCTGTGAGACACGGTGTAACCAAAAATGCCTCAGATGCTATTTTAGATTCACATTCATATTTCTTTATTGTCACCACTACAGTATGAATTAGATTGTATCGGGCCACAATATAAACGGGTAGATAAAACCACTGCCAGAAAAGGTAATCAGGTTAAAAGAAATGGTGGAAAGATATAAAGTGAGTGTAACATTAACCCAGGTGCACAAACAGGTGGGAAAAACCAGTGTTGCACTGTGCTGCAGCGTCTGGCCTTGTAGGTGTGATGAGGTTGTTGAACATGAAATTTTAAGCTTTTAAAGTCCTATTTTTAGTGTGGGAAGATAGATAGAAACTGTATCGATCCCTTGGGGAAGTTCCTGTCGGGAGATTCCTGTTCCAGATTGGCAAAAACTGACTTTTTAGAAAGCAATAGAAAGAATGTCCCGAGGGATAGCATATAATTCATTGCAGGAGTGCAAAAATCAAAGTAAACAGGATCTATGTGTCCTGGCGAAAAATAGTTCAAGTCTACGTGAAAGTTAGCAACATTTGTGAGGGTCAGTTTCAGCACAGATTTGGCGGCCTTTCAAGCTTATCTGGCAACCACACATTGGCTTCACGCTGATTTGCTGTCTCCCTGCCGCTCATACAAATGATCACATCAGTTTATGTTCCAGAGTCAAGAACAAGCAAATTATTTTGCAGGTGGACCACATCACACATTTCATGTCACATTCTGTCTCTGTTCAGATTTGCCTGTTTCTTTAGCCTCTCATTTCAGAATCCTAACATGATTTATGAATGAAGGCGTGAGGATGTTTTTGGACCTGCTGTAAACTTTGGTCGGGAATAGGTTGTCATTCAAAAGAGTAAAGGGGTTCACTGTGTGTCAGCACAGGTGCTGTTGTCTACCTACAGGATGCTGACTGCAGTGAATGCTGTGAATTTAAAGACGTGATATTTTAATAGGTAAATTACAGAATGGCATGTCTGTGCAGTGCCTGGGTACGTTTATGGAGTTACTTGCCGTCTCTGTTTCGTGTTAATCTGCACTGACAAGTATTCCAAAGAATTTCTCCACATGTGGACAATTAATACGTGCTCCAAGTCTTACTTCATTAGAGGGTTCACGTCCATGCTTCTTAGCGAGACAAAGCTCCGATGAAGAAATAAAACGTTTCATGTGACATTTTTTGTAACAGCAGACTATTAAACTCCACACAGTAGGGCAAACACATGTGTGGTTAATAAAAATAAAGATGGCTCTGTTTTATTTGGGTGATTTCTCCAGCAGTGCCAGTGAGCCCGTGCCTGGGGCTGGGACATTTGACCTGAAAGCGCTCTCTATTCAGGTTATTAATTACACCTGTGCCTCTGCTGCCATGACATTTGAAAAATGTCTGCCGTGATAAAGCCTCATTGTTTCTTGCAGTGGACGGCACACGCTGTTGGCTCCAAGAGAAGGTCTGAAGTTCATCACATCCAACAGTGAAATTATCTTCAGCTGGCATCTGTCGGGTAAAGCCGGGGTATCTGGCAGCTCTGGGGGCCGGTGGGAATCTCCTACTTCTGTTGGCCTCCACGCAAAATGCGATACAATAAACTTTAATACGACTTGTCCACCTCAACCCAAGTCATCTCTGAGGAAAGAACATTAGAGGTGAGGTCTGTGTACTTCAAACTGCAGAGAAAAGAAAGATTCAATATGAAGGTGGGAGATCAGACAAGCAAGAATGAAAAATGTTAAATTCACGGTTCTTTGAAGAAAAATAATAACACTTCGAGCAGAAATAGACGTAGAGATGGTGAAAGGGAGAACTAAAGTGAATTTTCTGCACTTAATTTGTTTGGAGGTCAAACACCTCTCAAAACCCAGCAGCAGGTAGCCAGGTGGGGGCGCTGTAATTCAATCCAAAGCCTGTTGAATGGCGCTGCAGCTCACCTCACGGCTCCTGTCTCATCAGGAACACTGCACAGAGTGAAGCTGAGCAGCGGGCACAGCACTGCTCAGACCTGTCTGCAGCTCCACACTCTGAGAACAAACAGGAACCAGGACAACGAGTCAGCAGGCGTTTCATTCCCACAGAGTCAGAGCATCACGTCAGCGAGGCTTTACCACGCACAGGTGTGCGTCTGTGCAGCGTGCAGACAGGTGAGAGCAGACGCTCTCTAATGCACGTGTTTCATCTCAGGACATGGCACCAAACCGCCCTCTGCAAACTTCCTGGAACAATAAAGTTTCCCCACACTAGATTTGGCAGGTAGTGTTGGTGTGACTTTTTAAAAAAAGAGAAAGAAAGAAAAAAAAACTTGTGCAAAGGAGACCAAATAAAAAGAGAAAAAACAAGATGAAATGGATTCTTCAGGGGAAATCAGGATCCTTTAACCGTAAGTGGTGAAACGCTGTAAATAACGGATGAACTGAATTTCTGTGTGTTGTAAAGCGTTCAGGAAGAACACGTCAGAAGTGTAGGATCCAGTTGCTCGGGGATGATGGAGAGGGTGATGAAAGTGCAACCATGGAGGAATTCAGTACCAGCTGAGATTGATTTATTATTTGACAGAGTGACTATGAAGCTAACGGGGACCATATTGCTAAAGCCCACTTGGCCGTAGGAGAAAGACTCCTTACCACCAGTGGAATTCAGAAACTATGGAGGGATTTGTTTTAAGTTCAAAGACATGAATCATGAGGGAGTGTTTTCTCCGTGAAGCATTTTTGAATACCAAACGGCAAAATGTGGATATGTCTGGGAATTTAAAGTATGACTGAATCCACTGAAATTTTACTCCTGTATTTTTTTTCTTTTACAGGAAAGTTAACGAGGTTGATTTTTTGGTGAGAAAACATTTACATACTTCTCGCCTCGTGATGATTTGCAGAGTTAAAGGGAGAGCGAATGTTTTGCTGCGTTGGACTTGTTTCCTGTTTTGTTGATGCGACGCGACTGAAACGGCATCATGTTCGGCCTCGAACATTCACGCGTCAGTACGAGTCTGTAGCCTGGTCATTGTTTTCAATGAACGTTGTTGGATGGGGAACGCTCTCACAAAGGGCATATTTTATTATTGGAAGAAGTGAGATCAGCTTCTCACAATGAAGTCCAGCTCCTCTGCTGCAGCTGTGCGTGTGCTGCACCACATTATTGCTGCAGTGAAATGTATTTTGTGTGGCGGCTCATCACGGCGCTGAGTGAACCTCTGAAGCTCTTTGTAGCTCTTCCTTAAATCAGATGCAGGCAGAGAGATGAGTTTAGAGATAAATGAAAGGATATTCGTGGTGCTGATGGATACAGAAGCTGTCTGTGTCGTGATTCTTGCGAAAGAAATTAGCAGTTTGTTGGGATAAATCAACATTTAGAGGAGCTGCTTCTTCAGTGGTGTCATAATTTGACGTATTGCGGCGGAGTCACGGGCTGTGCAGAGCGGAGCTCAGCTGCATGCAAGCCCACTCCATCATGTGTCTTCACGAGTCTGTCAAGGCCTTCTTGTCTGTGTTAAAAGTGAAACATGACTGTACATTCCTCGGACTTTGGCTGCGATGCATGACAAAAGCATGCAGCTATGTTTGTCTTTGCTACAGCGCGTTGTCAAGTCTGCCTTTGAACACAGTATTTTCTCTCGTAATTTCCTTAATTTCTGCGCTACAAAGGCATGCGGGTGCATGTGATGGTACTTTCCCGGAGCTCTAAATCACCAACAATATGTATACAGAATTTGCTTTTGGATGCAATGAGTTCCTCTAAACCTCTGCTTCAAGAGGAACAGCTGTGAAAACAGCTGATATGAATCCCCCACTAATGCACCAGAAAACTGTGGATGCCATTTATCAGGCAGTTCAGAAATATTAGAAAAATGGTCTTTGCTTAACTCTCTTAAACCCACGAGGCAAAATCCCCCAGTCCAGCCTCTGTATACAGTACGTCCTGGGTGGATCATCAGCAAATTGAATATCTCCAGGCCAAATTATCTAACCGGCTGTCTTTGCAGTTTCCCTCTCCATCCTCTTATTATCTTTGGCTTTATTACGGACATGCTTGTTGTTAGAGGCTCTCCAAGAAATGCTGTCGGCCTTGTGAGAAAATACTTTGGATGTATTGTTTATGTCCTCACTCCTTATCTCACTTCATGAGTGAGTGAATGCAGCGCTGCCACACACAGTGGCTGCCAAACATCCATTATATCTGCCCTGAGCAGATTCATATCCTGACACGTCTGCCTCTTTACTAACAAATTACAACATGAAAGTGAAAATGCCAAGACTACCAGAGTCTGACCAGCGTCAGGTCGCTTTTAAAGGTCTCTTGGTGAGTAGTATCCACAAATTAAGAAGCAGACTTACCATGTTTTTGATAATAACAAGTGATAATATGTATTTATTTTACCAAATGGTTCGAATGAAACACAATCAGCTATGCCCCTCTGATAGCCCAACTTAATTAGTGTCTCACAAACAAACACAGTGAAGAAAACAATCAAATCGAATGTCTTTCAAGTAGATCCAACACACTGGATGAGTGGTTTGCACTGCTAACTCACAGTAAGGGCCCAGGTTCAACTCCCAGTCATGGTGGGGTTTCTCCCCACAGTCTCTAACCATGCTTTTAGGTCAACTCGAGGAAAGCTGCCCCTGTTTGCGTGTTTTCAGGGTGAATAGATGGACCTGGAGGTTTCAAAGAAAATTCCTGGATTGAGAACGTTATTGATGTGAAATTACTTATTGGCCAAATGTTCTGAGTATGAAATCACTCGCAGCATGAAAGCGAAATTGAAATAATTATTGTTGTTCTTCTCATTGATGCATTGTCAGGGTGGAGGCCTCTCCGACAATGCGCGACTGGTTATTTTCTACGGAGGACACTTCAAATAAACAGTTTAGACTTCATCCAGTGATGGAGTGATATCTCCTCTCTCCAGTTTGTGTTTTGAATTTAAAAGCATACTTTTGTGTGCATTCCCACCAGCTATGATGAAGTACACTACAGCTGCTGGGCTTCCTCCCTGTAGGCCGTGTACACACGCCTCCATACTTGTATTAGATGTTTTCACAGCTATGCAGCGCCCCATAAGACTAATGGTATCATTTACACACAGCCTAAGAACTGAGGAAGAGAGTCATTATTTATGAAGGAAGGGAAATGGACACAAATGAAATCTTAGGTTAAACACACAAGGGCAAGTGCATGTGTATCATTGCGAGGCCAAAGCCCAAGTTTTCAAAGTGTCCAAGAAATGTAAGATGAGTTCAGTTGTGTCAGCTGTTGGCATTCTGTGCCAGATAATGAGCTTTTATGATGGGTGACAGGTTCCCGTCTGTCATCATGGGAGAAGACGCACCTGAGATCTAACCTTTGCGTCTGCCAGCCGAGCCTCTGTGGTGAGTTTTATCTTAAATGATCCTTTAAGCACCGTTTTGTGGAGACACTGTGTTTCAGCTGCTGTGGTGCTCCCTCTCTATACGGCAACATTCAGACATAAAGTCAGGGGTGTGAATGAAAAATTAAGTGGCCAGTGTTCAAGGCCAAGAATAAGACTTTTGGGAGGGTGGGAGCAGCCTTCTGGAGCCAGGTCTCCCTTCACCTATGGGATGTTTGTCTGGAAGCAATTTGGCCTTTACATCATATCTGAAGACACGCAGAAAAGGTGTCTGCAGATTAAGGTGCTGTTTGTCTCATACATCACAGGAATCATTGCTCCACTTATATGTTTTCTTTTCTTCTTTTGTTTTTTTATAAGAGATCACAGGCTGCCTTCCCATGACTCAACACTGGACATGTGTGCGAAAACCTGCTTTTGAGGTTTGATGGATGAATCCGCCTAAATATTTTCTCTCCTTTATCCTGATCAAACATTTGCTGGTATTTCAGACCACATGTTCTCTCCTGATTTTCCTGGTGGAGGAAGACTGCTCTGTTCTAATTAAACCACTATAGTTTGAGCCTTTGAAAACTAAAGAACTGAACCAGTATCTGGTCACATCTCTGTCCTATCTACGATGATTAGAAGTGAACTCTGTCACATTAAAAGACACTGATATATAAAATTGTCCTCACAGTTGAGCATCCTGGATTTTTTCCTCAAGAAAAAAAAATGTGGCATTGATCTGCTGTCATATCTGTAGAATCATTCATTCATTTTCCATATTGTTTTTTTCCTCTTCGAGGTCGTAGGGGGCTGACGCCAATTACTTTTATTACTGCAATGACCTAATATCCCCCTGTGGATGAGTAAAGTTCTATCTGTCTGAACAAATAACTTATCTGGAAGAGGCTTCTTATGCATATGGTTGGCTCATCATGTGATATTGATGCAGTTTCAGTTATTTAATTCCAGATCTCAACACTTCCAGCTCTTAATGTGATGGATTAAGTGATATTTATAGTTATTCTTTTATTTTGCCCTTTTCAGTGGGATTACACTTGGCCATGGGTATCTCAGATATGTACATAGATAAATTATTTTTAATAGGGACTCTCACATTATCTGCAGCCAAATATGAAAACTAATTCAACACTGAAATTGTTTCCAGAGTTTTTAAAGCAACATTTTATTTTTTGAAAGATAAATAGACCCAAGAGCCAAACACAAAAGCAAACTTTGTCCACAGTCCATGCTGTGGTGAAGACAGACTGGAAGATATTATTTCTAATGGGTGATAAAAGTGATTCTTTACTCACCTCCCACAGTGATTTTTAATCTATCAAACATTTTTAAATTGGCAACAAATATAGCAACAGGCTCTTTATCTGTTGACTAAATGTTCTTGGACCGGACAAGGAAAAAGAACAGTGTACACAAATAATAACATACCATAACGAATGTACGTTATATTGCATACATAATGAAATACAGGCGTTGTGGGTAAAACTGAGCTGAACAGCGCCCCCATCTGGATCATTACGGTCACGCACCAAATTTAATTTGTCTCGAATCCGGTTTATTTTTAA
This sequence comes from Karalla daura, assembly GCA_029224185.1. NCBI lineage: Eukaryota > Metazoa > Chordata > Actinopteri > Chaetodontiformes > Leiognathidae > Karalla > Karalla daura. The sequence goes on from CM055198.1 coordinate 23,228,849, forward strand.
TTTAAATGTATCTGATTTTACCACATAGGAATAAGTGGCAGACGCTCTTGCTTTCTTGTATCCTGTGAGTAATATTAGCTACACACTGGAGCAAAACAATGGAAAATACGTGAATTAGCCCCATTACAAATCAACACCACAGTCTGAGCGAACCTAACGGTTCGCGCCTCATGGTTGCTATGGGAACGCCATGGCCGCCATGTTGACACGGCCAGTAACTAGCCAATGCTAACTGTTTGCCTCCAAAAGTGAAAACCTTACTCTTGTGGTAGCTGAGTAAATTATGATAAAGTTTCATGAGTTAGTTAGTGTAATCAGTTGTGTTTTATGTTCATAGTAAGGTTGTGTCTGTGTCAAATATGCTGTCAGTTGGATCAATAGAGATGATTTAAACTAAAAATCATCATCTCCTACATAACATTCCGGCAAATGATCAGCAGACAGCTGTAGTCAGCAGTGAGTGATGCAGATTATCTGAGGTTTTACGTGCTAGCATGTTTTCATTGGTTTAAAGTGGTGGTCAGCGACCGTGGTCTGTTTTATCTTTGCCAAAACCTCAACCATACTCTACAAGTTAAACTTACAGCTGCAAAACGCAGATGTGAGAGCTTACTAAAAGGTTAAAATGTGCCAGTTAACATAATGTTTGCGGTCAGAGATCTTTAGATACATCTTTCACATCATTGTCTGTCATTTTTGATACAAAGGTGTCTTACTGTCAGGAATGTCGATAGTGTCTTCTTGTTTTATTATTGGTGTGATTTAATATTCACTTGGTCTTCAGGAACGTCCTTCAGGAAAACATATCACATAAAATTTGAATTAATTAATCTGGGAAATTACTCATCATTGCAATAAAACACAGGTGCCTGGCATTATGAAAGTTGGAAAATATTCGGAGGTCATTATACCATGAGTTATTAAAGTGCTCTTATTTGTTTTTCCTGTGCGCGCTGCCCAACACCAGCAACGAGCGCAGTGGTCCTGAGAGTTGGGAGTGAGTAGGAGGTAAAGGTAAACTTGGCTGACGACGCTGAAACATACTGATAAATAAATTGTTGCCCGAGGGCAAAGAGGAAACTCGCCCAGAAATCTGCTACAGTTTACCTGAACAAGAAACAACACAAATGTCTTTATGTTGATGTGGTACCAGGTGGATCCAATCAGCATTTAGAAGCAGAAGTCTTGAAGGTCGATCCCATCCATCCATACTTTGTGCTTTAACGGTATCCTATCTCCAGCTCTAACTGGTCAAAGGCAGGGAATACAACCTGGTCAGGAATCTGGTCCATTACAGGACACTCACTCACTCACTCACTCACTCACTCACTCACTCACTCACTCACTCACTCACTCACTCACTCACTCACTCACTCACTCACTCACTCACTCACTCACTCACTCACTCACACCTAGGCACAATTTAGTTAGAGTTAGAGAATTTAGTTAGAGTTTCCAATGGATCTAAACATGCAAGTTAAAGACTTTGGTGTTTGACACAAACAGCTTGCCATCAAGATGCCAAATCCACGACCTGAGAGCGAGAAAATGAACAGAAAGTCTTTGTATTCCTGCTCCTCCTCCCCCTCCTCCTCCTCCTCCTCTTCCACCACCTCTGGTCTATTGTTGATCAGAATTTATTATATGAAGTGAGCCTGCATTGACCACAGACGGATGCATGAGTCCAGCACTTTGAAAGCTTCCAGCTGAACAGGTTTATCTATTCATCATGACTCTAAAGTGAAATAGTGGGACTCCTCCAGAACCGAACACAGCAGTCATTGAGCAAAGCATCAGCGCAAATGTGAGTGTGAGAGATATGCATAAGACCTACCTGTTTTCCACAGAAGGATCCACATGCCAGGGATCCAAAATGGAAAATTTCATTTTCTGTTTTTTTCCTCCAGACTTTCCATCTGGTGTCATTGTCAGCATGTGTTACTTCAAACCTTTTAATTTATTATTAACTGTGGAGACAAGTGTAATACAAAGAGGCTTAGTGGGAAAGGTTACCTCGCCTCCGCAAATCACAGCGCTTCCATAAAACGGCAGAAATTAAAATATTGCTGTCTCTTGTCGTGCGGCTGACGCGTTTATGATGGCCGTTCGTCTTTCTTTGCTCGGCTGCAGCATCATGAAGCAGCTGACACTCAGCTGTCAGGCAGCGCTGCCTGTCTGCCAGCTACTAACAGGTGTTACGGCCCAGTCCTGGTCTTCCAGGTCACAGCAATACAAGATCAGAAGCAACTTGTATAATGGTTAATAAAATAAGCTAATGCAACATGCTGCTTATGCAGCTAGAGTTCAGACCGCGCTGGGATGGTAAATGTCACGACTGTTCGCTTGTTTTTCCAAGTAGCTTTCTCAGAGCAAAACAGGGAAGCGAGGTGCAGAGGAGAGGTAAACCAGCTTATTACGTGGACATGTCGGACCAAAAACACCAGGCAAATGACTGGAACAGGTGCTGAGCAAGGCTGCTCATAAAAATTAGAAAGAGTCTGATTATTGTTTGTGACTATGGCGCTGGACAGTGCTCTGCTAAAACACACCGATTCCTTTTTTTATCATTCACATCTGACTTTTTTATCTCAGACCAAAATAAATAAATAAATAAAAGATCTGAGTTTAACATTCATGTAATATTCCAGCTGCAAAATAGTTGAGTGAATTCCACGTTTGATGGCGTTGCATCAACATCTCTCGAGAGGAGCTCATTTTTGTTCCATATGTGGCCATGAATGACAATACCAGGTAGGTCCCAGCATTAGCATAAAACGGAGGAGAAACCCAACCTGAGTTTGTGACTGAACCTGCAGTCAATACAGCGTGAAACCAATTTTCTGAGGCATCGTGGATGTGAAAAACAGACCAGTTCACTGCTGCTGTGTTATCTTCTATACTGACACCACATTATAAACTTTGAGCCTTTGAGCCTCAACTTTAATGATTATGAGACCCTTTATAGGAGCAGGTTGTTTCAGATAGAGATCTCCTTTTTAAGAGAAAGCTGCACATGAAAGATAAACATAGACATTCAGCGTAGACATAGATAAACAGATAGATCACAGACACACAGATGTGTGATTTTGCATAAAGAGAAGCAAGTGTGTTGGGAAATACATCAGTGAGTCATTTGACAATGTTCCAAAAAATGAAGGAATGCAGCTTCAAGATTTTTTTGGAGTTCATTCCATTTGTGTGCAGCATAATATCTCCGTGAACAAGAAACTACTGAGAGCTGAGGCTAAAGCATCACCCGACACTGGGCGCTGTGTTTCAATGTAGTCAGAGAGCTAATGGTTTCAGTGGTGGTAGGAGTAGATGGTTTTATCTGCAGAGTCAGGAGGCCTTCAGGTGAAAGGACAAGCATGCATATATACAACAGCACCGTATCTTTCACCCTGCAGGAGGAAAACACAATTTGTTTCATACAGAACACAGCTTGAAGCACAGTTGTGCCTGGTAGGTGTTCCACACGGGTTGCAGGGGAGAATCTGCGATGCAGCCAGAGGGTGAAGTATTTATGAGACGGTCAGTCTTTGTGTAAATGCATACTGTTTATGTGTTTCTTTGCAACAGTACGTCAGCCATATTTAGGCCAGGAAACATGTTGAGGTTCCTAATGCCTAGGTCTTCATTGTAAGCACCGTCCACATTTATCAACATTTTATGAGACACCATGTTACCTTTCACTCAGCCAAATGCTTGCAGCATTAGGTCACATGCAGTAGGCCGCTCGAAAGCATGCAGCCAGACGGCACATCTGAGTTTTATTATCATGAAACACTGTTTCCATGAATGAAATTGAGATGTATAGGGTTAGAGCGGTATGGTGAGTTGGATTTGTGAGGAAAAACAAGGTAGGTGCTTTAGAGGCATGTTTCATTCACACAAATATCAAAAAATAAGAATGCAAAAAGTATTTTTTCAATTTCGGTTTCACGTCACGCTCGTACCGAGCACAATGTCGTTGGCGAGCTGTGTTGAAGATGTTGCAGATTCTCAATGTGAGCAAGTGCATTTGGCAGAAAAGACAGAAGACAGTAAAAACATGTCACCCATGCATTGGATTTAAGGATGTTGTCAGAGGGTCCATTCATTGCAGATAATAACAACAGATGGTTTTACTTGAGGGGGAAATCCTGTAGGGTTTATTGTTCTGTGGCTTTTGCTTGTTTGATAATATTCTCATGGTGGTTTGTGTTTATTATGCAGGTCCACATATCCCAAACCCCCGGCACAGTGTTCCAGTAAGATTGTGAGAAGTTCCTCCAAGAGAGATGATGCTGTCAATATGGAGAAAAGATAGTCTGACAGAACGTGGCAAACACTGCCTCCACGTGAGACTGATTTTCCTGCTTTTCAAAGCAACAATGTCAGAGAGTAAAAATTCCCCCTCGAAAAAAAGCAAATGACTGGATTTTCTTTCTGGTGTTGCCTTGTTTGATAGATATATGTCAAATTATGAGCTGATTTTGAGCAGGTAAAACAAACTTTATGACATAACATTACAATCTTAATGAAACCCACTGATTCTGTTGGAATGAGGCTCGTGAGAAACACAAAACAGCGTTGGATGACTGCATTGTTTGGAAGAGCTCTGGATGGTGCTTACATTTTACCTCATTGTTACCCCTGAATAATCGATAAAATGTGATATACATGATGCGTCCAAGAACCTACAGCGTGCGCTGGACCCGTACGCCTGCAGAGTACAAATGGGCTGCATTAGCGGCGATGCTAATACGGCGAATCGTCTGTTTTTCTAGCTGATTTTAACCCAGATGTAGAGCATCCTCCATTAACTCTGCGTTGGGAAACAACATTAATGGCGGCAGTTCTTTATTTTCATGTAACGTCAAACAATAACTCCACGTTAGTTCATTATGGGAAAGGTCAAACATTGATGATGATGATGATGATGTTGTGCAGAGTGTGTGAAATGACTCCACCGTTTGGCCTGCACCATAAAGTAAACAAAGCCAATGCTTGGAGCAGGTCGGTGAAGAGGGATTTCAGCTCTTTATGGCTGAAGTTAAGGAAATGAACACTCCAGATCTCCGACTTGGAAGCTGCACTTAATTTGTAATATATGTTTCCCAAACTGGACTTTGTTGGGAAAAAGGGTAATACCAAAAGTTTAGCAGCACTGTTTTGTCTTCACGGATTATCCATAGTCCCAAGGCATGATGAAACGCGGCCTCCGCCATGTTTTCATTCGCAGGAATCTGCTGAAGTCACCGTCACGTTTGTCTGACTCACACCTTGAGCCGCGGCCTCGTTCTGTTTGGACTGTTCTCATCGTTCTCTTCTGTTCAATAACGACGTGACAGTCTCGACCTTTCTGAGTCCAGACTGTTGTTGTCACTGTAGAAGGCATCAAAGAGCGGAGTCAAACACGTTACATTCACCTGATCATTCACCTGAGGACCAGACTGAGATATCTCACTGACTGTTACTATTTTGCTAACCTACTTTAGTTGTTTTGCAGATTGCTGTTTTTCACACCCTTCCCTTCCAGTGTAAACCGCGTATTTCCAAATCTGGGTGATTCTAAGTTCCGATAAACAGGAGGATTAAATGTTCTCTCGTGAGCGGAGAAAATTACCCTAACTCTTAGTTAAATAAACTGTTTGAAGTCTCTCGGATAAGGAGGAAAATTCATTGTCACACGGCTTAAAACGAGGCTGTTTTGTAGGTACGAGCTTGTGAACAAACGACACGCTGGTGATAAGCGTTTCTTGTGGGACAAGCACGAGCCAATCACATCAGGGCCGTATCAGGGAAGACTCGTTAGATCTAACGACCCAGTAGTACACTAACTAAGTGATAAACTATCTCCAGCTGTAAAATACTACACACACAGAGTAACATTAATCCAAATACCTCACACATATTACAGTTTTACTGCACGTCGAGCACTTTTTAGTGAATGTGGCTCATAAAGAGGATGTGAGTGCTCCTTCCCCCCTGGCTGGAGGTGGGGGTAGCTGGTGGGGGGATGGGGTGGGGAAGGGGTGGGGGGATGGGGTGGGGGGTGAACCTGTGCTGGGCTGGAGTCGACCTGTGGCCCGGCCACCAGCACCAGCCCTCAGTCCACACGTAGCACGTCCAGCGAGGCTGTAGCTGGATGTTTTGAGGCTGCGTGCTGGCCGCTGGACTCTGCCAAGCCGGTTTCGATGTCTCCAATGCAATTTCGACATCTGAAAGTCTGAACACTCGAGCAGATGTAATCATTTGGTGCACTTTGTGCCAACATAATCTTGAAACGAAGGAGGATTGATTCAGTCTTTTGAATCTTGATGTTAGCCAGATGGGAATCATTTTAGCGTTTACAGTGTCTCAGTATTCACCAGAAAACACATTTTGACGTGACCATTTTTGTCTGTTTTCTTGCAAACAAATGATAAATTTTGCGTGCGTGCGTGCGTGTGTGCGTGTGTGCGTGCCTCGCCGTTACAGTTAGGTCGGGTGTTGTTGCTTGCATCGGTATTTATTTTCATTATGTGAAGTTTTGGCAAACACATTGATTTTTGTTCAGTTCGTGAATCTGCTGTAAACACTTTTTGTAATTTGTTTTATTTATGGTTTTACATCTATTTAATCCACATTAGCTCGTCTTCATGGTTGAGGTGCAGTCATAGCATAGGCTGACGACTCAGAGAATAGCTTGTTGTGTTGTGCATGATTAGCTTCATATTCTCTATACTGCATTCAGACACATCAATCTACAGGCGCGTCACCTGACTTCTTGTTTTCATGTTCAGTTTGGGCTTCACTTTGTCTTCTTAAACAGGAAGTGTCCATCAGAGGCACAATTCAGTCCCTTGATAACACGAATTCAAAGACCTTTGTCCTTTGTCGGGAGTTTACGGTTGACTCTGTAATTGAAGTGTACACTTGGCGTTGAGCAGAGAGCCGCACTAACTGCAGGAGGCCTGAAATTTATTCAGCAGAAACGAAATCACGCCTTCCTTCTCCTGCGGCGATGCTAGAACGTGATGGAGTGCAGCGGTCCCGGAACGCTTCACGTCTGATTGATTTTCTGCTCAGGACCATTATTGAGGGAAAAGTAAAAAATAAGGGATGTCCACTTCAAGAAAAATGTGACTGCACTAATGATTTCTTGCAAAACAGTGAAACGGGTGGAGATTTTTTTATAGTCCCACTGTGCACACGTGACAGTGACATATAACATAGGAAGTTTATATGTAGGTGATCTCATGTTTCTGGCTCTCCAGTTCTTCGGCCGCTTTTATGTTTTCCCAGGAAATTCATCAGGTTGCCTGGTTGACAGAAATAAACATTAGTTATTGTTAGCACCTGAAATATTACAGAGTGGATTACATCTTACAGACTCACACTGAATAATGCTACAATCTGTTCCAGCGTTACTGCGATCCGAGCTTGTTCCCTGCATGTGTGGTTACACGTCTGTGTTAAAAAAACCAAAACGTCCATCCGTCATCTCAGCCGTCATCGTACCTTTATGGAGTCACAGGGGTCTGCTGGAGCCCATCCATCACACACACACACACACACACACACACACACACACACACACACACACACCAGTCCCTCTCACACTCATAAGTAGGGCCTATTTAATGTCTCCAGTTGACCTAAATGTGCATGTATTTGGACTGTGGGGGAAACCGAGGCTCCCCACAGAGAGGATCATCTCGCTCTGAGGCGACTGGGTTCTCTAACGTGTCAAACGTTGGAAAAACACTTTCCCAGTTTGTTGCTGTCACACAGTGATTCATCAGCGGTTCGCCTCGACTGAACCCGGTTGAAATGGCTGCGCTGGTGCAGTTTTAGTACTCATGAATTTATTCAGTCTGAAGTGAAGTTGCAACACATTTTTTCGCACTTTAAGTAGTTTTGCGGGTGTTGTGGTCCTGTCTGTTTCTGTCACTGTAGTGGGTTTTGTCCCGTGCTGGGGTTTTGTCTCGTCAGCTTCCTGTTTTATTTTGAAAGCCTGACTTTCCCTGTGTCCGCTCACTGGCCCTTCCCTCATGTCACACCTGAGTCTCGTTCTCCCCTGATCACAGGTGCTGAAAGTCTGTGTCTGCCCTTTGTCTTGTTGCCAGTGATTTTTGATTTTGATTTGGTTAGTTTGTCTGTGTTCCAGCTCTCTTGTGCTCTCTGTTCCTTCTGGTTCTTCTTGTTCTTAGTGTTTTCTTGTATTTCAGTTTAGTATATGTGTATTTCTAGTGTTTGCATTTCAAGTTCCTAGTGCATTTTGGTTTCCTAGTGTTTCAAGCTCCTTTGTGGCCCTTTTCCTCGTGTTCTCCCTGGGGTAAGCTCACATCCTCATGTCTCGTCTGTATATTTATTCACATTTTTTCCACTGTTGTACGTTCATTATGTTTTGCCCCTCTCATTAGTTTAGTTCTCAGTCTGGTTTCTTTTTCAGTGTCTTTAATAAATCCCCTATCACTCATATACTTTGTGTTTTGAGTCGTGTGTTTGGGTCCTCACTTGATTCTAAATCATGATCACACTCAGATCGTGGCAGAGGGATTGGATACCTGGCAGCTCCAAAGCTCCGGCTAAAAACACCATGCGCTCTCAGATGCTGCGGTTGTGAGTAGACGTCTCCTTCATATGATTAGCATTGAGACATAATATAAACATGAAGCTGTTCCTGCCTGAGAGCACATTCAATTCCTAATTGTAGGTTGAGTAATATTCCCTGACATCCTCCTAAACGTTTAGCACAGTAGGCTGTGTGTTGTGCGCCTCCGGCGTTGCCAGTGCCTCGTGTCTGCTGTTTTATTGGTGACTGAGAGGCTGAGGCACGAACCGAACCTGAGAGCTTTCCATCTGATGATGTAAAGACAGGAACCAGGCGGCTAAAAATGACCACGAGCTTTCCACTGGGACTGTTTTCTCCCACCTCTGCCACGGTGCTGACAGAGCCTCGACAGATGATCATCCCGACCTCTGGAGTTTGGCCCGAGACCGAGAGAAATAACACAGCGTGCGTTTTTTTTTCTCACATGCTGCATTCTGCAATCAGGAGGGAGAGCTTGGCATGTTTTTAACTGTGTGAATTCTCTAATTACTTCAAGCCAGTGAATATCACCAAAATTGCTTGCGGGAAAGCGGGACGAACAGGTGTTGGGTGTGTGAAACACATTATTAATAACCAAGATGAATGGACGAACTCGGTGACTTGAATGCGAGGATGCTGTGAACTTACAAAGTATGAGACGCGTTGCGCAAGTTGCAGCCTTAAAATTCAGAACTGTCTTGGAAAGAATGTGACTATGAGGTTAATGCGCTCACACACTGTGAGAGTACGTGCATCCACATCAGATTGTCTGTTTACAGTCTGAAACCTTATTTATCCAACCCCAATTCCAAGATAGTTGGACAGACGGGGAGCGATCATTTAGGGGAGGACTGACTTTACCAAGCGTTCACGAGCTCGCAGAACTTAGAAGCAACGATGTTTATGCGATTTACAGCCACATTCATTTATTTCTAGTTGTGGAAGCCTTCCTCTCCCCCGTCTGATCTTAAGCAAATTAAGTTTTGGATTGGACCTCTTCTTTGAGTGTTGTTTCAGATGTTTGGCAATTTATACTTTGATACTGAAGACATCTTCTGAGACGCCTCGATAGGCTGTATCTACATTAGTGGCGTTTCCAGATTCTGTGGGTAAACTTGTCTGCCAACGTGGTGACAGGCAGGAAATGTTGCAGCCCGGCCAGAACGCTTATCACTTTATTGTTTTTGTGTTTATCTTTCCCAGCATTTTATTACCAGCTTGCTTCTCCTGAGAGTGATTAATTAACTTCTAAACCAGAGGTCATGTGAAATTATTTGCAGCCTGCCACTTTGTGTTTCCTGTCTCATTCATAGTGAAACATAATGAATTTATATGATAATCTTAAGTAGCACAATGAGCTGCTGGGAGAAGTGATGGAAAACTACGATCGGCCCCTTCAATCCTCAGCGCTCAGAATATAGACGTTTAAGCCTTTCCTCATCAGCTTGACCTCCACTACCTTATCCACTATGTACCTCGATGGTGTTGTGGGGGTCTGCTGGCACACATCCCGGGCAGGGGACACACCCTGGACAAGTCTCCAGTCCAGCACAGGACACAGACACACACACACAGATACGTCTCTCACTTTCACTCACACTGAGGGGCAATTTAGAGTCTCCAGTTGGAGAAACGTGCATGTTTTTGGGCCGTGGGAGAAACTGGAGAACTCGGAGGAAGGCCAGGAGAACGTGCAAACTTCACACAGGATCTGAGTGAGCCCAGGACCCTGGTACCCTGAGACGACAGCACGAGCCGCTCATCCACTGTGTGACCTCAGCTGTGGCCGGTTCCAGTTCATGGTCTCCATTAAGTGTGACTTCTTTATAACCTCCTTCAAAATTGTGACCATTAGGGAGGCAGTAGTTGATTAGGATGATTAGGAATAATAGGGGAGGGATGGAGCAGCGACTCCATCACTATGTAGATGTTTGTGCATGTTGATCGTTGAGTCGAGCTCAGAGTCTTTGTCAGTGAAGCTCAGACTCTGTAGTTTGCAGGATGTAACGCCGTCATCCTGGGTTTAAGACCTTGTTTAAAGAACACAGACTGAATGTTTTTATTTGGTCATTTGAAAGGAACCTCTTCAAATGAAGCTGAACCCTCAGACCTCCTCCCTAAGCTTCTCAAGAATGCAGAGGACGTGATCTCAGGCTTTGACACGTGAAATCCTCAGAGCAATGGCCGTTCAAGATAGCTTGGTATCTGCCCTCATATTTCACTTGTACCTTTGCTTTGTGGTATTTGATTAATTGTTGTTAGAGTCACTTTAATGAGATCCATGGCCTCCTTGATTTGTTTTCTTACAGTTTGGCTGCTGGGGATTCATCTTGGAGCTCAGATCAAAAAACGCTTCACAATCCATACCACATCATCTCATTGCAAGTGACTTGTTAACACACACAGACATCTGCATGCAGATAACTAATCTCAATTCAAAAAAACATATCGCGGTCCAAGTTATTTGATTCGCCAGTTCCAGATTCCCTTTGAAATCAGAAGTCTAGTCGTTGCTAAGAAAGCGTGACAATAAAAACAAAATACATCACCTCTATGGCTGTCTCATGCTCCAAGTTAGCAGTATGTCAGCACCGCCGAACATTCTTGGTCTGCTTTTGTTTTCCTTGACAAATTTTTGGCAAATATGGGTCATCCACTGTTCTCGGTCTCAATGCCTTCTGGCTAGCATTTATTATCACTGTAGTTATTGTGAAAAGTTTGGAATCTGCTGGAATTCGACACATTTTTTTTCCTCTGTTTGCGCTCTGGCCGTGTTCAGTGTGTGTAGCTGCTGATGTCACGATGGGATCTTACGATCTTCACAAGGAATTCTCATGTTCGATTGCTGCTGGAGCCTCGTGCAGAACTTACAGTCAGACGTGGCCGGACGGCCGTCTTCTTATTCATATAAAACGACCTGTTTCTTCTGTTTTCTCCTGAGCTCTGGGCTGCTGTTGAATATTTACGCAGGACACAGTTTGCAGTGGAGCGACTGTAGGACAGTGACAGGATGGGTCTCACATCGAGCCAGGCGTGCTACACGTTCAGACACCCAGGTTCCTCTGCTGGTTCCAGTTTGGAACCTTTTCATCACTTTCTACCAAACAACAAATGGCTCGGTCGCTCAGAAACTGTTTCTTGAGCAACACAACTTCTGGGGTCAGGGAGTCGTGGTGAGACAAAGGCCCAATTCCAAACCAAGCCCTTAAGGACTCACTGGCTTAGATGCACATTCGTGTGAAGTGTGTGAGTGCTGCTCCATCTCCAGGTCGTCAGGTCAGCGAGTCAGTGAAAGAGCAGCATGAACAGGGCTGTAACTGGCACGTTCCCATGCTGCCCTGTGGCCAGTCTGTCACTGGATAGAACAATTATCTGAAAACTGTACATGCGTGCTAGAGGAACAAAAAAGTCAGTGCCAACAACATGTTGATGTCAAGGTAGCGTCAGAGACAGACAGATGCTGTTCCATTCATAACATCTGGAGCCCTCACACACTCACACTCAGTCCCTTATAGCTGACGTCACTGAAGTCATGGAGGGTTCAGGACTCGAGTCTTTAGAGGGCGTATTGGAGTGGGGCCCAACAAGACAAAGTCCGCCTTTTTTGTTTTCTTGTGATGTCGGGGGAGCCAAAGATGTGAAGAAACGGCAGCAGAAGAAGGAACTTGGCGATCCATCGTCATCACCATGGTAACGGGGCACCGTGCCGGACCACGCCTCCTCCACCTGTCTGTACTGTACTCACAGGTGGTCTGCACCCACACTAATCATGGAGTTTGGAGTTCAGGGTAGGAACGTGCTTGGGTTGGGTGATGGTACGGTAACAGGTGGAGGAGGAGGAGGAAGCCACATTCTGATCTCCTGGAGTCTGTACTTGAGGACAGTCTGGTTTCCTTTATGACTTTATAAAGTATACAGTGATGAAATTATGCGACTCGAGTTATTTCTGATAATGTCTTTAGTGAATGTACACAGACTGCTCCAATAGTTTAACTCTGTTCACTTACTTTAACATAAAGAGTCACCATAACAGAATAAAAGAAGTTGGTACAAGTTGCAGAAACAGCTATTGTACAGAGCTGTCAGGAGAGCAGACCGACTCCTCCCGCTCTCCTTATTTATGTGCTCTTAGTTTGACCGGTAGTTAGTCATTCTGATCATTGCTCCTTATAAATCTTCAGTTCTGAATGTTTCAGACGGCTCTGTGCCTGGTTGAATGTTAGCATGATGGATTATTGTTTTTTTGAACAGGGCACAATAAACAAAGCGAGTCCAGTCCGGCAGCTGGAGGATACTCAAAGCAACTGTAGATTTTATGATCACAGGTGTTGATATTTCAAAATAATGTGAGGGTGCACCTTGGAGAGTCTTCGTGCCTCTCTTTCCTGCAGCTCGACCGGCTTTCCAAAAAACCCCTGTAACTCAAGAATCCGTTGACCTCATGTCTTGCGTTTTGCACAACTGCTGCACTTGGTTCTGAGCAGCTGGCAGTGAAGGTGAAAAGCTTCTTGGTCACGGTGAAACATTCACAAAGAAATGCACAGTGAAATGCTGAGGGAGCGCTGGTGTTGGAAGTAGGAGCGCCGTGTGTCAACACCTTCCTATTTGCTCCATGCTATCAGGTCTCTGTGTTATGAAACGCCGAGACGGACGGACCAGGCAAGTTTTCTCCTTTCTCACTGATTGCAGGTAGTTCAGACTCGGCGTAGTCGACTGTTCTTCATCAATATATTAACGACGTTGTTGACAATTGGGATTGAATGTGGATTTCCGAGGCCAAAATATCATAAATTCTTTATTGTTTGTAAGAAGGCATTTCTTTCTCTTTTCCACCCAGATTTCATCAGCCGGACCAAGTTTTTTTTATACTCCGTTGAGAAATCATACAGACACAACCACAAAACCTTTGCATACCTCATAAAGTTGGATTTATAATGTGAGCCACGTTTTGAGTTTTGAAATAAAACGCCCTCGAGAGGCAAACGGCAGTCAGTCCGTCAGGCGGCTCTGTCCCGAGCAGCGGCCGCGTGCGGTGCCCAGATCCAATTTGTAGCAGAAAAACACAAACGAGTTGACTGGAGGTGATGGGAGACAATGTCGGTATTGTTCTTTAAATGCAGGCCCCGGGTGGGGGGGTGTGTGTGGGGGGGTCCCAGCAGTGGGTCAGGGTGCCTGGGGGGTGCAGACCGGGACGCGGGGGTGTATCGCATGTCTGCGAGTGTCCGAGGCGCGAGTCACGGAGGTAAAAACACGAGACGTGTTGTGGTCGGACGCTGGAGGATTTGGCCGTGGAGCAGCTCTGCAGGGTCCGGAGCTGGCCCCGGGCCCCCCCCCCCCCCGCTGGCCCCGGGCCCCCCCCCCCCCGCTGGCCCCGGGCCCCCCCCCTGCTGGCCCCGGGCCCCCCCCTGCTGGCCCCAGCCCCCCCTGCTGGCCCCGGGCCCCCCCCGACTTAAACCCGCAATCCTGCTCTGCTTTAATCTAAAAGCGGCCGCCTCTCCGTCCTCCCTCCATCTTGAAATGAATCAGCGGAGTCATAAATTACGATTGAGTTACCCGCGGTGTTTACACCCTCCATCTTTCTGTTGCGATTTCATCATTCAGGCTATTTTGACTTTTTAAACTGAACCAAATGTTGGGATGTTAGCTGTGTGACAGTCATCCAAAGGACACGTTTTTAGTTCCATTTTACAACTGCACATGCGAAAATCCCAAATTTTTTGCCCGATATTAAAAAGAGATCCGTCCTCCGACCCTGAGAGACGCTGTAGTGGTTTCACAGACGCAACCAGACATGTGATGGTGAATTAGGAGCTCTCAGGGCTGTCAGGTCCCATCAAATCCCTCCACGCCCGTGCCAGCAGTTTGATCTAGCGAAGGGGTCTGTCAGGTATGTGCCTCGCCATAGCTGCACCAGAAGCACCCTCCTCTCCGTCTCGTTTTCCTGGCAGCGTGCGTGGAAAATGTCTGTGCGGCGTTCTCGCTGCGTTCTCTCGGCATCGCAGTTTGTCCTCGCCGTCAAAACCCCTGACGAGTCCGTCATTCTGCGGCGCTGATTTATGGAGCAGCGCACACCAGAGTGGCTCTCATCCCGCTTGGTCTCAGTTCTGAAAGAATGTGTTATTGAGCTTCGATTCGATATCACGTCGATATTCGATATCACGTCTCTGACGTTTTCATGGCCGGATGAAACGTGTGATTAATGAGTCGAAAACGGAGTCGCCCCGTGGCAGGTTTGATGAAGAGTGACTTGGAATTTCCATTTTTGTTTCATATTTTAGAGCTGGTTCAGTGTCACAGAGCACGAGTAATTAGAAGTTATTGCTTTTAGCAGCACATGTACGCAGTATATCACCAGGCTCGGGGAGCTGCTCACGTCTGTGGCATTTTAATTGATTTCCTATGATCGTATTAGCAAAAAACCAAGCAGTTTATGCACGACAGCTTGTATTTCTCCCTCCGCTGTAAATACTGGCGGTCGAGCCAGCAGGCTGCTACAAGGGTTTGCATTGATCAAGCAGCATGTGGAGCCGTCCGTCAGCCAACAATCCTTCAGTCTGTCTGGGGCTTCCAGAGCGTCTCAGAGCTGAGCGGTCCTGACAGGTCGAGCCGCGGAGGCCGAGGGCACTGATGAGAGCGGAGCAGGAGCAGCCGATACTGGAGGCAGCATGGCAGGAGCCGCCTCGCAGGCCAGGAGCAGGGAGCTCCAGCAGCCTGACGAAGGAGGCAACGAGAGGGACCCACATCCAGAGTCCTGCATGGAGAGGTTTCCCTGGATGGAGAGGTCTCTACTGCTCTGGTTTCCTCCCAGTCCAGAAACATGCATGTTTCGGTGGATTGGAGCATTACCCCAACATTACATTCATGTTGTAGAATCACACAAGCATGTGGAAGTGTTGCAGGAGACATGTAGCGACTTTAATCTGCAGCTTTCACCTTTCATTGATGCTCTTTGGTTTGGTCTGTGACATCAGAGGCACGTATCTTACCTTTCTCCGCTTTGTTGCTCTCGAATCGGACAAACCAAAGTCTCCGCATGATGTGAAAAATTAAATTTATTTTACAAAGTGAAGTTCCAGGTGCTCTGGTTTCCTGCCATAATCCAAAGATATAAATACTGGGCGGACTGGAGATTCATAATTACCCAAAGGTATTGTTGTGCGTGTCTGTCTCTCTAAGACAGAACCGAGTCTTTCCATGTTGTCTGCTCATCAGGCCGTCACTGATGTCCAACTACGATCCCGGATTCAATGTGAGTTTGCAGGGTTGTTACTTTTCCATCGACTCCTCCTCTCATTGTCAAAGCTCGTTTTCGGGATTGCGTTTGGATATTTTTTCAGTGTATTAGAAATGCTTTTTCTCCGGTCGGGGCATCGGTTAATTGTTTTCCTGAATATCGGGCCAGTTTCACTGCATTGCATGAGATGAGAGTCTCGTGAATTTTCTTTAAGGGTTATTTCACAACATGCCAGAGAATTTTATTTTATCCATAATATGCCTGTCAGACAGTATTTGTTGAGAGAGGCATTGCCAGGAAGTGAGTCAGTTGTGTTCCACCAGTGACTCCGAGACAAGCTATTAAGTGATTTACTGACCCTCTGGTAGATATTATGTTGACATAGAGTCCCTGCGTTCTTCTTTCAAAATATGGCACCGCTCAGACTGCATGAATGTCATGCAGGATTCCCAGGGATCTGTCACCTCAGGATGCACTTCATTCCAGAGGTGGATGTTTCCTCATCACCAGAGGCAACGTGCAGATAGAATTAGAGACACCGTCTCCCGGCTTGAGTTGAGTTACTTGGAATGACATGCATTCACAAACTTCCAGACGTGATTAAAAACACAACAATGTCCTGTGGTTTACAAATGTGCATTACACAACACAGAGGTCATTGTTTTGAGAAAGGTGCTCGGCTTTCACCTTCAAGAATGTTTTCTGAGAATTTCTCAGGTTTGTTTCAGACACAGAGATGTAAACCATCAGCTGCAGGTCTACACGCTGCGCTGTAAACAGTGTTTACGCATCAATACTTATTTCACTCCTGATTTCACACTTGGAAGGCGTCGTCCAAATGTAATCTGGGTCCTGAGATATTTTGATCTTACAACTATTATTAAGCACCTCTGGCTTTGAACTGTATCTTGGTGCCCGTCCATTTCAGATCCATCCCCGTCTCCTTAGGCCACAATAACAATAAAGAGAAGCCAGGACTTCTAATAATACTATTAAAGGTGTTTAATCTTTCCATCCATCCATCATCTTTGTACCTCGACAGCGTTGCTGAAGTCTCTCCAACCCGAGACACACAGACACACCGCTCACTCTCACTCTCACACTCACACCAACAACTTTATATTGAGGTGAAATTATGATCCAGACAGAATGAACCACAGCAGACGAAGAAAGATTCCAGAAGTTTCTGCACACACACACACACACACACACACACACACACACTTATCAGCACATGTAAGTGAGACTAAAACATCAGCTGAAGCATCCATGGCACCGCGAGCAGCTGCTGGAACTTCCCACGCCACCATGCTGGGAAGGCAGGAAACACACCTCTGTTCAGATTGTGGCCCTCAGGTGCTGATCCAGCCTGGTGCTTAGCCTGGAACCAGTCTTTCTGTTTCCACTAACAACAGAAGTGGCACTGGTCTGAGTACTAGAGTAGCACCACTTCTTTGCTTGACCAGGAGTAGAGAACCAGCTACATCAGAGGGCAGGGCCAGGCTCGGGGCCAGACTCGGGCACAGATTCTGGGCCAGACTCTGGGCGAGGCTAGGGGCCAGACTCGGGGCCAGGCTCGGGGCCAGGCTTGGGGCCAGGCTCGGGGCCACCACTTGTCACATAGGATGAAAAGGGAGCGATCAGCAGACCGGGCGAGGTGCTTCTCTGGTGCTGCACAGCACAGATAGAGACACTGAAGCTGCGTACCTGCTGATCATGGTTACTCCAGAAGCTGGGGTTCATTATTGGTGCATTCCTCCTCAGCCTGCTCCTGATTGGCCCGGGGTGATGTCAGACAGGCCCAGCGCCAGGTGTCAAACATCTCTGACAGAAACAGCATCCAGCTGGACGAGAGGAGACAGCGATGACAACAACAATCACATCTTCACTGAAGACCCTCCGTCTGCATTCCTGGTCGTGATTCTAGGAACAGCTGAAGTTAGCGTGATGCTACTGCGGCGTGTCTAGAGGTGGTCCTGCTCAATGATGCTCCTCGACAACAGCTCTGCCTCAACCTGGTTCCTGAGTCACTGTCCTTTGTTCTGCTGGACAGTGATCCGACATCTGATCTGTTATGTCCACGTTCATGTGGACGTAAGCTACGCATGCATTAAAGGGCAAAAGAATCTCCAAGCATGTTTTTACTTTTGAAATAATGTGGCAATCCAGACCTATTGAGCCTGCCACATCTTGAATCACACCCGTCTAGGGTAGCATAAAGATTTTATCTCTTGTTGAAAACAACTCAAACCAGAATCAAGAAATGAGTTCCTGATGCAGCCTCCGCCAATATGTTGCGCATTTACTCAGGTTTTAGAACTAAAGCCTCCCTTCGAGTACTATGAAGTTGCAGGCAGTTTTCTGAAACATGACATCCTGTAAAAGTGAAGACATTTCCAATAAAATACCTGCGAGGGGCCACAAGGCACTGTGATGCTTTTAAAAGGGAAGCTTCTGCTGACATCGCTGCCCCCGGCGAGGTCTCTGGAGAGGATCCGCTCTGATGTGGAGAGCTGCACTTGAATGCAACATGGAGGACATTTACACTTCCTCTTTTATCCAGAGTGCAGCTGGAAGAAGCTGGAAGCAGATGGGAAAATGCTAGGTAGACACATTTCTTACTATACCCTCTTACTTACCCTAATCTGTTGTGTCCACTTTAGATCTATGAACAGTCATTGAAGACGTACCAGTGTGAGTGAGTGGGAATGAGGACGAGGAGGGAGGACCTGCCCAGTCCCAGTTTACCAGTCCCCAGTATCTCACTGAGCATGTTTCTCCTGGCAGCCTCTCATCTCCATGACATGGTCTTGATGAAGCTGTTTAATGTCGTAATAATATCATTGTGTCTGGACCCAGATACAGAACAGTTTGGTGTGGCAATATTTTAGTGATTTATTTCAAATCATACACAGACTCGGTTGCTGGTAATTGAGAACGGTTACGGCATGTTTTAATCACTCGGCCACTCTGGCACCCAAATACCTAGCAGAGACCAATAATACGTGCCACCTGCTGCATCGGAGCGCTGCTTTACAATACAGAGAAGAAGAAGAGGAGGAGGAGGAGGAGGAGGAGGAAGGAGAAGATGGCAGCAACAGACATCAGTTTCTTCAGCAAACAAAAAGCAAAAGCTGGCACATCCCGGGCACATCTTAGCTCAGAGTTTCCCTTCGTCATTCGCTCCCAGGCGAGCGCAGCTGCTGCAAAGCAAGAGAACAAGAGGCACTTCAGCAGGACTGGAGCAGGGGGATGTGTTTTTGTTTCCCTGGTGCCTAAGTTCTGACCAAGCTGGCAGCGCTTACTTAATTAGCTCACATGCAGAACAATGATGCCAAACCCTTCCCGAGCATGTTGAGTGGACACATCGCAGACGTTACAAGCTGGTTGTGCCCCATTAAGCACCCAGATTTTCAGGCCAACAACCACATCCAGAAACGAACAGGGCAGATTACAGCTTCATGAATGGGACCACAGCAACAATATGTCAGTGGAGCTGTCAGGAAACGGTGTTGAATGATGTATCTGTTTCATGAGGAAACGTTCACTCTTTTCTTTCACTGCCACCCTCAGAGGATCAAACTAAAGCGGCGGTGCCAGTGAGCGCTGGCTGAACTGTGTGCTTAGACAAGAAAACTCATAACAAATAAAACAAGATCGTCAGGCCCGGCTTCCTCTGAATGTGAGGCATGGCAGGTCAGAGTTCCTGCAGCAGGCCTGCGTGCTGTTTCATCTCCTGAAGGATGGAGATTCCTCTGGAAAATGTGACTTATGCTCAAAAAAACACCGGTGGTCGCAGTTTAAGTGGCGCTGCAGTCAGTCAAGGAGATGCTGTGATTGACAGCGGCTGACAAAGAGCTGCTGCGATCCCATCAAACGTCTGAGACTCTGACACTATGGAGCAGCGATGAAATCTTTCCATTTTAACGTTGTTTTCCTCACTGAGCCGCCACTGAAGTGTTTTCCCAGCTTTTAGTTGCCTTTATATGACGCGTCTAAGAGTGTTTGAGTTTGTTAAACTTCTGAAAGTCTGCATCATGCCATGTAATGATTAGCCCGGCATATTTTCCCCCCACGCCTTGGCAGCCGGCAGAGGAGCAGCCTGGCACAGGACGGGGAGCAGGGACGGGCTCCGTCCCCACAACTGCTCCCTCTCAGAGTCTCTGGACCCGGCGAACACTCGACTGATGCAACAAAGTGGCACGAAACGAGACGTGAAAGCCGAGCTGATCTAGTTGGCCCGGATCTGCTCATCTCCTCCCTCTGTTTCTGGGAATTCACCCTGCCAGTCTTACATCTTCATCATATTATTGTTATTTTTTTTAAGCTGTCATATCTACCATCTCACATGCCGTCTGCGTGCCAGGAACTAGACTGTCCCAGAGATGAGAAACAGATAGATCCCGTCCTGCTAATTCGCTGTGGTGTGGTTATTTTCCTCCTCTGCGTCGTGGCCTCCTCCAGGAGGAGAGCGAGCCACCACACAGACTGTTCTCCTCCGCTGGATCCTCCTGGTGGATGGTGACACATGGTAGCGGACATGACGTGGTTGAGCTTAAACTGATGAAACTCAGAAGGTCAAGCTGCGTAATTTAGTTGTTTGAATGACAGAATAATAACAATAATAATGATAATAATAAAAGAAGTGACTGTATAGCTCTTAGTCTTTAAAGGAAGGCAGAGTCATTCATGTTGTGGGAACTGAGGTCAGGGAAGTTCAGGGCCAGCAGCACTTTGACTGAGGCATTATGCATTGGTTCTGTTGAATCTGCTCTCTAATTAGTTAGCTAATCTCCCTTATGAAAAGCGACTGGAGGGGAAGTGGACCAGATTCTTTATGAATGAAACTGTATGCCACAGCGAGTCAGGAGAAAGCCCCCGTGGAAAGCCCGGGATAATTCATGCAATAAATGCTCCATTGGAGAGCGGCCTGAGCAACGCAGCTCCTCGTGTTCGGAGACTAATCCAGACACTCAGCACGCTAGATGATGCACAGCACACTCTTCTCGAACATGGTGTAAATTATGCACCGCATCTCCTGGGGAAATTTGGGAACAGGGGTCATAATTAAGACCAGGGCTGCAGAATGAGCCTTCAGCCACATATTTCGCAAGACAAAGCTGCTCAAATTGGAATTAATACTGGACTGGAATGAGGCTGGAATGAAATTTGTGGCGCCTTTGAGGATTATGGCACATGATCAAACAAAAGTTCTTCCCCTACTGGACCGTCCTATGTGAATTTCCTACTTTATATCACAGGCATTAGTGACTGAGTGTAATTCATGTGAATTCTTGGTGATTATTGGGTGTATCAATCAACAAAGACAATTATTAAAGCAGTGACATCCTTTGTTATCAGACTGGCTTGGAAAGGATGAAGGATTAATGGTGGGTCTGGATCTTTTCAAGCCTGTGTTAATATAGTACTCCACCCTCCGTCAAATATGAAACCAGTAAACTGTGATACGACGCTGTGTGAGCGAGTACAAGTACGTATAGTTTCACTCATATTGAACAGCTGAGCAGTGGAAGTAGCAGCGCTGCACAGCTGAACTGCTAATCCCACGTATTATTGTGCAGTGGTTGGAATAATTGCAGTGATGAAGGATGACGATGATTATCATAAATTGTGGGGTAAAAGTGTTCTGACACGGGAGGTTTCATCCCCCTGCGGTACCCAGACCGCTCTGTGGAGGCTGAGCGGGGGGGGGGGGGGGGGGGGGGGTGCGTGAAGATGTGCGTTAGATAACGGGATCAAACATCCGTCGTTTGACCTGCTCTGTGCTGGTCGTCCCAGCGGACTGTGGGAGGAAATACCTGCAGAAGACGTGGGGAGACAGAGCGCGCTCTGTCGCTGTGACCGGCGCCTGAACCCGGGACTTTCCTGCTGCGAGGTGACGGTGCTGACCACTAATCCACCGTGTCGCCAAAGGGGTAATCTTCGTGTTGAAAACAGCTGTGGGTTTTAACATGTTCTTTTTTTATCTAATAGTGAAAGGGAGAAACATGAATTGCAGATGATACAACCCGGGAGTGAATTGCTTCAGGATTAGCTGTGCGAGTTATCATTCTTAGTGCCAGACATTGTTTTGACAAGTTGAAGTTGACCTGTGTTATGAAGTGCTCATGAAGCCTCGGCTATTGTTTTGCATTTTGTGGTGGCTGTTTTGGTCAAAACACAGAGATTCATCTTGGAGACAGCGTTGATGTTATCCAGAAAGAGGAGAGCACGGTACGGTTTATTTTTTTTAGCTAGTTACTGCATCCGTGTCATGCGAAATCAATTACGCGTCAGACGAAGCACTTCACAAACTCCAAATCTCCCTGGAAGCACGGTTTGTAACCGTGGTGGGGTCGTCCTTGCTCTATTTTAACTTTATTACACGAGTCACGTCTCAGTTCAGTCAAACAGCGTTTCCTTCGTGTGCTGAGAGGAAGCAACCTGACCCAGGTGTCCTGCTCCACATCCACGCTCAGCTCCATCCGAGGAGCGCACACTGGGAGGTGAACAAACGCATCACAACATAACATCTGTTTAACACGTTCACACAGCTTATTCACACAGTCACCACTGAGTACATCTCTCTCTGTAACACCTGGAGAAAGCAGCTGTAGCCGTGGGTCGAGATGCAGCAAGTGGACGTATGGAGGAAAGATGGCGTCGTCTTCGTGTCTCGATGTGTTTGTTAATCTCCCTCCAGAAGAGGGAGACAGAAGTGACCCGCTGCAGGTTCAAGCCCCACATAAAGCAAGTTCCCATACAAATAAAATATATGTCGATATTAGAAGTCCCAAAACTTTCAAGATAAACAGTATTTTAGAGGTTAAGGTTTAACCCTAACGTTAAGGTCCTTCAGTTTCCTGCCCTGGTCTAAAAACATGCATGTGAGTGAGTGATTGCAGGTTGGAGGGTGCGTGCATGTTATATTAGGATTTAATCTCCCTCTCAACAGGGTCGCAGCACTTCCAGGACAGACCTTGAACAATAGCAGTGGGTTAAGATGAACTCGATAGTGATTCATAACCTTCATAACCTCCCTGGTCCTGTTTGTTTTGTTTGTCTATGTGTGTGGTAACAGTATACTATGTAAAACAGCTGCTCCTGTTATTCATTTTGCTATGTTGTTTTGTTTTCCTAGCAATCAGCTCCAAACCCCCTGTGTGTCGTTCAACATGACTCCATCTTTCTGTTATGAACCTTGGAATTTGTGTTATTGATTCACATCTCTCTCCCAGTGAATAACGTCTGACCTACTTTGTGTGACAGTGTTGGAGAACGGTCCGACCCGAGTCTTTTCATTCCACCTTAACAGTGCACACCACCACCGTCTCCAGGTCATACAGGCTGGAGGCAGGTGGACACGCCCCGGACAGGTGTCCAGTCCATCCCTGGACACACACACACACACACACACACACACACACACACACACACACACACACACACACACGTGCTCACAGGAGTTCCCTGTGAACCAGACCAACTCGTATAGATTTCAATATTAAAAAAGTTTGTTTCTTCCCATGTTTTTATCCAGACTTGCATAAAATAGAACAGAACACTGTTCCTGGCTGTCACTGCTAAAGAAGTACAACTAAATTTATCGTAGCACGCCTGTAGACACGAGCCATGAGACATCATCCTCTCACTGGTTTCCATTTGCACGGTCCCAGTATGTAACCGATCCCACTGTCTACCACGCCGTAATGGTATAAATTTCTGTTAACGTAGCTTTGGAGAAGCAGAGTCCATGAAGGACCAGTGTTGGGATCCAGCAGGAGAGGCTGCACAGTACAATACATCTTCTAAAACCTCAAATTAATTTGATTCTCTGAAGCAGCTTCAGCTCTGACAACAGATTTATTGTTGAATAACACGAGGCAAAGACAAACACTAGAGATGAATGATGTCAAAGCGGGCCCGATTCTAAATCGGTCCTGCTGAAGGACACAAAGAAAACTAGTGGATGTGTGATATTTTTGTACATATTCAACATGGACAAATCTGGAGAAAGCTCTGTTATGATAAAGGTCTCAAAGGTCTGAAGGAATTCCCTCTCGCTCCGCCATGAAATCACTTGTCAGGGTTTGATTGGCATTGCACAAGAAGACCCCAGACCCCAGAAATTGCTTTATTCACAGTGGTACAGACACAAATGAGTTCAGTTTAGATGATTGTTTTACCTTTTCAAAACATTATGTTTCTATTCTCGCTGTCTTATCCAAGGTTGATGGCCGTCATTTGCTGTGTTGATCCTGGAATCTGAAAGCTATGATTCACTGTGCAGTTATCTCTCATTAAGTGCCATTAGTCCTGGGTTATTCTTGTCTCTGTGTCTTTTACTGCGATAATTTATTACAAAACATGGCACAGAGCGACGCCTTTGATATGCCCTAATATGCTTTTCCACCTCTTAGCACTATTTTACTGCTATTGTCATAGCTGTGAGCTCTTTGGACGGCAGACCCCGTTGACACAGTTATTCCACTGTCTGTCATACAGTACACACACACACACACACACACACGTATGACTGGGTATAGTGGAAGAGACAGGAGCAGAGACTGGGAGATATGCATGGATTACAAAAGCAAATTTCGATCACATTTCAGAGGATTGTCTTGGCTGCGTGTGGGTGTTTTGAGAAAAGCGTGTCTCTCCTTCGAGGGAGAGCTGCACTCGCTCGCTGTGAGAACTCAGTGCCTTATCTCTGGACCGAGTCAACTCGTTTCACTCTTTCCTCTGCAGTTATTTACAAAAACGCCATCGATTCGCGTTCACACCCTAAGTCAACTAAAGTGCTCGGCACTTATCACAAATGGTGAACTCCCTTCTGCTGGCCACAGCGCCGGCCCGCGGGTACAGGGGACATGAGGAAGTTACAACAATGTCGAGGAAGTGTGTTAGTGTGCCTGTCGGATATGAGTGTCACTGCGCTTAATTGAGCCCGGAGAAGTGGCGCTAAGCTAACTGCGCGCGAATTTCACTTAAAGGGGATTCTGTAACATACCTAACTTTGATCCACAGAGGCAGGAAATCTCAGCTTTGCCGTCCCACGATAACCTCTGAAAAGTTGGCTTTTCAAGTTGTGAGAAGTTGGTGAAATGTATGGGAAGGCCGATAAGTCTCGCCTCACTTGCCGTTTTCCCATGCAGCAACAACAGCGTGTTAACATCTGGTTTAATGGTTGTGGCATGCAGAGCACGTCTGTCGCTGGACACCGCGCTGAAAAGACGTCTCGTCTGCGCTCTCTCAGTGTTCGGTGGCACATGACCGCGTCCTCCTGCCAGCCCAGTCCCACGGAAAGCCTGAGAAACCTGCTGATAAGCGCAGAGGGAAACATTATACAAATACTTAGGCATCACTTCTCACTTCTCACTGTGATTTGTGTGGCGGGCTTTCTGCGCTCAGATGCAGGAGCGAAGCTGTCGGTGGCACGTCTGCAGTATTCACTGTTACTGGCTGAACGTGATAGCAACCATTGTGCAGTTTTGATGCAACACCGATGGCCATTTGTTCTTCCAGATATATTTTATTTTTTCATCAGATCCTGTGCAAACAACCAATAATGGAAATGACTCTTGGCAACGGCTCAGTACGAGAGTCATGTTCAAGGGATGATGTGATGAATTATTGAATTTCAGTCCCATTATTTATTTTTTATGATGATAAACTGTTTTCCCTTGTAAGCCCCCCTCTATGAAACTGACACACCGCACATTGATAAACTGAGAAATAATGGGCATAACAAACAAAGCCTACGTTCTTAATCGTCGTTTCATTTCGCATCGTATGTAACGATCTCTTGGCTTTATATGCCATTAAAACCCAGCGAGACAAGTTAATGATCACTGCAAAAGTTGAAGGAGAGTGGATACACAGACTTGGATGTTTTACTTGAGTGCATGCAAAGCTCTCTTAAAGTCTGAGACTTGAAGCTTTTAATGCCAAGCGTGAGTCATCGTGCAGCCTGGCCCGGCCCGCACCGAAACTCATCAGTTTTCCCCGGGTGCCTGGGCCTGGGGTCTGATCCGCTCTGGAACCTGCGTCCTACACGGAGCCGCGCTAACTCCAGAGGAACCACATCTGGAGTGTGGTCTGGACGTGTGTGTCACACTCTGGAGCGAGGCCAGTCGACTCGTGTGTGCGGTGGTGACACCACAGGCCGTTAAACGAATGATGTTTTTACAGCGCGGAGTCCTCGTCCTCCGACCGGGCCGGGGACCGTAAACGCCGAGCCCCAAAACAACCAAAACCCTCCGTCTCCGGCGGTCAGGCTGTCCCCGCCCACTCTCACCATGTCCTCTGGTAGCGTAGAGCGGACGAGCGCGGACGGGCCTGAAACCAATCTGTACAGTGTCAGCTTCAGATCAAACGAGGATTCAGAGTCCTGGCACGCCAGCTGGCCAGCTTCGCTCTGCGATTACTGCACGATAACGATCTGGGTGCCGGTCCAGCGCAGCGCCCCACAGCGAGATGTAAACACGCAGCCAGCGAACAAAGCGTCATTGATTATACCACTGGTAGTCCATGTGCAGAGTGTTAAACTCTAGTTTTCCTTCTGCTGCTAGAAATACACAAGCAGACAACACCATCTGAAGTAGCTAATTAATCTAACCCCAGACCTGCAGTCAACCACACCAGGGCTGCGGATGCTGCAAATTACAGTAATGTGTGTGTGTGTGTGTATGTGTGTGTGTGTGTGTGTGTGTGTGTGTGTGTGTGTGTGTGGACGACACGCTGAAGTCATCAGTGGTAGGCAGTATTAGCGGGCTGGAAAAGGAAAGCTGGTATGTTGTTTGTTGGGGTTTTACTCGTAATCAATACAATTTACACTCACATAAACTGAACAAATTGACAAATTTTAAAACGCTTTTATGCAGGAGTACAGGAATCTCCATTGTAAATACACAACTTTCCATTTTTTTTTCAGATTCCAGATTCTCTCAATATTTGGTAAAGCCATCACCACACATGTTTATGGAGAGCTGAGTAATGGTAAGCTACCTGATGCCTCCACTAGTGAGGAGGATACCTGCTCCTGCTCACTGTCCACACACGTCCCATCGCTTCTCGTCTCATCAACAGAGCTGCTGATTCCTGATCAATCCCGGTCAGCTTTGCTCATCCTCTCAATGCCGGACCAGTCCATCGAGTCCCATTCACTCTTACAGCCTTCTCTTGTCTTGAGATCTGACCCGAGATCGAGGTGGATCTAAAATTGGTTGCTGAATTGGGGGAAAAGTAGTCGATGTAAGTTGTGTGTCTGTGAGTAATTAAATCGTTAAGTGCCTGGGAATTCAATATAATTCCACCTCAGTGAGTTGATATGGTTTCTGGCGATGACCTTGGACGTTGTCTCCACAAACTTAATTTCCCTTCCACCAAAGCCACTTGGAAGGTTCTTGGAAGGTTGGATTGGATTATTTTCTGATGCCAACTGTGCCTGCAGATGCAGAGTCATTAAAGCATTGGTCTTTTGTAATCTTTGGTTGTCTCCAAGAGAGAACTAAGGATGACTGCTCGCATGTTGGCCAATGTAATGTGATGCAAAGTGAGGCCAGATTGTACATGGAGCTAACAGTCCGATCAGTGGCTGTGGCAGACCGGGGTCCTAGAAGAGCGGAAACTTGATTGAATTAGTGTTTCCCTATAAGCTTCTAATCACACAATTGCACATCTGTTAAATTGATCCATGAGACGAGATTGTTCTTCAACAGAGTCATTGAGGAATACCTAATTGTTATAAAGAGCCCGCAGTTTGTGGCGTAATTAATAACACGGCGTTCTTTGTGACCTCTCATCATCCTTCAACCAAAGTCCATGTTTCATCTCAGGCTTTCTGGCAAAAACAGCGTTCCTCTGGGCCCAAAGGAGGAGTACCAGACATGAGCTAAAATAGACATTTAGACTCACAAATGAATGGAGAAAAACACCAGTCTCATCCAGAATACACTCCTGCTTCCCAAACAGACACCCTAGTCAGCTGCGGCTGTCGGCCCTAAATCAAACAGGGGGAGAATCGAACCATGCAGCAACGCGCATTAGCTCAGCGTCCTCCTGTTGTTTGGATTGTGACGAATGATTCTCTGTAAATAACCAAAAGAAGCTGAGAGCGATTACGACGTCTCCTCGGCACTGACTCATATGTTTTGTTGAAGTTGACTGAGACGATCAGATAACATAGAAAGGACGATTCTGGCATTTCCTTTGAATGATCAGAAGTTTAATAGAATCTCAGTTTTTCCCCCGAAAAGCTAATGTTACAATTACGTTTTACACCATGACTGCTTCACCTCCACTAAACATTCAGAATAGAATAGAGTAGAATAGAGTAGAACAATGTTCAGTCGGACATGTTAAAAGACAAAACAATATCATTAAAATGCAAACATCAGGCCATCGGAGGAAGCCAAACAAGCTAACAAACATTTCCTATCTGAAAAGGAGCAGGAAGGAAGTACTGAGCTTATCAAGTGTTTTCACTCTCACACTCTTTGATGAGGAACTCTCATCATCCAAGAGCAATGTAATCAACCTAAACATGCATGAACATGTAAACTAATTAACTAAAAAGCTAAATAAACATTATTCTATTCTATTGTATTCTGTTCTGTTCTAGGAACCACTCCACTGCTCTCGGATGTGTGTTTTCCAGCCGGGCTCCCTCGGTCCTCTGACCCTCTGAGTGGGTTGTCATGCTTGACATGTTCATGCTCGACACACACACAGAGAACGTGTTTTATGACGAATGTGAGTTGGGACGGACACAGATTTGCTCCGTGCTGCCTAAATAGCGGAGAAGATGCAGGAACTAGAATAAAAAGGCTCATTTGTCCTTGGCTTTGGGACGGCACTTTGCAATTCAAGTGAAAATACTTTTGCAATCAGTCTGAGCGAACCTTGAACAGCTGATACTGTTAGGACGGCTGACCGAGCTCAGCATGAGGGAATATGAAGGGTAATGGTGGACGTCACGACCATGAAGGATTCTGTATGTCTTGGACGGCAAAAGACATTAGCATGTGTGCAATAGCCCAGTCTGTCAGGTTTGTGTCTGAGAGAGTAATGAGCTTGGCTGCAGCTCCTGCCAGTGAAAAGTACCTCTGCTCAACCTCTTCCACTGAAAACCCCGAAACGTGTCCCGGAGAGACGGACAGCGACGGCGGTGGGGGACGGGGGACGGGGGACGGGGTGTTTCCAGGGCGACGTCTCCACCCGTCGAGCCGGGATGGATCAGCTGTCACGTGTGTGGAGAGGATGTGTCCTGTTAGGGACGGAGCGGAGCCGTCTCACAGCGATTAGTCGACGCTCTGTTTGCGTTTCTCAAACATGCATCAGAAAGCCTCGTCTCAGCCGCCCACTCTCACCAGTACATTAAACATCATTTGTCAAACTGGGATCACGCTCTGACAGAAATGTGCACGCACGCTGCTTTTGTTAGCCCGGGCTACGCTGGGTGCACGGTGTGATGATTGCTTCCCTGAGGTTTCTGCTCCAGACTCGGAGCCGATGCCAGCCGTCGGGCCGCCCTCCCTCCGTCCGGGCAGTCGCTGTGTAGTCGCTGATGGACTGACAGCTGTCTGTGCAGGGAGGCTGCACAGACAGCTGAGCAGGATGGACGGATGTCCCTCTGGGTCTTGTCAGGGCGATGCCAGCTAGAGCCCCCGGTGGCTGGCGTCCACACGTGGACTCCCAGACGCTCTGCGTTTCGAGGTGGACTCGTGCCGCCAGCTGCTGTGTAGCTTCTCCTGTGCGGACGTGAAACAGCGCAGGGAAACGTTAGTGCTTGTGTGACACCAGGAGCCTGGAAGCTGCAGCCACACAGAGCAGGTAATCATCTGGCTCCGTGGCTCGCTCGTCCTCAGTCCTCCTACACTCTTATAGATAAGTACGCTGAGTATCCATGCAAATACTTGGCAGACAATTCAATTCCTCCTGGATGGGGTGGGGGTGGAGGGGGGTGTTTCTCTCTCTCCCTCTCTCTCCCCCTGTCTCTCTCTCTCTCCCTCTCTCTCTCTGTGTCTCTTTCCCTCTCTCTCTCCCTCTTCGCTGGCAGCAGCGTCTGTGCTGTTGGCAGGAGTGACCAGAATAAAAACAGCAACACCAGACATAGGGGAGGAAAAAAGCAAAGTGATCCATTGAACTAGAGTCTTTGCCCTGTCTTAATTACGGCGAGTTCCACATCTTTTCCCTTTTTCCACCTTCTCCTTCATCCTTTAAAACTTTGGGCTTGTGCTAATTAGTTAGAAGAGAGTAAAACCAGCTGATCGGGAGAGGGGTGGTGCAGTTTGGAGCGAGATGGCTAACAGAAACATTCTGTTGCTCTTCTGTGGACTCTTCCTCCTAGCACTGATTCAGCCCTCTCTACAAGGAGGTAAGTGTGAGCTGCAGGTGAGCTTTGCTGTACGATCTTAGCTGCATCCGTCAGACTCTTTGAACAGGTGCAGATTTTTGCTCCTTTACTGCTCCTCAGAGACCTTAAAACGTAACATCTGACAAAGAAATGCTTGGTGAAAGCCTATCTTGTGTGAAATCTGAAAAAAGTATTTTCATTTCTTTGGTCAAAACCTTTCGTGTAACGTAGAAATTACATCTGTTTTAGTGTACAATAAATTTCCAAAACAATAAAATGTCCGGTTGTTTCTTTTGGCTCGATCCCAGCTGTGAATTTACAAACGGAGAGCTCAGAATATGCATCTCCATGTTCCCCTGGGTGGTTGGTTTAAATAGCTTGATAATGTAACCCCCCCACCGACCCCCCCCCCCACCCCCACCCCCCCGATACTAGAGTCATGAAAATTAAAGACTGTTTATCCTGGCTCCGCTCTCTGAGTCCATGAACAGTGGTGCTCCCTCACTCTGCTCCGTAAGGAAGTTGTTCTTTGCATCAAACCCGACTCGACGTTGTTTCTGAGGGTCATGTTGAGCTCTGTCCTCCGCCCGGCCTGGTCATCGCCTCTAACAGACTCTGTGATGTGATGTACATATGTTTCTAACTACACCGTAGCATGAGAAAAAAAGACAAACAAAAAACCTTGCTTTGCTAGTGTTGCAGTTGTACCTTGAAGTAAGGGGTGTGCACCAGAGAATCACTGAATGTGTGAATGTGGATTTAGTGTTTGTATTTCTAGTAGTTTGTATTTCTATGGATGCATTACGATCCATCCATTGTCCTACCTGCTCTGGAGTCACTGGGAACACACCCAGACAGGTCTCCAGTGCAGGGCAAAGACCACTACCTTCAACAATTAGCTAATTGGTTCATCTTTTATGGGTTTTATGGTGCCTTGGCTCATGTTACAGCCCTCCACCAAGTTCCATGGAAATCAGCCTTTAGTTCCCCTGTGATCCTGCTGAGAGGCAGACAAACAGGCTGATAAAAAAAACTCAGCCGAAAACAGTAATTCTGTCCAGTCATCATTAGATTGACTGTGCAGTCCAGGATTAGGTTCTGCTCATCTGTAAGAGGAAGTCATGGATCTCCATTTCTAATGAATTTCAGCCTGGGAAATTGTGCCTTACACACACACACACACACACACCACTGGCTGGATAGTGGCTGTTTACATGGCTGCAGAGTCTATCCTATAACATGTCGGGGAGAGTGGGTTCCAGCTGGTTCCTCTTTCCACTTAGCCAAACCACATCATCTAAATTCACTCCCGATGGACTCACAGGTGGAGAGATAGCGTTCTGCATGCGAGTGTCACCAGAACAGCATGGACTGGCGCCTCTCCTCGAGTCAGAGGTCTCTGGGCTCTGCCCAGAACCCATGAAGCTGCAATGTGCAGATCTGAAAGGTTAGCGTTGGCTGCTGTTTGAAGTTACAGCTCGTATAATTTCAGGCATGGAGAGAGAGAGAGAGAGAGAGAGAGAGAGAGAGAGAGAGAGAGAGGGGGGGGGGGGGGGAGAGAGAGAGAGAGGTCGTGAGCATGCTTTTCCTCCCTTTCTCATTCAGGCTCTGAGTTGGATTTTTCTCCCCTGTCTGCGTTGCTTTGATTTTGGTCTAGGTCTGTGTTTTGGCCGAGATTCTTCTGAGCTTTTCAGCTCACAACTGGAAAACATGTTTAGCATCTGGGGCTGAGTATGCTGGACTAGAGTCAATTTTTTGTTGTATTTATTTGCCTAAAAGTCACAGCTGTTTATATTCCTTATCTCCCAGCAATGCAGGCGACCCTTAATATGCATCACGATAAGACTTCTGGATTCCTAAAAGAAATATTTTGTCCTTATGAAGTTCTTTTGCTCGACTGGTTTGTTCCCCTGTTGACAAACCCCCTCATATCTGCTTCTGTCAGGTCACAGATTGCATTGTCTGAAAACGTATTTGCCCGTCTTCACTTTTTCTCGTAGCACATTTGTCTCTCTGTGCCGGGAGCTTCGTGCCAGATACATTTCAGATGAGGTTTTGAGGTCCTCTCAGGCAGAATATATAGCAGGTCCGCAGCCAGCGAATATCAATACTGGCTTAGCAGCACAACTTTGATCTCAGCTGAGTGTTGAATCCATCCATATCAAAGTTGTCTGTGGCATCCAAACTAGTTTCATCTGTGTCTCTGCACTCTGACTCGGGGAAACCAAGGCCCGACCGTCCAGGGGTCAGTTACCTGTGACTGAACCTCATCAGCTCCTGGTCCGTTCAGCAGGCGGTTTCAGAGCAGAAAACACTTCTCACGCTTGCCAAACTCGCCCGTCGGAGTGAAGCGAGGCCCGTCTGACTGTTTTCCATCGACAAGTGTGAATGAGTTATGGCTCTGGAGGAAACATCTGTTCAGGAGCCTGTTAATAAATACGCCCCCTGTCATGTTACGCTGTGACCTGCTGCAGGTACCGAGCTGTTTGCTAGCTCTCCCGCTACGTTGGAGGAGGCAGCGTCCCACAGACAAACAACATCTGTCACATGGATACAGTTAGTTGGATGTTATACTTATCAAAATAAATTTGTGTTGACACAGCTTGGGCTCTGAGGCCTCTGCTTTTTTATTGCCACATTTGATAAGTGCATCAAACCCAGAGCGAGACGCTTGATTAAATTCTTTGAGTAGATTCCTCAACTCAGGAATTTAATCAGGCGTATTCTTCACTTCCCCAATAACAACTCATAGGGCGCAAATTAGGGTTTTATTGTTTACCTTGTGTTCATAAATGAGTGTATCTAGTGTCCCACGTCTCTGTTTCATAAAATATGTCACACCCTTCCACGCACCCTCGCTTCAGGACTTTGAGGAAGTCGTTGGTTTGGTTTTCCAGACGTCCAGCAGGGTCCGGAGAGACGGGGATGAGGAGGAGGAACTCGCTCCTCTGTGAGGAGGCTATGGGCTGCTGGAGGCCCGCTCGCCTCATTTGGCATTGGCCAGTTTGAGCTGCGCGACCTCGATCCCAGCGAGGCTGGTAGATAACCGAACCTTATTGTCCCGATTCCCAAAGCCACGCTGCCTTCCTGGCTGCTGTGAGGCTGCTCTGGCTCCGTCACCAGCCGGGCTGTGATGGATCAGTGACATGGAGAACGTCCTCCGGCCCAACCAGCCTCCGCTGCAGTTTAACTGCGTCTGCGTCCTCGCAGACACGCAGGATTTTCACTTCCTCCCGCCTCTTCAACGCCGAAGCCACAGAGGCGTTTTAATTTGTTGATGCTGAGCAGCTCTGGTGTGATTTACAGTCAGGTGACCTCATTCATCTGGGACGGAGCCTTTCTGGTTACATGCGCTGACCGACCAGAGTCTGCGATTGTGAAAGAACTGTTATTCCCTGTATTCGTGTCTGAGTCTGGCACCCGTCCTGGGAAAGTGTTAGGAGACAATTCCAACCACGTTTTGCAGTTTTACATCAAAGCGCGTTGCCTGGCTTGGAAGTCGCTCTCCACACCGGAGCTCCTTGCCAGAAGTGATTACAGTTTGGCCAATAGGTTTTCCTATCACCATTTTCACTGTAACTACTGTCAAGCAGAGTTACAGGGATCAGACCGCAGGTCCTGGACGGATGGGTTCTTTTAATAGACACATAACTCAAAAGGACTGCGCTGCAAACGTCTGGGGTACAACGCCTGGCACCGCACGCACCGTCTCTTACTATCAGCGCTCTTACCTTTGTGAATGTGATGGACGGTTTAATGCAAATCCTTCAAGAACGCATGGCTGAGCTGCTGATTTGCGGTCCTGCGATGACATCACATGCAGCACACGCTAATGGGAGCGAGCTTTCGCCACTGCTCGAGCCTCATATTGGTTAATAATTTGTTTAGTTCTTGCTCTTTGGTTGTGTATAAACGTCAGTCCCAGCATCTCCCAGAGAGATGTTTGGTCTGCAATCAGCCAGCGCCAAGTCCTCCACAAAGACGCGCATTACCTTGGATGATTCATTCCAGCCACTCTGCGAGCGGGAGGCCGCTGCTCGCCGGGAGCGCTCTCGCTAGGCCAGCAATCTGAAATGGCTCCTGTCAGGAATGTTTTCATCCCGACCCTCCGCTCTCCTCCCACGTCCAAGTTTACAAGCTCCACAAACAACGCGGATGCGACATTAGCATCGAAATATTTTTTAATAAAAACCCAAAACTGATGATGAGCCCATGCGAAAAGATTGCAGCAAAAATAAATTCTGATTAAACACATTACGTCAATACAATCAACATCCTCTGGCAGGAAAACCTGGTCTCCTGGCCTGTGTTAGTGTGCAGTGGGGGAGGGGCGGGGGGGGGGGGGGGGGGGGGTAGGCACCTGTAGGCCTTCAGCTCCCAGACGCTGCTCCCAACCACTGAAAACTGCATCTTCTGAGGCTGTTCAATGTTCAGTGCCTACACACGTTTAATAAGACGAGACTGATCATGTGGAATTTATTCCCTTACACATAAATAACAGATTTGATACTTTCTGCGTTCCAGTCTGTGGACTGGACTCCTTCTTACAGTTCAGATGCAGAGCTACGATGATCTAGAGCTGCAATGTAAGCTTCTAAAACAACAAATAAGCTTTATGCCCCAAAGTTAAAGTTTCATCAGTTTGCTGAAGACGAAGGGAGAGGAGACGGAACCTGGACGTTTTATTCCAAGGCACAAGAAGCTTGAGACGAGAGAACTGTGGAAACGCTGTAAATGATGAATGGCCGGTGTAACCCTTAATGGTCCTTCTGACATTGCGCTCGTAATTGTGCCAGTTCTACTGTATGATACAAGCACCTAAATCAATTTGTGAAGCGGAGTCACGATGTGAACTGTTTGTTCCACTCTGTGATTTCACATGGCTGATGCTTATCTGCAGCCACGGCTTATTCCCCCTCCTTCACATTCAGCTCTGGAATAGAGTTCGCAGCTGTCATAAACCCTTTTTTAGTTTCAAAGGCATGTCTTTCCAAATCCTGTAATGATTTCCTGTCAGCTTCCAGTGGGAAGGATTCGCCCGAGGCGAGCAAATGAACAATGGCAAGATTAGATTCAGGTCTTCTTAGTCTTTAATAAAGTCGCTTCGGAGAAGTGTCACTGAGATGAGACTGGGCAAACAGACAAGAAGAGGGATTTTCGCATTAAATTTTTTACTTTCTTTGATGCTCCTCTCTTTCCTCCTCCACCCTCCAACACGCTGTGGAAAACAGACAGTGCGAGGGGTGACTGATAGCAGGCCAGCTGTCACATGTCCGATAACGGGGGATTAGCGGAGCCAGGAGCCTCAGTGTTTGCTTGGTGGAGCTGCAGCTCTACCACAGCTTTCCACGGAGCCAGAACCACAGCTCGACTTCTGGGGCAGCGGCTTTGGATAAGCTGGAGCACAGCAAACACTTGTTCATTTGCCAAAACTCCTTCTTTCTTTCTTTCTTTCTTTAATGTCATCGAATGTGATGGAAATAGTGGCGCAGATTTGTATAAAAGTCTGGTGGTCAAAGTCGTGTAAACACGTGTCTGGGGCTATGAACGGTAACGATCCGGTAAATATTTAGTAAATGTCGGGGAATGCTGTAATTAACCTGTGCGAAGTGGCATGTGTGTGAGTCTGCTCTTGCGTGTGTGCAGCATCATGCAGATTGTTTTCTCCTTTGCCTTTAATTAGCTAATAAACGGCCAATTATTGCAACCACTGCTCTGGGTTGTGGAAATGTCACATTACTCACCAACTTGTTGTAAATGAGGTAAAGTTAACCACTTTCAAGCCCCAAAAAGCGATTATAAAAAAAGAAAACCCAGCGTCATTAGGACGGGAGGTTCTGTGGAAAAGCCTGTAACATGCTTTGGTTTTTATTCAACAACTAAACAAGTCCTGACTTACAATTTCCCAACTTCTTTTTAGTCGGTATTTGTTAGCTCAATAACCCATATCCCACAAAGACCGAAGTCTTTCAAGTCCGTCTGACTTTTCCACAGAGACTGTAACTGTGTACAAATTCTTGAATCACGTTGATCTTTTTCGTACTCAAGGCTGCGTCGTCATCTTTAATGGTCAGGCAACAAAAAAAGACAATAAATCGTCTTGCCAGCTAAACAGTTGATAAACATGTCACTTCCTACTTTCCAGGCCGACACTCAAAACATGACATGATACAGAAGTAAACATACAAGCGGCTGGACACGGGCCTGTCCACCTGCTAGCTCGGCCTTGTCGACGACGTCATTTTATCACCATTCAAAACAAGGGAATCTGAGAAAACAAAACACCAGCGTGCACATATGTTGTGCATGAAAACGATTTTCCCTCTAAGCCTCTGGGCTTTTCACACGTTGTCCACTTTGTGTTGTAGCAATAGAAACTTGAAAAGCTCTGGAAACTGAGTTGTGATTGTAAAAGTTCCCAGGCTGTGTCGATGTGGGCTGCAGGATGAGGGACCTGTCCAGAGCCAGTCCTGCCCAGAGCTGCAGGACCTCCACGGCTCTGTCGGGCACTTAGCGGCTCAGAAAACAGATGCATGGAAGCGATACTGATAGGAATTCCTCGTCTGATTAGAGAAATCTCTATAAAACTCTTAATACAACACAGATGACACACAAACGTTAATAATGACCGTTTGGTGCTTTTAAGCGAGGGAGGTTTCACTGCGAGTAATCGGGCAGAACTGTAAGCAAAGGCTTTGATTCGGGTTTGCTTGGATGTACCGGGAAAATTCTACTGCGACATGAAGAAAAAAATCACTTAATCACTTAAAGTAGATTATAACAAATCACGACACAGAAATCCCTGAAAGCATCGTGTCTTCGTCCTGGCAGTAGCCGCCGGCGCTGGGTGGTCGGATGAGGTCAAATATGAGTGTGAACGTGTTCTCTGGTCCCAGTTCACCCCACACGCTGGTAAACACACCTCACACTGGGAGCGAGCGCTGCCCAGTTTGGAGCCCACCTGACCGTGCGTTCGTCTTGCTGGAGAGCAGCTCCGGTTCCAGCCTCCTCGATAGCGGATGAAGTTCGATCAAACACGATCTCGAGCCGTAGAATCTCAGGCCCCTGACGTGCCGGTCCGACCTGCTCGCCTCCCGCTGTGACTGTGACACTCCTGGCCCGTCCAGCGGCTGGAGCCGGTTCAGGCCCTGATAGATCAAAGTCACTGTCAGGGTTCCTGCGAGCGCCTGTTCATCATCTCTGTCTCGGGGCCGAGCCGCACCAAGAAAAAACACCTCTTCAGCTCGCAGGCGTCGCTGTACTTAGCCCATCGCT
The DNA here is from genome assembly GCA_029224185.1 of Karalla daura. Taxonomy (NCBI): domain Eukaryota; kingdom Metazoa; phylum Chordata; class Actinopteri; order Chaetodontiformes; family Leiognathidae; genus Karalla; species Karalla daura. The sequence continues at coordinate 23,266,277 of CM055198.1, forward strand.
AAAGTGGTTTTGAGTTTTTACGAGCGCGGCCTGAGCAGCCGACGGTGATCTACGGCCCGTCTCCACATCGTTTCCTCTCCGTTGCGTCGGGGCTTCTCATTTGTCACCTTCGGGTTTGGACGCATACGGATCTCATTCCCATCTTTCACTGGTTGCCGAGCTATTGTCTCGGCACGGTCGCTTCAGTAACATCATTCACTGGATGGTGATACATTCTTACATCTCCTTTCCCATGACTCCTCCTGAAACCAACATTCATCACATCACAAACACTCAGGGCAAACTCTTGACTGGAGTCAACTGTGAAATAAATTCCGCCTCGTCTAATCCCTTGTGCTCTACATGTCAATCTTGTCCTTCACGCGCATTCCAGCACATTCCCATGACCTGGCTGAGTTCACAGGGAACGTAAGCATATGATGATGATGACGACCATTAGGACAATCATGGAGAATTCTTCAAATTTATTGAGGTGGGTCAGGCCACTTGGCAAAGGTCAGCCTGTGTGTGCCATATTTGGACGCATTGGTCTCAGTGAACCCGGTGCACTCAGCGAGCCCATGCCGCACGGTTGCACGATGGGATTCCGACCGAGAGGAAAAAGTGGAGCAGACGCACTCCCTCCTTCCTCGCTCGCCGCGCCGAGACAGGAAATCCTCCCTTTGATTGTGAAACGAAGGAGCAGAACGGAGAACAATCGCTGCGCTCCGTCTCCTGGTGCCTGCACCTGAGAGGCTGCGACACGAAGCCAGCGACAAGGCACACACACACACACACACACACACACACACACACACACACACACACATACAGTCATGAGTTCACGGAGCTGCTCGAGCTGCCTGATAATCAGCTGCAGACCCGTGCGTGGTTGTTATTTATTGCTCATTGTGCTCGAGCCCGAAGCGTCGTCGGGATTACGACGACAAACGGCGAGGAAGGACGAGCCGAGGCGCAGGCCTCCTCATGTCCATGTGTTCATTCATGGACAAACCTTTTCGTTTTTGCTTTTTTTGGTCCAAAACCAGCTGCCACCTCCACTGTTAGCACTCACACCACTGCTGAGAACGCTGAGCCGTGGCACACTGGTTTAGTCAGAGCACGGGGCTGAACTCTGGAAGGAAGAGGAGCATCAGAAAAGTTTTTCCTGCAGCAGAAACAGATTTGCTGCGCTGTTGTTGAGCTCCTAAGTGAATGTGACAGCGTTGCTCCAGCTCACATCGCTCTGAACAACTCTCAGATTCTGGACTTTCATAACTTCACCTCGCTTTGCTGCACTTCCCTTGTTATGAAATAACAGCTCTGCACTTCTTCATCCTGAGTGTTCTGCAGATATCTTCACATTGTTTTCTTTTTTAACGGATCCATCCTTAACCCCAGCATTAAGTAACACCGTTCCCCGGATGTGTCAAAGCTTGTTAGCGAGGAATCAAAGACACTGAAACAATATTTAGACCTTCTTAAATTGTATACATATTTCCTCTTTGGTATTCAAAGTGGATTGTTTTGTGTATTTTCATTCAATTAGGTCAGACAGTAATACCTTATAATGTTCTCCCCCTAATGGCCGCACTCTGTGGACAGCGCTCAGAGCTGCGTGTTCACACAGTATTCACTAATAAACACATGAACGCCTTTGACATGTGGTTTAGATTAATTGGCCGTCCAACACATGTAAGAGCCATTAAACATAATCATTGTGATCCTGTAGCTCCGCTCTCTCCATTGCGTTGTGTTTTTATTGATACAAACCAGATTTTTCCCTCAAAAAATATAACTTTGTAATTTTGGCTGCGCTCTCCGGTCCCGTTGGACCCGAGCCGTTACTAGTTCCAGAACAACTGCAGGATTTTTTTTGTTTTTTCATCCTCGCTTTCTTTTATTTCTGTTTCTGCTGCCTGCACACATGAGGCCACCGTGTCTGGATCCAGAACGAGCGTCTCAGGAGTCGCTCTGGGCCGCAGCCAAGAAATCAGGCGAGAAATGAGCTGAGGGGCTGCAGGTGGGGGAGGGGCGGGGGGGGTATAGCTGCAGCCCCTTTCCATAAGAGCATCTCCAACTGCAGTACCTCATCACTATGAGAACTATTGGACTTTTCTCCTAATCAAGCCTCTAAACGTTCTGCTCAGCTCCGCTGTGGCGGCCATGTTCACGTCTGGTTGCCTCCCCGTCGCTGCTGTGAGCTGCGGCAGATGTGGATGCCAAGGACACGATTCAGTTTTTGCTGTCTGGGTCACAGATGATGAAAGTGTTTGAGAATGTTTATCTAATAAATGTGGTCATTGTTTAGAAATGCTCTTACGAGGGGTGCAGTAAAAGAAAATAAAATAGAATTTTAAAAAAAGAGAGAGAGACAGAATCACTGGTGCTGAGAAGTGTTTGGCCACATACGAAGTGTCGCACATGTTGGTGGTGCTGAGCCCTCTCTCTCTCTCTCTCTCTCTCTCTCTCTCTCTCTCTCTCTCTCTCTCTCTCTCTCTCTCTCTCTCTCTCTCTCTCTCTCTCTCTCTGTTCCAGGTGTGTACGTACCTCAGGGTGGAGGGGTCGGACCGGGAGGAACTGGACTAGGAACTGGATTCTATCCAGGTAACCCCCAGAGCCCGGTCCTCTGACTGTCTGGATGGTTCAGACAAACCAAGGCTGTTTGCCTCGAGCCTGATAAAAACCTGCTCAACACTTCTTCTTCTTCTTCTGCAGACCAGTGAAAAAACATATTATTGTTGCTAAACACAGAGAAAGCAATATTGTTCTCAACATAACTCAACATAATCCGATTCCTTTCAAAAGCTTTCACCAAGTTCCATATATTATGCATGTTGTTTGATGTATTCTCAGCGGATCAACAACCACACATGTTCAGACAGAATCCCATAAGAATCAACACGTAATTAAGCACAGATGCAACAAAGAAACATGCATGTAGACCAGCAGTCCTACGTACGTATGTGGAGCATTTATAACCCCTGCTGTTTCCTCCTAAACATCTGCACAGCCCTGTTCCTCCGTCACACACGCAGCTAAATGCATCTATAAAATGTCACAGACTGTGGTGCACTGGCCTGTGTGAGAATGAGGGGAGCGTCAGCTGGTGTGATGATGTCACGCTGGGCCGGCGAGCTGTCTGTTCATACATCACCGCTGTACATGCAGGAACACCATAACTCACTCCTCTGTATGATTGTTGTTTTACAAGGGGCTGCTGGAGGAGTCCCTGCGGGCTATAAACCTGCTAAAGCTGCAGGTGAGTTGGAGAGACACTCGATTTATGATTTTTTTCCCCACACATAAAATGTGTTTTTAAGAATTGCATCAGATTTATCATGACTCGTGCGTGCACTACTGTTTCGGTTGTTTGTATATAAGAACCATTTGATTTGTTTGTGATCGGGAACATTTCTAATCGAGACAGAAATACAGGTTTTTTCCTCCTTTACGTCACTGACCTTGACCTCCACGTGTGACCGTGTTTTCCTTCGCTCATGATAAATAAATTAAATAAATTAAAACTTCTCCACAAGTCGAGAGCGGCGCAGCCTTGGTCGCCTGGTGCCACATGGTTCCACTTGTCTCCAGCTGATATTTTATCTGCTGTTCGTCATCTCACACATCCATAGCAGCACACACACACACACACACACACACACACACACACACACACACGCCATGAGGGAATCGTCCTCTCTGTGGGCCGTGTCCTGGCACGACTTCACTTGTTGGACAAGTTTGACCTCGTCCTTCCAGTCCGACTCACCAGGGCCATTACCGGAGGAAGAGCTGATGTGACCAGGCTGTTACTCTCATCATTGTCATCATCCATTGTGAGAGTTGTTAGCTAGTTTGTTAGGGTGCATCTGAGTGCCGCATGCAAACCAAAGTGGAGGCACGCAACGTTGTGTTAACAAAAACAAGAAGAATTTCTGCTCGTTCCCTGTCAACACAGCTTTTGTGTGGTCTGATGCTGGGGAAACACATTAGGACGCTTCCTTGTTTCACCACCACGGACCAGGAATAATTAATACTGTGGCAATAAACAACGTGCTCACGGCCGGGTTATTGGAAAACTGAGGCCTGGGCCTGTTTGGCTGAGCTCTCACAGTGATCTCAGTCTCACCTGTCTCTGTCCGTCCCCGGCACCAGGAGGCTATGGAGGCGCGGGTCGGGGTCTGGGACCGGGAGGCTTGGTGCCGGGAGGCGTCGGCGCTGGAGGCCTGGGCCTGGGAGGACTGGGAGGACTGGGAGCAGGTATGAAGACAAGACATCAGTAGTGGAATAAACGTTTTACATGCTCTCAGGTTGAAATGAAAATCATGGTTGAAAATTGTTTCTTTTTGTTTTCCCCCAACAGGACAAGGTGGAAAACCCCCTAAACCAGGTAGGGTGGACCATTTACACACATACTGTGAGAGAATGGGAGCAAAATGATAAAAAAAAGGGTTTAACATACCTAACATTACCTATTTAAGTCGCTATCTTTCAGATGAAGTCACAAGCCTCTTTGAGTCTTTGCAACATGGAAAATTCCTGTCATTACTTATATTGTTCAAGTGTTTTGAGAGGAGGAAACGTATTGTTAGAGGGGGGGTCGTACAGTGTAGAGCAGCTCTATGTATGGGTTCTATGTATGTATCATGTTCACACAGCACAGCGTAGGGAGACCTGTGCACAGAGGCAGGGAAACAGCCTCTGGACGGGTTGTCACCAGGTTTTCCTTATCGCTGCGTGTTTTCGTCGGGGCTGGTTTACTCTGGCCGGCCGGCTCCTCGGGGCACCCTGACTGGGTGGAACCATCCCGAGACTCCCCCGTCCCTACACCTCGGCCGCTCTGGGGGAGTGATGATTGGCAGAGTGCAAACGGCCATCAACGCCTGCCAAACAATGGTGCCAGAGCACTGATTAATGTTATTGTAATGTTAGAGCCTTACAATATCTGGAAACCTCCGTGTTGAAATCCACCACAGCCCTCCTCTCCGATACAGTACAGTAAATATTTTCTTTTGCTGTCTTACGGTCTGAGCTGCATCGGTCCTCTAACAGGCTTTAGCCATCGTTCCATTTCTGCAAGCGCTGCTGATACGATCTCAGCCTACCTCTATGTGTTTAGGCAGATAAGGAACCAGGCAATCATATTATAGTCCCGATAACACATGGAGCGGGTTACAGAAGGGTCCCTGTGGACCGCCACAGCCCCACCCGCCGACACGAGTGGAGGAGAGAGACGTTTTGTGAACATGAGCTAATATCAAGTATTTGGTGGAAGTTGTTCTTGGCTGCAAGCAGCAGAGCTTTACTGGGGAAGTATGGCCCGCTCTTTTGTATGCATGAGTTCTGCCTCTAAATCACTAGGCGTACGTGGCAGAAATTACCTTAGTGAGAAAACGGAAGGCAGACGGTGTCAAACGCAGCCCCTTATGTTATTTTTTTAAATTAAAGCAATTTGGGTCTGGGTGTTCCCTCCCAAACTACACAGAAAACCACTTAACAGGGAGAGGACAGCTAGAGGTCAGCTGAGGTTACACATCTCTGGAGCGGAGTGAAATTCACTGCTGCGCGGCCGCAATACTTTCCACTCCATGTTTGTAATGATGCTCAGTAACGTGTGGATGTGGCTCTCTCCATCAGTGGTGTCACAGGTCTCCAGTCTGTCAGACCAGCATGGCCTGCCACCAGCTTTGGATCTGACAGGTATTTTAATGGCCGTTCACATGGCAGGTGAAGCTGTGTCATCTGCGTCAGCTAGTCAGCGTTTGGCTGGTGCCACAGGACACGAGGAGGAGGAAGAATCAGTGGCTGTTTCATTCATCTGAGATACGTAGAGCAGGACTCCTGCGCTGAGGCGGAGCCGCCCATAGCCGCTCTTTGATGCGTCCATACGTCGCTCCGCAGCGACGCACCTTGCCTGGCCTGTAATGGAGAACAGCAGCTGGCCATGTGAGTAGCGTGACTGCAGTGAATTGCAGCGTAGCTCATGCAAGACCTTGTAAATGTTACACTAATTGTGAAGCCTGTCAGCATCCAGCTTTGACAACACCGAGAGCTGGAAAGAGGAACTTTCTCTTTATGAACAGCTGTTGGACACCATCTCCTTTCCTGTGTTCCCCCAGGCAAAGGTGGATTCAATACTCTCGGCGTGATTGCCAAAACTTGGCTCTCGTACGCTCGCAGCTTGTCACTTTGAGGCAGTGTGAGGGCAGTTAACAAGAAACATCGAGGTTACTGTTCTCTCTGTTGTTGTAGATTCATTCGACCGTTACGATCGTCTGTTTTAAGTTGCGCACGGACCCGGCTGGATGGGACGTCTACGGGACGTCCCCCCGGTTACCTCCAGAGCCACATACACAGCGAGGAGGCAGAGGGACACGTGATGCTCTGTCTGCAGTCAAACACGGCACACGACACGACATCGATGGGCAACGCGTGGAGCGGCCTCCCTCTGTGTCTTTAATACGGCCCAGACAGTGTTTGTCATACACATTGTGTTGGTTGGGATTGATCTGAACAGAAACAAACTGCAGTTCAAGATGAAGACGGTTTCAGAAGTAGTTCCAACCAGGACCAGCCAGCTCTGAGAAAAGAGAGGAAAATTGATCGTATGACAAGGCAAACTAACATTGTAATGCAATACACGCATCTAGAGTGAATTAGTGAATCTGTCGAGTTAGTTTGCACAGGCCACACTTGTTTATCTCCAAGAAGAAATGTAACAATGAGAAGTAAAGGAAAGGCTGTTCACAAAGGCTTTACTGTTAGTGATGAAACACTGCGACAGTGAGACGTAGCTTAAGATGCAGCAACACGTCTCTGCACTTAGTTTGTCTGCAGGAGATCAGAGCGTAGTAGCCTCTGACTGCAGCACATTCAACCTTCCAGATGGTTCTGTGCAACAAACCCTGCGTCGCTTCGCCCTATTGCTCATTGTGCAGTTTTCACCACCCGGACACTCATTTTAGAGTCCAAACATTGGATCATTTAGCGGTTTATCTCTGGTGCGCAGACCGTCAACATGCTGGGCTCTTTTTTTGCTCTTTTTGTTCGTCCTCGAAGCCTCTGGTTCATATTTGGGTCACCGAAGCACAAAGTGTTCTTGTCTGCCTCACGACAGGAAGAGTGAGGAAAGGCAGAGAAGTGGAAAGGTAGAATGGATATGGGGAGGACAGAAAAGAGACAGGGTGAAGCGAGGAGAACGGAAAGGACCAATAACTCTTCCGAGCATATCGTATACTGTATTTGTCAAACGCGTACACCACCACTCACAAACACACACACACATCCACTCGGGCAACACACATGCTTAAAGAGCTCGCAGAAAGAAAGGAGACTGATAGATTGAGGTGAGGATGAAAGTGTTTAGCCAAGAGAAGATGAGCTTGGAGGAGGTTAGTCTCCTGGAGCACATATGCTTTTCATTACTGCAGAGCAGACCTGTCCTCAGAGCTGTCAGAGAGTGGGAGCATCTGCATGCGAATGTGCATAACTGTGAGCGTATGTAAATATGTTTATGGTCTTCATGTGTCCGTAATTAGAAGTGCGAGTGCGGTGACGCACATAAATTCAGTTCAATGCGTCTTATGTGTCCTGACATTGGTTTGGGGGTACACACACACACACACACACACACACACACACACACACACACACACACACACACACACACACACACACACACACACACAGACACCAGCCACGAAACCAAGGCAGCGTTTTCAGACTGAGCTAAGTGAAAGATAGCGTCCTCTGACTCTCAGCTCTCCTTGGTTTGTCGTGTACCGAGACTAAGCCTTTAATAAGTTGGAACCTGAAGCGCCTGCGGAGCAGACAGCACCACAATAACCCCATTCTTGAGCCGCTCCATGCAGGATGCACGCGGCCAGCACAGCTTGTTGTTAACATTGGAACTGCTGATTGCTTCCCAAACAATTTATCTGGGTGATGTCACCACATGTTGTTCACGTCAGTAATCACACAAATTCATCTTGAGGATTAAAATGATATTGGCGTAAAGCGAGATAAGATAAGGGGCTTTATTAGCTTTTATTGTGTCTAATCAGTCACGCATGCCACACATGACTGTTTCTAACTGTGGTGTTTTCCTTCAGACTGGAGCGATTCTCTCCATGACTCAACAGCAGCTCCGCAGCACTTCACCAGCCTGCTCTGGGTCGTGTTTGCATGGATGCTCTTTGGTCAGAGTTGTTGAGCGTGTTTCCACCAATGTAATGTTTTTCGTCGTTCACCCATGTTAGTAGATGAGCCATGCCTTGGCATGCTCTGAGAACCCCTCCTCTGCTTGCTTTCCAGTAGATCTGGAAGCGTGGACCACTATCCTTGTCCATCTGGCAGAGCAGCCTAAGTGTTGTTTATGTAGTGAGGGAGAAGTTCCTTGCTCTTATTTCCCTTGGAGTCCCATCAAGACAGATTATCGGTTGAAGGACTGTGTTGCAGTCATCGGTACCGGTGGACTGAAGTCTGTTTTCTGTTGAGGGTCTGTTTAGTGGATTTGTGGAAACGCCACGTTTTTTGAGTTAGCCGAGAGTTCCTTTTACAGATAATGTTTTATTTCGAATGTTGAGAATAGTTGTACACCTGGCGAGTGTAGCCGT
>CM055198.1:23274973-23314973 GCA_029224185.1 Karalla daura
AGAGAGAGAGAGAGAGAGAGAGAGAGAGAGAGAGAGAGAGAGAGAGAGATGGTTCAGGTAGCTCGTAAACTGACATACAAGGCGCTTGGCAAACAGGATCCACTGGCAACAGAACAGAAAACCTGTGCACGCAGTGAATGTCTTCAGAGAGGAGTGGGAACAGGTGAGCAGGTGAATGATGAGCACAGGTGAAAGAGTGCGAGGGCATCTGGTGGACAGGTAAAATACGGTAAGTGACGCGGCTCAGCACGTGTACAGGCACAGCGTTGTAAATGTAACGTCTCTGTTTGAAGCAATAAAAGTCACTGCAGAGGGTACATATAATACTCTTCTGAGGATTGCTTAGCAAATCTCTCAGTTTCCAACAAAGTTACAGTCACTTGTAAACCGAGACTCACTGACAGTATCTGACCCCATCCTTCCTTTGTTCAGCATCCCACATGTCTGTCATGGTGAAATCACCCAGATGACTGCACAATGACCATAGTCTTTCTGATGACGAAGGGACTTGGAATACCCCTCGGAGGCAGATTAAATTAATCTAACGTCAGTGTTTCAATGTGCATATTTTGAGTCAAGAACCCGTCGAACATGAGTCTCTCTCTCAACCCTGAGCTGTTAGAAAAGTATTCAGAGGAATGGCAGTGGGATGCATATGTGGACCATCTGGGAGAGGAATCACACTTGGCCAACTTTACATACCATGGCCACAGGCCGTGTTTGTTAACTGGTTTTCTCACTCTATGCATAATTTGCACAATTGAACCCTAGACATGGAACAGTTTTTCTACACGTCCACATGCACTCTGTGCACTATTGCATACTGGAAGGCTCGGGGCTCTTCTCCCCCGTCCTGTACGCTACATACTGCGAGTGCATGCGCCAAGCTGCAACAAGGGGCTGGTATGAACCGTGGGTTAGGGATATTCTTCAGAGTATCAAGGGCTCAGTGTTGGCAGAGCAACTGTGACATTCCTTTAAAAGTGGATGAGAAGAAGTGGAGTAGCCGGGCTCCTCGCTCTCACTGAAATGGGGCAAAGCGAGAAACGTTTGGTCAACGTGAAAGCTCAGATCTCAGCACGTTCTGCTCCGTAAGACCTGTGGCATAAACAGTGACATCACCTTCATCACCATCTTTAAAGTGCCGTGTACAAATTGGTTCGAGTAGAGGGACATCCGTAATGCTCCTTTTGCAGATGTCCGTAATGCTCCTTTTGCAGATGTGCTTGAAATAAGGCTGGTCTTTGTGGAGGTGGGACGATCACGAGGACGGTGAGGTCACACAGCCACCAGCCGGCCGCCGCGCTGCTCGCACCCCACCACGCGTAATGCTCACTTTTACAGCTACAGTTCATTTGGAGCCATTTAAAAGAGTTGCTCAACCTCTGGAGAACGTGTGTGTGTGTGTTCTGATGTGTGTGTGTGTGTGTGTGTCGCTGCTCGCCATAGAGGCACACTGTAGTTTTCAGCATGATGCAAATATGCTATAAAACTGAGGGTGACCACCCATACCACTGACGAGGAGCTATCCTGATGTGGTTGGTCTGACGGGCCAGCTTTTACACATACACACACACACACACACACACACACACACACACACATATACAACAAGCAAACATGTTTGAGTGAAGCAATGGCCAGCCCCTTCCCTGTTTGTCTTGTAGCAGCTCTGGCAGTCGTGTGCTCGGGGTCATCTGGCACGGAGAGGGGCTGAGGCTTTGGGACCTCTCATTGATCGTGTCAATGACTCCATGGAAAAGGAAAGCGAAAACAATAAAAGGCTTGCCGCCAAAGTCGGCTGGCTCACAGCAGCCAGGGAGAGTGTGCAGCGCTGTGACTGTGTGAATGCTTAATTAGTCCAACATGTGAGAAGTCCTGCTTCTCACAGCTCGGTGCCCATGACAGGACAGGCACAAAGACCCTGGAAGTGACAAGGAGCAAGGGGAGGTCAGAGGAGGTGCGGGAGGTGGAGGGGGGGCAGGAGAAGCAGCGTGTCCACTTGTCTCACGCGAACTGGAATCACAACGGCTCCTCGCATCATCCTGCTCCTCTCCAGCCCGTCCCGCGTCACCGCTGAGGAATGCAATCTATCCACCAACTTGGAAGTGGAACAGTGCGATAATTTGATACTGATAAAAATCTGGTGTCATGACAGTGAAGGACATAATGATGGGCTTAGCTTTCAAAGTGAAAATTTATTTGGGACCCACAGCCGAAGAGCAGAGTGGCTGTCAGTCACCGGGCAGCGCAGCCTCTCGGGGGATCACGGGGGGAGCCTTTGAAGATGAACTTATCGAGCAGATTATCCACGAAATTACATTGAATCATAGCATCAGCACTGCCACAGCACGCCTCCTGCAGCCATGCTCCACTAGCTCTCGTGTTTGTGGTTTGTAACGTTTTGTATGGGAAATCTAACACTGAGCTGCAGTCTCTCAGTGACCAGGCATCTCTCCCTCTCTGACACTGGTTTCAAACTCTATTGAGGAGACCTAGAAGTCGTAGTTCTGCTCCCAAGTTCTTCAGGAAACAAAAGCTTGTTCCTAGACCTCTTTTCCTGATTAAATAAGAGCCACAACAAAGAATACGGTGAGAAACAAGTCTCAAAAATTTCCTGGACATTCCAGAGCTGCAGCTCTGAAGCTTTGTGCTCTCTGCGCGTCTGCCGTCAGTTACGGTGGATCTCTGCCATGGAATTCTTTGCACTCCTAAATTAAAGCCTTCACCAGGCCCAGCTGGTCCACAACGTAGTGAAACGGAGAGGGGGGGAAGGAAGAAGGAGACGATGGAAAGGAGCGAGCAAATCCATCTTTCACTTCTCATGTTTGGCTTCCTCCGGGTTGTTGCTATTAACACCTCATGTCTGGTCGGTGCAACCACTCAAACAACGTTTGGAGAGTAAAGACTGGAAGAAACGGACGGAGAACGAGGGTGAACAAGAGTAAAGGAAAGAGACTGAGAGCCGAAGACAATGTTTTGATTAATGTCTCTTGTATTCTTCATGGTTCTGAAACAGAGGATTACCTTACCTAACCCCAGTGGAGCGTGAGCAAGACATTGCAGTTTTGAGATTGAAACCAGATATTTCTGCTCACGCTGGCCCGCATCCATCACTTGAATCGGGCCCAAGTTTGAGAACATGACTGGTGACTGAGAGAACTAGCCACGCTGTCTGGCCAGTTTTCTTCCAGCGTCAGTCTTTAAAGTCCAGCACACATGACATGTTGCAGCAGGAGGCCGGGGCTGTGGCAGCCAGGCCCGCTGCACACTCCCATTCTGCAGGAAGACGAGACTTCTTCTTTCTGGCCTCCAGACTCACATTTGCATGTGCAGCCCTCGCAGAGATCGTTCCTCCATAAGCCAATCAGCGACGCTGGCTGAAGCTCAATCAGCCTTCACCACTCCATCCCGGGTCTCACCTCAGCAACCTGCTGCTGCACTTGTCGCTGTACAGCTGTGAAATCCAGTGTTTTTTATGGGTTTTTTTTCTAGGTGGAAACTGGCAAGTTAACCATGTTTCTGTCACACTTTTTTTTAATCTAAGTGGAGGAAACTCTGATGCATTGCAGCTCTGCATCACTTACCTTCCAATTTCCTTGGCCTCCAGTCCCCTCTCCTGTGTAGTATTGAGTTTCCTGTCCCTTCCATCTTGTATTTGGAGCTCTGACCTTTCGGAGGGTTTCTTTGTCCATGGTCCAAAGGCAGTCGGGGTTTCAAGTGGTCTCCCGGGCTTCCAATTATGCCTCAAAGGCCACCAAGAAAATTAGCCACTACATTAGAGCACAGACATCCCTCAGCCTGTCAGCAATGAAATGATTACTTGGGAGAGTACCCAATGAAAATCGAGGATTTGATATCAGGGTCACGGAGCAGACTTTCCGTGTGTGTGGTTCACGACAACAAACAACATCAGCGCAGACTTCCAGTAACGTGTGATCTAACACAGGTCTATTTGTGTGCGCTGACGTGCTGCAATAATAGCGGTCCAACAAAAGCACGCTTGTTTGAACTGACAAGATGGCATAAATACAGCTAAACAGAGGCCTTTTGTACGAAAACTAGCTCCCACCACCCAAATATACAGTCAGTGGAGAGAGGCCAAGCCCAGAAAGTTCCAGATTCCGTTCACATGTTCTCTCACTTTGACCCTGAAAATGCTCAACCTCCAGGGTAGTATTTTTTACTTGAATGCGTTTTACTTTCTCAGTGTCTGGTGATGTCAGACGACCATTAGATTGAGTTTCCTTTCTTCTCTCCGTGCCTGAACCTTACATCTTCCCGGGACCAGCGCTCTCGGCCTCACACACCCAGACGTGCAGCCTCCCTGACCGACCACAGGGTGTCTGCGTCCTGTCTCCTCGCCTCACATCACAGGCCAGCTCGACGTGGCAGGTGCTGCTCGGCCCAGAGCACGACTGCCAAAGCCGGGCCGGGTCATGCACATGTGTGCGCAGGAGGGCCAGATGATACATGAATAAGTTAGAAGTCTCCACGGTGCTGCCTGTCTTCTCTCTCTCTCTTCATGTCTCCTCCAGGGACACGCGTGATCTCTCCTGCTCTCCTGCTCTCCATATTTCCACCGCTCACACTGACCGAACCTGACAGCGGCCATGAGGCTGGACAGCCAACCAGACTCGCACTTAGACCCGATCGTTTTGAGGCCTTTCGGCATCGGTGCCATTCGGCTCCTTAACATCTGTGCGGTGTGTGAAGGTCACAGATGAAAATGAGACAAATTAGAGAGGAGAAAGCCGTGGAACGGCCTGGTTTACTCAGGCGCTGATTTCAGTTGTTATTACTGCGAGGTGTGTCTCGGGACAGTTGAGCAATCGTAGCGAATCGAGCTGAGAGCTTTGAAGGAGATGGATTATTGCAAGGGCGCATAGCTTAGCGTCTGGGCTCGCATCGCATGCTGAGTCTATCTGCCAAGCGCTTGGCAAGGCCAGCGCCCGCATTTGTTTTGACTAGGTCATGAAGCTGCACACTTCCATCTCTCTGTGCGTCTTTCTCGACACATTCCTCCTCCTCCTCATCAGAATCATTACCTCCACCCTGCAGACTGCTGCACCCTCCGCTCTGAGCTGTCTCTCCCTCTGTCTGTCTCGCTCTCTGTCTCTCTGCCTCGGCCTGTCTCCCCCTCTCCCATGTTCAGCTGGTTTCCCATGCTTTGCAGCTTTCACTCCAGACTTTTTGGCTTAGAGATATTGATGAAAACAAGTTCCTTGGTGGACTGGTTTGCTGGCAGCATTTTAAGTGTCTCCTTTTTTTTGTTTTTCTTTCAGAAGTCATTACTCCAATGTGTTTGTCTTTGATTGGGAAGCTTGCTCAGCTTCTTTTAATGCACCTCTGAGAGCGATGTGCCCGACTAGTTATAAAATATGGAGTCTTACTTTTAGCTATACAGGAGAGGAATGCATCCCATTGACAGCATCTGGAGACAAAATCAGTGTAATTAATCTAAATTTGATTAATATTCTGCTTTCTGTCATTTGTCTGCAGGGGCTCTATGCTAATTATTGGTGGAGTATAGTCTGTTTTATGTTCTGGATGTTTGGCCAATCAAAGGTCCACAGAGTTAGGGTCTTCATATATATTAATCTCTTATTTATTATTTTGAACTGGAACATTTTGATTACAACACTTTTCTTGGAAGGTGGGGGTAGGTTCGTCTATTTGTCTTTAGGCCCCGGCCAGCCTCCAGTCTCCAATCTTAAGTCTTGCAGTGGCACTTCTGGAGGTGCGTGTTTCCAGATTTACGACTGAGATAAAGCAGCATTTGGTTCGATATTCTCTAAAGATGATTGCCTCTACAATTGGCTCCCACTTGGACTCCTACCTTTAAGGATTGTCCAGTCATTTTCAATCCATGCGCAGGTGGTGAGTAGTTTATTCCACGTCCTTGCTCTGCACATTTTCCATTTTCCCATCTTTTCAGGGTTTTTTTCCTTGTCGGCAAGCTGGGAAATGACTTTATCTGTGCGTCAAGTCAACGGCAAAATCCTTCGCCGCACAGTGAGAAGTTTGGGGTTGTCTGGCTCGGACAGAAGAAAGTGCGCCCCCTAGTGTTGAGCAGAGTGCTGTGCTCTGCAACCAGGTGGTGAACCATTTTGTCTGTTGTCTCGTGGACAGTGTGCGTCCACTCAAGCCCAAGGTTCAGTCCTTGGCTCTGAAACAACAAATGCAAGCATTTTCAGTGGAGCTTAATGAAGCCCACATGACACTGTGTCATATTTCACGTACAGCATGGAGCACTCAAAGGTTCTGGAAAATGTTTCGATGAAAGATTGAATGATAGGTTACTCTTATTTATGGCCAATTATGCTGAGTAAATCACTAGGAAGTCATTACGGCCACAGTGAAGTAAGCAGGTTACTTCCTTTGACCATATTCAGTCTGTCTTACCTCATGTCACTTTCTTTTCCATCAGGGTATGGAAATCTAGGAGCTGGTGGTCTAGGAGCTGGTGGTCTAGGAGCTGGTGGTCTAGGAGCTGGTGGTCTAGGAGCTGGTGGTCTAGGAGCTGGTGGCCTTGGGGGTGCTGGCCTGGGAGCTGGAGGTGTGTCACAATAACTGACCGTAGATTATGTTGTTGTAAAATGTGTGTTTGACAGCTATGAGCTGCAGAATCTCTCACATTTGCTCTTCTTGTTTCATTCAGGAGGTTATGGTCCAGGTGCCGGAGGCTTCTTCCCCGGAGCGGGACAGAAAGCTGCTAAAAGAGGTAAGGTACTCGACAGAAGTGGAAATTAAGCAGTTTACTATTGATACCCATAACAATGCATTGTTTCAACAATAGTGAGTAGAATCCTTTCCATCTTATGATATAATATATCTAACCCTAACCCTGACCCTGCATCAGCTGGGCAGACCTCCAGCTCATGCCAGATACACGTTGAACTATACAGTGGGACGCATCACCTGCTCAGCGTCCTCTCATGTACTTCTGGTGGATTGGTTTTGTTTATTGGAGCATATTGACACTTGTACAATAGGTTTCTTACACTTTTGCCTCGGTTTCTAAACAGCATTCCTTCTAAAGTGGAGTCAGAATCTCCGCTGGAAACTGCGGGTCGTCAAACATTGTGATGGAATATCGTTGGTTGGAATGAGGCATTGATTATTCTGAACTTGCTTATTTTGAGTCTGAGTGAGTGTGAGTGAATGAGTGATTTTCCAGTCTCACTTTCAGGCATGCAGTAAAAATACCCCAAATTCAAATACCGAGGTTTGGTTCTCATGTTGAATTTTGGCTTGTGGTAAAAGATTCCCGAAGAGCTGGAATGGCCATGTTGTGTTCAGGAAGTTATGGCTTCCATATGACAAATAACCTGAAAGTTAGGCATGTCATCAGCGTAGATTTGAGAGTAACATTGAGTGACAGGACAGCTTGTTTCGATCTTCGTACAAGCATTTTTCCACACTTACAATCTGTCACCAAAAGGAGGCTAAGACAACATACCAAACACATCATTTTGCAAGGGTTGTGTCAGGATTACTGGCCTATTAGCTGGGTGCTGCTGAAGTTCACATCATAAATGCAGCAGGTCCTCTGTTACCAAGTGGGAATAAGCAGAGTTTTGGCCTGATTACAGACTGTTGCACAAAGTCAAACTTTGCTTAATACCAACACAAAGCTTCTTAGAGCTCGGACAGATCTGTGCGCCTGCATGTCATGAGAAAAGCCAAAATGAATGTTTCACATCAACGGTAACTCAGCACGAATAGCACCGTTTGGCAAACACCTGTATGTTTTCACTGTAACGTGTACCTGCAAACCTGGCAGTACTGCAGCACAGCCCGGTGCTGCTCTCAGGACTGGCTCAGTGTGTGTGTGTGTGTGCTTGATTAGCTCTGAATTAGGCCTGCTGATCAGTACCATGGCACTGAGCCTGAGTTTAATAATTGGCCAGCAATGACAAAACCCCACAATCAGCCTGTGTGTTTTTTTACATGACACTCAAAATAACAATTAAGTCGTCTGAGAGAGCACAGATAACGCGCACGTTTCCTTGCCAAACTTTTCCTCATCAAATCTCCAAGGCTGCATACTTACAAGCAGTGCGCAATGTCTGTCCAGCAATATCTGTCCGGAAGAGGGAATTCAAGATTAAAAATTGTGAAAAAGTTTAAGCAAACAAGCCGACGGTCTTCATCCTGCCCCCGACCTCCCTCGCAAGTGAATCTGACAGCTCGTTTCCTGCGCGAGGGGATAGCCAGAGAAATGAGGCACTCAGTGAGGCAAGGCGAATGCCATGCATGCTGGCTGCTGCTGCTGATTAGATTAGACGGCGGCCATGTTGCTTTTGATCATGGGGCGATGACAGAGCGCTAGGGCCCGATCAGCTGCTCTCTGTAGCATCCGGCAGTCCCAGGATCCGGCTTCTTGCTGTGGAGGTCACGTCTGGCGCAAACCTCACAGCTGTGCTCCAGTGTCACAGCGCCCTCTAGTGTTGGCCACTGATATAACTGTTGTAGAACTGAGGGACCTCAGCACATTTTCACAAGTAACTCCTGTTCTTTACATATCACATAATTCTTCATTTTTTTTTTATTTCATTCATGTTTGTCTGCACTTGGTATTCCGACAGGGGCTGGGGGAGTCGGTCCTGGGGGAGTCGGTCCTGGGGGTGTCGGTCCCGGGGGAGCAGGAACTGGACATGTACTTCCTGCTGGAGGTGAGACACAGGCACAACATCCTACCCTTTAATTCTCTTTTTAGTTATTCTGCTTTTTAAATCATGGTAGAATAGAATAACGTTTATATTTGCATTTGATGGAAAAACTCTGCGGCCTCTATGACCCTTGGAGAACTCACAGTGGTGCACTCACAGTGTGACCTGTTGTTTCATATAATTCTATTTGCATCGTCTTTATCATTTGTTTGTCACAGTTTGTAATCAATGCAAAGGAGCACTGCTGCCTTATCAGGCAGATGCGCTCTGTTGTGTCTCTGAATGTTTGGTGTTTGGTGTCTTGTCACACTCTGTTCAGGGACAGAACCAACTCTTTGTCTTTGTCTTTTCCTTTTTCAGTGCCTGTGATCCCACAGACAGGTCTACCAGGAGGAGGTGGTGCTGGTGCTGGAAAAAAAGCCTCCAAAGTTCCAGGTTTTCAGTCTTTAAAGTCAAGTGTAAAGTGTCAGTGCCTAAGACAGGATGCAGAAACAAATCAAGCCCCTCCTCTATTTCATACTGCAGATGGATTGATAGGACATTGGCAATTATTGACAAACTAATCACATGAAGCCTTCAGCTTCATCAGCATCTGTAAATACAGATTTTCCCACAAAACTGCTCTGTGACTGAAATTTACTCAGCTTTCAGTTACATCCTCGACTTTATTTGTCCCTGGAGGGCTTTTTAGTTGCTAGACAAGACCTTTATTACTGCTTTGGAAATAACAGTTTTATCCTTGGCAGTGATACTGCAGGAAATATTGATACAGAGTCAACACAAGATGGAGTTGATTGTGGCAGCTTCACAGAACAAGTGGAGATGGACAAAAGAAAGGAGAGAGAGGAGAGAGAGAAGACTGAAAGAAATTGGCCATCTTTAAAATTTGGCACTGAGTATTCAGGCACATTGAAGCCAGCAAAGCATCCTGTTTGTCTCTTTTTGTGGTAGTGTTTTATCAGTGATGACTGATGGCCGTATCATCATTTTCCTGGGCGGTTTTTCATTTATTCTTTTCTGCCCCTCACACGTGCCAAAGCCCTGTCTCATGTGGATGCTGAGGTTTGGTAATATCCTCTCTCTGGCGTGTGCAGGTGTGGGTGTGCCAGGGCTCTACCAAGGCGGGCTGGTGCCAGGAAAAGGTTTGTCTCAGGCTCCTGATGTGAGGCAACACATGCTCTCAGATTTAACAACGCTCGACTGTGGATCTCATGCAGGGTTTGGTGGGCGTGGTGTTCTGCCTGGGGTGGCCACCGGTACCGAGATGAATCCCAAATCAAGTACGGATTTTGTTATTGTTTGGCACTAGTGTTATTATCTATGATGACTATGATTGTTATTGGCTAATGTGCAGCTTTTTCCAAGGAGTAAAGCCTTAGAATAATACCTCCACCCTCAGTTTCAAGGCTGCAGCTGAGGAGCTGCATTTGTTTCATTGCTGAGACTCTTATTAGGAAACTACAGCAATTACATGTGAAAGATTATTATTCCTCTGTGCTTCTGATTACCTTATTTGGTTTCCTGTATGTAGTTGGAGGAGGAGGCGGAGGACAAGGAACTCAAGGTCCAGGTAAACTTATTAGGTTATGATTTTTGCTTTTTACAGTAAAATATCTTTATTTCTATCGGTGATGTTGTTATGTGTTGTTTGCCACCTCAGGAGGTCGTGGATACGGTGGACCGATGCAGCCAGGAGTTTTCCATGGGTACCCCCTCAAAACTCCCAAAGCGCCAGGTGTGAGACACTCACTTTGATAACTTCTGTGAGGACTTGACTGTGACTTTGTCTCATCATCCTCTCAATGTGTTCTCTCTATTCAGGTGCCTATGGAGCAAAGGCTGGAGGTGGCAAACTACCTTATGGTACAAATAAATTCTCAAATTCACAAACATGAAACTAACAGTATCATTAGTAAAACATCCTGGACTAATTATGTGTCATATTCCAATGTTTCAGGTTATGGCGGTTTTGGTAATGGTGGTGCTGGGCTCCCGGGAGGACTGGGTGGTGTTGGGTCCAAGCCTGGTTACCCTGTAGGAACTGGTGTGTGTTTCTTTAGGTAGATCAATGAAGATGCGGATGAAAGGACTGAACTAAAACAACGTGTTTCTTTTTCTTTCTGCAGGAGTCGGGGGTGGAGCCGTCTCGCCTGCTCAGGCCAAAGCTGCCAAATATGGTAGACATTGCTCTCCAAGACAGTCAACACTGAGTCCTGTCATTTCCTGCTAATATCTACGCTCTCTGCTCCAGGTTACGGTGGTGCTGGAGGAGTTGGAGGAGTTGGAGGAGTTGGAGGAGTTGGAGGTGTGGGAGGAGTTGGAGGAGTTGGTCCTGGTGGCACTGGCGGAGTATATCCAGGGCAGGTTCCAGGAGGTATAACATCCAGCAAAAGACATACAAAGTGATCAATAAGTCTGTTAAAATAATACAAACTTTAATTTCCCTCCAGACAGCAGAACTGTGAGGTGGTTGAGGGTTATGGGAAATATATTTGTAGGTTTTTGAAGACATTTCTCATCTCAGAGGCTTTCCTCTTCTGATGCATGTTAATGACTTCCTGCTACTCACACTGCTATAGTAATGACCTCAAAGAGGTGAAATCCTGGGCTTACCCACCAGCCTCTTGGATGAAGGTCAATAACAGTGACCTGAGCCAGTGAGAGCCTCTAAAGATGACTTGATGCCAAACTTGTAAAAACGTCTTAGTCTTCGTCAAAAGTCAACATGATGACTCTCTGGACAGACATTGCTGTTGAACAAGTGAATTTGCTGCTCAAGGTGCACTTTTTTACTTTAGTTCAGTAGGTTCAGTTTTATGAAATTCCTATATCTTAATGTCTTAATATCTTTGGATGTCTTACAGCAGGATATGGAGCTGCAGCCAAGGCTGCTAAGTATGGTGAGGACTTCCACATTTTTGTTTTCCATTAACTCCTACTCACTCCTCTTCAGTCCAAGAGGTGAACTGCCTGAAGCACTTACAGTATATTGATATTTCTGCCACACTGGTGTTCTCCAAACAGGTCTACCAGGAGGAGTCCCAGGCGGCGTTCCAGGTGGCGTTCCAGGTGGAGTTCCAGGTGGAGTTCCAGGTGGAGTTCCAGGAGGAGTTCCAGGAGGAGTTCCAGGAGGAGTTCCAGGAGGTCTTCCAGGAGGAGCACCACTTAGTGGTGGATATTCAGCGTTATCTAAAGCAGCTAAATACGGTAATGACAGACTATGACTGACAGTATCAAATGTTCAACTAAATGTGTTGAGTATCTGGGTTTTATGTGTTCTCTGTCTTCCTCATTTTTGCTGAAGGGCCAGGAGGACTGGGTGGAACAGGACTGGGAGGGACGGGAGGACAAGTTGGTCCAGGTGGATATGGAGGACTGGGAGGAGGTGGATATAACCCTGCTGCCAAAGCTGCTAAATATGGTACAGCATTCCTTTTTACCAGGCCCCAAAAAAGAGATCCTGAACTCATTTATCATGTTCCCTATGTAAAACGTTGTCTCGGCTCCAAGTGGCCCATCAAACTGAATTCAGTCTCATCACCTTCGTCCCATAGGAGGGAGTCGAGTTGACTGGCAGCCATGGAGCAGCCTGCCTGTGCAACAGCTCAGATTAGCTTTTCTGCTAATCTCTTCTCATATATAAACATGTCTAGCAGCACCAGTCAAACTGCTAATACCAGTAGTCCTTTTCCATTGCATGTGGCAGGATATTTACCATCCTCCTCCAGAAAAAAAGCCCTCTCTGGATAAATAACCTGCTTCAGTGTAGATGTGGTGTGGTCCACACTCTGTGGTTGACTAATGAGGCTCCGTCTGCCCATGACTCATAAGCTAGAGTGTAATTTGTTGACTTAGTTTCTTTTCCCCGGCTGCACTCAACTCAGACTTCCAGCTGCTGTCAATCAAACACACTCGCTCAGCTGCTACAGCTGTAGACTGCAGTTTCCCCAGAGGCTGTGTTTTTTCAGTCATAGCAGGAAATATTTAGTATTAGCAGTGTATTTCAGATCCTACATACATTGTTTTTGCTTGCTTGGACTTGTTCTCCACAGGTGTAGCAGGACTTGGTGGGGCAGGAGGACTGGGAGGAGCAGGAACCCTCGGAGGCACAGGAGGACCTGGTGGAGCAGGAGGATACTCTGCTGCTGCCAAAGCTGCTAAATATGGTACCTCAGACTCAGATGTTCGACCTGACAACGTCTTTACGGCTTAATAGCACTAAAAGAGCTTTTGGCAGTAAAACATCGTTGACAGGGAAAGGCGTGAAATATGTTTTCAATTTGTAGGAGCAGGTGGCCTGGGAGGAACGGGAGGACTGGGAGGAGTCGGAGGAGTAGGGGGACTTGGAGGAACAGGCCTGGGAGGAGCAGGAGGACTCGGGGGAGGAGGAGGATACTCTGCTGCTGCTAAAGCTGCAAAATATGGTGCATAGAATTGGACAAAGATGTTTGAATGTTATTTTTAAATCACGCTTATCGATTGTTTGTATTGACATGTGTGAGACATGTATTGAAGGTCCAGGTGGTGCAGGTGCAGTTCCAGGGGGTGGAGTAGGTGGAGGAGGAGTTCCTGGAAGAGTTCCGTTTCTACCAGGATATGGATGTAAGCCTCACAGCAGACTCTGGTCTGCCTTCTCCATGAACCTGACATTTTCATGCTTCTGTGTTGGCACTGTTAAACCTCCTCTGTGCTGTTGCAGCGCTGGCTGGTGCTGGAGGAGCTAAACCTCCCAAATATGGTGATTTTCTTCCTCATTTTCATCAGATAAAACTGATTGGATTATGTCAGCATTACATTTAGCCCGGCTCACTTCTCTGATGCATCGCTGAGCTTTGTGCCGATCTTTCTGCACACAACAGGAGTTCCAGGAGGTGTAGGTGTAGGAGCAGGCCTGGGAGGAGGTGGAGTTCCAGGAGGACCAGGACAGTTCGCTCCCGGTGCTGGTGGCTATGGTGGTAAGCTGATCCAGTCACTCCACAATGTGAAACCAAATGTTATGTAGGAAATAAATGAATAGAACAAAGGAACAAAGGAAAGAAATGTGATGTTTTCTTGGCAGGTTATGGTGCTGGTGCTGGAGTCAAACCCCCCAAGTACGGTAAGTGAAAGTGTTTGAACCTCACTAAAAGTACGAGAGAGCAGCAGCAAAGACAAAGTTTACACAGATAGTCAGAAATCTTCTCCAGACCCACAAAAACTACACTCCCACAACCTGGACAGAACCTGCACTGCTCCTCCTCAATCTGAGGTTTGATGATCACTCTGACCCTCCTCTCCAGGAGGAGGCTGAGTAGCGTCATGCCCCTGTGGTTGGTACACATTCACACTCCTTTCTTAAAGAGAGGGACCACCACCTCCTTCAACACCATCCCCTGTTTCCATGCAATGTTGTCCATGCAAAGGCGTGTCAACCATGACAGCCTAACAATATCCAGAGCCTTCAGCTCTTCTGGAGGTGTTTCGTCAACCTCTGGAGCTTTGCCATTGTGGAACTGTTTGACTGCAATTGTTTGACAGAGCTGCTACGAGATTCGGCTGTGACGTAGTGATGCAGCCAGCTTCTTCATGAACAGGTGTTTCAGGTGGAGCAGGCGTAGGAGGAGGAGCCCTGGGAGTGACAGGTGGAGCAGGAGCAGTCCCCGGCCTTGTGCCAGGACAAGGAGGACAGTACTCGGCTGCTAAATTAGCTGCTAAATATGGTAAAAATGAAAAATATCACTCGTTCAGATGCTGACAGCGACTGTGTACTATGTTGTAATTCTAAATTAATTTCCTCATTTACCATAATTAGGAATTCCAGTTCCAGGTGGAGTTGGCACAGGGTTGGGACAGGGAGGTGGTGTTCCAGGTGGAGGACTGGGAGGAGGACAGTACTCTGCTGCAGCTAAAGCTGCTAAATATGGTACAGTGGAATCTGCTGACGTATCAGTAATCATCTGTTCCTCTGTGACTTTATCTTACTCTTGTGTGTCAGTGTTTGTATGGTTTTCTCATGCATGCTCATTTTCTATGTATGGGCTGATTAATATGCCACTTTTTTTGTTTTTTAAGGTGCATTCCAACTTTCTCTGCTCTCTCATCCAGGTGTTCCAGGAGGAGTTGGGACTGGGTTAGGACAGGGAGGACTGGCTGGGACAGGAGTGGTTCCAGGTGGAGGACTGGGAGGAGGACAATACTCTGCTGCAGCCAAAGCTGCTAAATATGGTGAAGTGGAATCTGTTCACTTTTCTGTAACGTTAGACGTTCCCTTCCTCTGTGACTATATCGTATTCTTTGAGTGTCAGAGGTTTAATAGTTTTGCAGATCACTCATTTGTACTTATTACACTGGTTGAAAGGCCACTTTTTTGTTTTGTACAGTGAGAGCAGCTTTCTCTGTTCTCTGATTCAGGTGTTCCAGGAGGAGTTGGGACTGGGTTAGGACAGGGAGGACTGGCTGGGACAGGAATCGTACCAGGTGGAGGACTGGGAGGAGGACAATACTCTGCTGCTGCAAAAGCTGCTAAATATGGTAAAGTAGGATCTGTTCACCAATCAGCAATCTGCTCCCCTGTGACTTGCTCTTATTGAGTTTGTACACTCATGTACAGACTACACCTTCATACTCATTTTCTGTGTTGTTTTGTTGTTTTGAACCGTGCAGCCGACTCTGTCTGTTCTCTGATTCAGGTGTTCCAGGAGGAGTTGGGACCGGGGTTGGGCCTGGAGGCCTGGGAGCAACAGGAGGAACTCCAGGAGGCCCAGTAGCAGGTACTGGACTTATTTCATATGAAAGTGTGTGAAAAGAAAGTTAAAATCACTACTTTCCTAACATTGTTGTACAACAGTTGTGAGAGCTCAGAATGAGTGTAAAATCACACCATGGATACTGATAATGGAATGTTTTCATGCAGGATATGCAGATGGAGTGAAACCACCAAAACCAGGTAAGAGGAACCTGGAATCTATAATAATCATTATCACCACATAGTTCATACTTGAATTGTGGATAAATTCACAACTGCTTGAAGTTTGATTGTTTCATTCTGAGTCAGAATAGATAGCGAGGTAATAGAACTGTCACATCAAGTGTCACGTGTCTTATTTTTCTTCTTCAGTTTCTTATAAACACACTTTTGGTTGTTCACACACATTAAACAGTAAACAATGTAACTGAAGAACTGGGAAAAAAATTCCGACAAGATACTAATGGAACGTTAGACAGAGAATTGTTGGACTTTTTCCAAACATTCACAGTTCAGGCGGTCGGTCTAATCTCTGTTACCACGGCAACCGTGACTTAGAGGTTCCACACAGTTGATGGAGTAATAGTAGCACAGTTTAGGGAGAGTAGTAGTGGCATCACTGCTTCACTCATAATTTCCTGTGGGGGTTAATTTTGTAGTTTCTTTCCAGTCTACAGCCCTGACTGTTAGCACAGTAGCTACTGTCACGTTAGCAGAAGCTGTCACATGCTCCTCTTGCTTCAGGTGTGACCGGGATTGGACTTGCACTGCCAGGAGCTACTCCGGGCACAGGTGTAGGTACTATTCCAGGTGGTCCTGGTCCAGGCCTTGAGGTACCTGATGGAACAGGTGTTCCTGGAAAGCCAGGTAAAGCTGACGCCACAGTTGCTTGTTTTTGTTTACTGTCATTCACAATTTTTGTTTTCAGCTAACCAATCGACTTCACTGATCTCACCATTGGAAATACACGCTTGTTGTTTACATGTTTTGCTTTTACAGAAAGTGACATCGGTGGAACTCCAAAACCAGGTACAGTGACCTGCTAGTACTGAGCATTCTCCTGGAGAGTTTACACATCATCTATGCGCGGTATCTTTTGTCCAGGAGCTACTCGCAGTATTTAGGGGGGAAGGGAAATGCACCACTTTCACTTTTGTTTGGCAATTGCTCTCTGTCTTTGGTTGACTGCACTACAGCTGGGCCATCATCCATCCCACCCACCCATTGAACATTTTGCTCAGCCATTTCCCGCCCACGAAGCCTACATGTTGTTTGTATCGCCAGTGCTCCCAGCCATTGACCCCTCTAGCTTATAGCCTCCCAGCTGTGGCAGTGTCAGGTTCACTGTCCAGCCCCTGCCTCTTCTAGCCTCTCTCACCCTGCTTTAAAATGCAATGGATGAAACTGGAACCTGTTGTCTTTTGGCAGAGCCAACGCCTATTGCCCAAACTGGCAAGGCCCCAGAGGTCCCACAGCCCAGTAAGACTTGCTGTTTGCATGAAACATATGATCATGATGTGGAATCTGTGGAATTTAACATCCATCAAATTAAACTTGAGCTGCAACGTACTGATTGGCTCCACTCAGTATTTGTGAATATGATCCTTCTTTACCACAGTTGTTCATCTTCATCTTAAATGTTGTCTGAATAGACTGTAGAAGATGTGGCTCTAGTACTACTAGTAGCAGTAGTGGTGGTTGATAGTAGAAGTAGTATTAGTAATACTATTATACTACTTCCTTTTTATAATGTTTCAACATTACATTACTAACAAATGAAAGTTTTCTCAACAGTACTTGTCTGTTGCAC
The DNA here is from genome assembly GCA_029224185.1 of Karalla daura. NCBI lineage: Eukaryota > Metazoa > Chordata > Actinopteri > Chaetodontiformes > Leiognathidae > Karalla > Karalla daura. Next base: position 23,292,183 of record CM055198.1, read on the forward strand.
TGCTTTACTCTTTACTAACTGCTTCTAGAGCTTTTTGGATTATTCCCATGCATATAATACATGATATGAGAGTTAATCCAGTCTTTGGTGAAGGTGAGATTAATGCTTGGACTGCTTGGATGACTGCTCGATGCTCTCCTCATGCTTGTTGAGGTGCTACAGCCGGGGACCTTTGTGACATTTCTAGGGTTGAAATTTTTACAAAACCTTTGCCATGAAAGGCGTCATATGACATTTGAGATCCAGCATTATAGAATTTATATGTTTATACATGTAAAGTGTAAATGTTTATCCAAACCTTGAATCCCCTGCTATAGAAAACTACTTTTCAATAAATGGTTTTGTATGTCTGCTGTCTTGACATGATTTTATCTGTGTTAAATGTTTGTTTTTATCTCATTCTTTCCTTTTCCGTTGCTTAAAATATGGATATGTGTTGATCTGTGTTTTTCACAGGCAAAAATGTGATTTCTATTCAAAATTTTCAATATATTCTGACTATTTTTTTCTATTTTATTCTGTCTTTGCATGTCCTTTTCCTGTGGTGGATGCTTGCAAACAGGTGGTGGGTAGAAAACAAATGCAACTATTTGCATTTTCAGAATAATGTAGTCATACATTATGTCTCCATGCAACAGCAGCTAAACATGTCTTTATTTGTACTTTGACAGTTGCAGGTGGAATCGTTCAGCCTAGTGGTAAGTAGGACGTCAAATCTAGTTTCATCTCTAAATGTTTACTTGGCACAGTCTCGTTACCATGGTGATGTTTTTATTTTCTGTTCTTCACAGCTGGCACAAGTGTTGGTAAATATGAATACACATTTTCTGACATTTTACTCAGATCAATCAGATAAAACAGCCTGACCTACAATAAGTGTGATGTGCTCATGTATCACAGGTGGAGCAGGTGTTCCTTCTGTCCCTGCTGGTGAGACCAGCTTTCATGTGTTTCTCACATTTATTGATTATCTGCAATTAATTTGTTACTCATTAATTTATGGGGTTTTTATGTCTTCTCACTCATTAATTTAAATTAAAGGATAATGTTGTTGAACTCTTCTGTGTTTTAGGTACAACTGTTGTCCAACAGCCTGTAGGTAGGCCAATATTCACACTTTTAGACGTTTAAATCCTTCATGCTACCTTTAGCTTGTGAGCTACGTGTTGTTATCAGTAGTTCAAGGTCCAGTGTGTGGGGTTTAGAAGGATCTAGATCCAAGAAACCTCACATCCAAAGTCCAATCCTCCCAAGAGCCAAAACCAAGAGACAGATGATGATCTGAGTTACATCACATTATTATGAATACATACAGTATTGTACGTTTCCTGCCTGTTGATCATCATCCATCCATTCGTACATTATCTTTCCCACTTTGTAGCCAGTTGCGGTTGTGAGGGTCTGCTGGAGCTTTTTCTGACACACATAGGACAGAGAACACACCCTGGACAGTCCATCACAAAACACACACACTATTCACACCAATGGGCAAACCTGACTCTCCAGTCAATCTAAAAATGCATGTGTTTTGACTGTGATGGAAACCAGAGTACCTGGAGAAAACTCAAGCAGATATGGGAGAACATGCAAACACCCAACCTGGGTCATCTCTCTCTCTTGTTGTTGCCTCAAATCCCTCACACTGGACAATAACCTGGATGTGATGCGACTCTCTTGCCACATGGTGGAGACAAAGGAAAATACAACAGCAGTGGATGCTGCACTTCTGGATTCTAACAACTCTGCTGTTTTCAGGTGTTGGAGTCCCCACAACAGGCAAAGGACCGAAGCCACTTCTTCCAGGTACATTTGGATACTTACCTTCACCATTACACCAAATATTCTATTTCCTGTTCTCTGTAATAATGTATGACGTGCATCATAACCCAGTCTTCTCGGTTCTTGGGCTGGAGGCCCACAGTATTGACTGCAGTATTGACTGGTCATTGCTCATTCCATTGCCACACTTGACATTAAATCATTTTATATACAACGTATGTACTGACTCTTCACTTTTACCCAATAATCAACCAGAGAATAGGTTCATGACTCAATATCTGCTAAATCATGCAGAAGGCTTTTCCTTAAAGTTCCTGAGCTTGAACACACAACACAGTCTTCAGACACATCGACCGTATTTTCCACACTACACACATCACACTAGAGCATCATCAGCCTGTGAGTAGCATTTATTCTTCAAACATTTATTTCTTAAGAATCCAAAAGCAAACAGCCTGATGCAACAAGGGAAATTTAAAGTAATTGTATCAGCACTTACCAGGTAGTTTGTTATGTGTGGAGGCAGCAGTTCTTCATTGGAGCTCCAGATGTTTGCACTGAGGTTGTATGGATAGTGAACCTGATCATGTGCTTCTCCCTGGCACCTCTGCTCAGTGTTTCTCTGCATAGCGTAGCTTCTTTGTTGTCAGTTACAATCAAAAAGTCTCCGTTCGACCGCCCACCGTTTGTTAACCATCCAAAATGATGGTGTGGAGGGGTTGACTGACAGTGTGTGGGCAGCGCCCTCTTGTGGTCATCCACAGTATGGCATATCTTTCTGATATACAAGTCACTTCAAAATATAGGTCACATGATCATGACCAACCACACTACTTAAAAAAGTGCAATTTACAGTCTGGAAAATAAGGTAAATATTTTGCAGAGTACGTCACAATGCACATCTTGTACAATTTGTACTATGTATCTAGACATCTAGCTCTATAAATGTTATTACGACTACTCGCTGTTGATGTCTCTGCACTGTGGAGCTATTCATCATCTAATATCATTAACACAGGTGTACAGTCAAAACATCCTTGTGATCTAGGAGACCTTTTATGATCTGCTATATTTATCATCCTGAGCTTGTTTTGTTGACTGTTACTGTAATGCCTCTATCTGAGTCGATAAAAGCAACCGTTAATACATATGGAAAAGCTGCATCAGGCCTTTCATTTTAACCAATTATGCCTTCAGCAGACTGAGGAGTCATCTGTTTTGTGCATCTGCAGCTTTGCAGTTTTTGAGTGCTTTTGCTGATGTGCACAATTTTACCTGTGAGACATGAGACCAAATCCAAGGTTTAAGTTCAACTCAAACAACAAATATCTAAATATTATCAACTGAGCATGCAGCAGCATTTAGACACTTTGCTCCATCAGAATTGACTTCACTCATTTCCAACTTTTTTTTGTGAAGGCACTGGAGTTGGGGTTGGTCCGGGCGCTGGCGGCTATCCCTATGGTGGAGGCAAGTATATGTTCCAACATTTCTGTGTTTACCTTGAAGTGGCCTTTACCTCTGTCCTTCCTACGGTTTAGTTCCTTATGGTGTTGGAGTCGGAGCTGGAGCTGGAACACAGCCTGGAGCAAAACCTTTGAAACCAGGTATGTGTGTGTGTGTGTGTGTGTGTGTGTGTGTGTGTGTGTGTGTGTGTGTGTGTGTGTGTGTGTGTGTGTGTGTGTGTGTGTGCTCAAATGTTCTGAACCACTCCCTCCACAGTTTCTTTCTTTCTTGCATGAGCATTTTTTGATTCCTTCTCACTGACTGCTGTTCTGCTCCTTTGTAGCAGTGGGTGGAGCGGGTGGTGGAGCAGGAATCCCACTGGTCGGGGGAGCTTATCCAGGTCAGAGCAACTACATTTCATTTTACTTTTCATTTCAGATTCATTTTTATTTCATGTAAATTTACAGTTTTAATGCGTGATCCCTGAGAAATCATCGGATGTTGGGGAAAAACCGAGCATTAAAAGCATAAAAATCAACAAATCCACAAACTGTACATACATTGTACATAAGTTCCCCGGCCAGACAATAATGCAAACTTTCTCTGTCATCACAATTCAGGGGGATACAGGCTATATCATCATGGGTATGGCCAGGGTATGTATAGGAGGAGAGGAGGTTGGCAAAACACTAAAGAGAAACAAAACTAAAGAGAGAACGTTCTGCCCGATGCTCAAAGTGACAGTTGGTCAGACGGTGCCATTGCGTGGCACTTCCTGGGCAGGAAATTGTCCAACTTGCTGATAAGTGTGTCTGTGTGTGTGTGTGTGTGTGTGTGTGTGTGTGGGGGGGGGGGGGGGGGGGGGGGGGTGCTGGGCATGAGGAGCCAGCCGGACACTCTGATGATGGGAACCAACTGGGACAGAGTATTTACAGTGGATCAGACGCAAGGCGCTGAACAGCCTCTCACCACCTGTCTTCTGTCTCTGTGACAGGTGGGTTGGCGTATCCGGGTGCAGCTGGACAGGGTGGAGCTGGCGCTGGAGGAGTCAAACCTCCCAAACCAGGTAGTGTGACAGGCCTGTGACTGTCACAGCACAAGGACTCAGTTTTTCTGAGGAGCTGTTGTAATGTATTTAGTCTTTAGTCAAATCGCTCAAATCTGCCGCACAAGTTACACATTCAGTCACAGTTGTAGAGAGTTCAGAGATCCCCCAGGAGCTACAGCTCCGTTAGAGGGGTTTCTAAATGGAGCAAATCAACAGCACAACATTTTCCCAGAGGAGACTGATTACTGTTGGAGTTTCTGTGAACTACATCAAAGTGTGACTGTTGAGAAGATAGCAGAGACCCCCAGAGAGCCCTGCCCTGAGGCAGATGCCAGAGGAAGTTGTTACTGTGACCTCAGCCGAGCCTCTGGCTTCACGTCACACTGCTAATCAGGACAGAAGCTCTGTGGTGACTCCTTCATTTGGTGTGTATCTGAACAGGCTACGGTAACCTGGGTGGAGGTGGTGGAGGATACCAGCCAGGTGAGGAGCGTTGCATGATTCCTCACTGTATCACCCTCTTTGTTTAAGAGTCAGTAAAAAAAGCATCAATGTGGATTAATAATCTGCACACATCACGTCAGATGTCTCAAACACACTCCTCTTCCTCCTCCTGCTCCTCCTCTGCTCACCAGAGAGGGATGAGTGTAATCAGACAGCAGCAGCTGACAGTGCAGCCTCCTCTCACAGCTCCACAGACACTGTGCAGGCTGCACATGACACCACAGCGCTCTAATCCTCCTCCCCATGGCCCCCGAGACGACTTTCAGTGTGATTTGGCCAAAACAGTGGAGAAAATGAGAGAGAGAGCTCATGAGAGAATCATCATTCACTGGCTTCATGGAAATTAGGTCAAAGTGTCACATTCACTATACACACTGTATGTAAGTTGCTACTAGGTTTTCCATAGACATTCTCAGTGTAGATGCTGCATTGACTGTGTTAGCATTTGCCATACTGGCAGGAACAAGTCTGCCCTTGAAACCTATGTAAGTAGACAGGGAAACCGTTTTATATTCATTTAAGTGATTCACTGACAAAAAATCGACTTGGATAGCATATTTTGGCTGTTACAAATCAATTATAACGTATACCTAAACAACATTAAAGGTCATTCTCTTGGATATATTTTGGAGAGTGGGTGTGGCATCTCCCTTGTACGCCACCACTCTTTTGTAGTGGTGATGTTACTCTGACCAGGCCAACATGGTGTTTGTGAACGTCTACAGACATGTGGTGTGTGTGTGTGTTTCTGTCACACCATGTTTCTCTCACTGGGTCTGTTGAATCTCCATGCACCTGCTTTTTAACCTCGTAGGTGGGATCCCTGTGGCACCTGGTTACGTAGGAGGTTACCCCCAGCAGTACTACCCAGGTACGGTAGCAGCACTGCACAAACTACATGTTTAAACTTTTGTTTTTGTCAGATTTCCTCTGCTGCTGAGGACACAGAAAAAAGAACAAACGTGATGTTTGTGCTGGTGGTAAACAGCAGCAAAGGAGAGAATGGATTGTGTCATAAATCAAAGCAAAAGGACCCAACAGAGGAGAGAATAAAGGCATTTATCACAAGTAGCTGGAGGCTGAAAAAGGACAGTAGTAGGGTGTGTGTGTGTGTGTGTGTGTGTGTGTGTGTGCGTGTGTGTGCGTAGGGGAAGAACACAACCACAATATGAAACACAAAGCTATAGATTGAACATAATAAGTATGATTTGCTCCATACTTTCTGCTCCATGAAAGTTCCCATTATCATTCATAGTTTTCCATCATTTTCTCCTGCCTCTGAGAGCAGGGCAGGAACACACATACTGTCAGTTAGCAGCCATACAGACTGCCTCCTATTCAGACAGGATCTAGAGAGCAGACAATTGTTTAACTCTCCACCCTTGTTTCTGGATCAGGAGGTGGATTAATGCACCGGTGCCAGCAGTCAGGTAACACAGCTGGATGGATGGGAAGGACGGGAAAACCGGCCCGCCACTTCCCCCTACAGAGCTGAGAGCATAGAGGAGGGCAGAGGAGGAGGAGAATGCTGCAGGATGACAATGGAAATTTTACAAAGTCAAATTTCTTTTATTCCCTATTCACGGTAGTTTGGGTCCAGACAAATCTCGTCAATATTGTTCATCAGATTATATTCCCTCCCTTCTCTCCTTCCCTGTATGCCGAGCACCGTCGCCTAAACTGAATGCACCTCCGGTTTCTCCACACTCGCACCAATCTGGGATTCTCTGTGATCATAACCTCAAAACTGTAAACTTGAAAAGTCCTGAATTTGCTGACTATATACATGGCGTTCTCATAAAGTTAATTTGTTAATTAAATATTCGACATGCTTTTCCCCATTAAACTAAGTACAATTGAGGGCTTTTCAATTTTGACAAAGTAAATTTAATGCTAATTCCTCGCTGTGGACTCACTAACACACATGGGAGGCTGACGTTGCTTGAGGACATTAAATAGTTTGAACGATGATGACTTGTGTTTCCCTCCACCCAGCAGCCAATTACAGAGGGATTAATTGGATTACTGCAGAGGAGCACATTCCAATAATGATGATGTTAAATACAATACTTCTCCCATTTTGCAGAATAAATTTGAATAGAATTAGACGTGCAGGCACTGAGTTCACGTTAATCAAACTGCATCAGCAGAAACGAGGACAACCATCAGCGCTTTCCCTCCACCGAGCATTAGCTAATATTATTTTTCTGTGTCTTTAAATAGAAAAACGCAGACAGCAAAACATTAATGTGCATACAGGTCTGATTGACTCCTCAACGCAGGGTCTAAGTGCCTCCCATGTGATCTACAGGTTTTCTCAGCTCCTCCTGGCCAGGACTCGTCTATCAACCACTGTGACAGATCCAAAGTGCTTTCATCATAGCATTAGGCCTAATGGCACCATCTCATCTCTCTTTTGTCTTTGTCTCTAATGTGTATCTAGGTGGATATGTGCCCGCCCCACTGACTCCTCAGCAAGGTAATAAACCTCTTAGAAAATATAATTTTGAGGGAACACAGTAATGCGTGGTTCCAGCCACACAAAGCCGTCTGCACCCCGGTCTGTCTGCTGCCCCAGTCTGCAGCGGATGGCGGCGCCTCAGATTATTCAGATGAGATTGGAAGCGGGTGCAGTGTGGGTTGTACAGTACTGCATGTGCCTGTCAGTGCAGATGGTGCAACACAACCAGCACTAGCGTGGGATGATTGCGTTTTCCTGACTGCAGCCTGGATTAATTCAAGGATTGTGGGTCTTCTTTTTTTGGATAACTGGTTTGAACTGTGTTTCAGTGTGAATGGATGAAGCCTAATTTAAAACAGTATTATCATTGATGATCCATTTAGTGGTATGCAAATTATAAACACGTACTGTGTAATTGCTGAGGTGGTGGCCACCCGCTCCACTGGCATCACAGATAAATCTTGTGTTTTGGCGTAAGAGAAGTCCCAGACATTTGAGTGTTCACAACCGGTCAAGCTCAGTCCATCTGCTGATAAAAAGTGAGGCTGAAAGCTGTGAAAATGACTTGTGAGTCAACCCTAAACGAGGAGGCCAGCACTGTTGTCTCACAGCTCGAGGGACATAGTTTCTCTGAGGTTTGGCACAAAGACATAAACTTCTACGCTGTTCCTCAGCAGATAAAGTTCTTAACTTGTTTGTTAGACCAAATAAAAGTTATCTGACAGCACTGAACATCCACCTTCATAAATAATTTCATCCACAGCACCTGTGTTTGGTTAAGTGCTGTTGGCCATCAGCAACTACTCTGGCTTTAATGTATAACAGCGTCTTTGGGCAGCTGATGGTGCAGTGTAATTACTGGAAGGGTATTGACTGCATCATAAACAGCACCATCACCATAGCAGTGTAAGAACAAAGCAACATTTTTGGTCAAAGGAACTTTATCTTCCCTTTTTCCTTTGCAGCCAAAGCAGCCAAGTACGGTCAGTTGCAAGGTTTCCTTGGTGGTGCTGGAGGAGGAGGAGGCGTCTACAGAGGTAAAACACTCAGCAGCTGCACCAGTGTGACAGACACGGGACATTCACTGGTCCCAGTACAGAGATGAACCTGTTGCTCTGTGCCGCAGGTGGTGCTGGAGGATGCCAGGGCAAATACTGTGGGAGGAGGAAGTAGAGGATCTCTTGAGATCCAGGGTGACCTCAAGAAACCATGGTGCTACTGCATGATCTAGAATGTACATTTTATATGCAAACAAACCCCATTAGAAATTATGTAAAAATATTGGTTTTTACTTACTTGACTCCGACATCTGTTTTTATACAAACCCACCGACCCAGAATTTTGTACACGTTATGATGTGACGTATGTTATTGATAGTGCCTTTAATCATCAATGTGATCCAGTTAATCAGCTACTCCCTACTGCAACAGCATTTACAATACAAAGACTGCGTTTGTGTCACCATGTGTTGTTTCGTGAGCACGGTGTGTGCATGTGTGTGTGAGTGTGTGTGTGTGTGTGTGTGAGTGAGAGAGCGTGTTTTGTGTGTGTGCGTACAGTCGTACTGTTGTGCCAAAGACTGTCTGAACCACCAGCTGCCAATGTGACCTACGAACGATCTCCCTGTCGTGTTAATCCCAAACCAAGGTGAGCTGTCCTCAGTGTCACAGCCCCTGGTGCCTCCCCTCGCCCTGCAGAGCTCCTCGCCTCTCTGATATAACTCGAGATGGTCCAGCAGCCATGTGAAAGAAAAAAAAGATGAAATCTGGCCAATCTCAGCATCTCTGGCTTCCCATATTCTCCTCTGCTATTTTTAGACCTGCTGGGTATAAAGCAGCGGGAATCGGCGCTCTGGCCAACCCATCTGCTCTTGGTAACTATGCTGATTTTACGCAGTTCAATTTTCTCAGTGTTGCCAGAACTGAGAGGTGCAAAGAGCGTTTGATGCTCTGAGGAGCTCTGACCATGCTGAAGACAATCAGAGAGTGATCCGAGACAGGATCTTTAAGAACCGGTGTTGTCTCTTTGTTCCAAGTAGATTCAAAGGTGTTGCTACTCTGGCTTGTACATTATGTAGGTGTGAGTGTTTGATGAAGTGTCACTGTCCTGATGTCTAGCATAGAGCGCTTTAGTCTGTATCAAATGTTTAGTCTCATTTCAGCAGTTATTTACATCCATGTACCTTATGTGATTATTCAAGTTTTTTTTTTGCACCATGCTTTGACTCATAGCTTTATCGTTATCAGGAATGTGTGAACATAAAATAAGAACAATCTTTTGCTTGTATTCATTTATTCAGTGGTTAGAGTTGTAATACAGAATAAGAATATGTTTAATGGGTGTTAAATGGGTGCGCTTATGTGAGACATAAGCTCCCATTGTTTTTCATTTACTTGAGCTGCTTTTTTAAAAGGCTTACTGACCAAAGGTTCATGAGCGCTGTTGCCAAGTGACCCCATCTCTCTCTGTATTTGTGTACTGTATTTTGTACTAATTTGAAGTCGGCTTGCTTCAGTTCCTTCGCTCGGTGCTGTGTAAGAACTGTCTTTGAGCCTCGCTGGGTCAGACCTTGTCTTATGTGCCGTGGGATACTCTTCATCTTTATTTAAAACTGTTTTTATAAGGAGGAACAGTGTGGTTTTGCACTTTTTATATTTCCACGACACACGTGTGACTTGTTCCCGGATATCCCGGCATTTTATTTGCTTCATTAAACAATAAAATAAAATATGTTTAAAAGATCTCGGCTCGTCCTGTGTCTGTTTTTTCTTTCTATATAAATGCGTTCCAGAGAGCCAGCAGGAGCAGCATGACCTGGGGGTGATCAAAACCACCTGGCTAGATACAGCAGTAATACGCCTGGTCGGGACCAGACCCGTTCTGTCAAATCTTCAGGGTCCATCAAATTAAGTTTATTTTAAAAATCTGGCGTGTGATTTTGTGGGGCTCTTTGGAATGACTGGAACGTCAATAAACCCGTAGTAAGAAGAGCAGATATTTTGCCTCAGCGGTGCCTCTAGGCTCTGCTCTTGTTGTGCCAGCTGGAAATAATGATCTCTGCAGTCCTCAGAGGTTCTCCTGGGAGAACCACTGACCCCTGATCTGCCGGCTGTAGCAGCGTAATGCTGCTATTTTATTACTTTTAGACTCAAAATATTGGCCCACTTCAGTAATACTCCTGCATCATTTTGCTCTTTACCTAAGCAAATGTCTCAAATGTTTTCAACAGATATTGATTGGTACCAATGAAAGGCATCCAATAGAAAAAACAGGCCATGCTGAATCCAAGGAGCTGTAGAGTTGCGGTTGTAGATTCTTGAAGACATTTCACTTCATGCCACAACTTATGGCACTGACCTGGACAAATATGAATCTCCACATACGCCATGCTTAATATTTACTTGCCCTTAGTGTGTTTCTCTTCTCCTGGCTTGTTTTTTTACTCAGTCGGGGCTTCCCCTCCACCTGAAACCAAAACTAACAAGCTGTTTCTGCCAGCTATGTTTTCAACTGCTGGAGTTTCAGTCATGACATGCTGCTTTCATCTTGTACTTTGACATTTCAGTGGCTTTTATATCTTTCTTTACACCCTCCCTTTAATATCGATATTCATTCCTGCCACTGACAGAAGAAAAGATCCTGTAAGTAATAGTCAAGTAGTAAAACAGTAAAAATAATGAGATACTAAGTCATAATGTTGACATAATAAGATATATGAAAGGGGAAATAATGAGATGGTGAGTGAAGATAAGTCAAAAGTAATGTGAATATAGGTCAAGTCTTTAAAATTATGAGTTTCAAAGAGTAATTCTGTCATTGTGACTGAATTTAGGGCTGTGTACCACACCTCACTGAAATGTAGTTAGGCATGAAAGCCCAATAACTGACTCGTGTACTAGTACTCTAGTACTTCTACCACTACGACCACTATATGAACGTTGTAACGGTCGCATCGTAGTTCTCAACTTCCACCGAGGTGTTTTCCGCACTGACTTCCTCGCGACCCCTCCTGAAGAAGAGGGGCGGGCTCTCCTGACTGCTGATTGGCCAGAGCGCCCTCTCTCTTCGCTCATGATTGGCCGGAGCCCCGCCTCTCCTCTCGCTGTGATTGGCCGGCCGCGCTGTTGAATGACGCGTCACGGCAGCGTGTGCTCTGAGGAAGCCGCAGGCGGCGACGGGCGCAGCGCTGGAGGCTCCGGTCATCACAGCTGGGATCTGTCGACCAGAGGCGGCTGCTCGGTCCCGGAGCTCTCGGCTCGGTGTGGGAGAGTGAATGAGGTTGATGCTGCTCTGCTGCACCTGGAAGGACGAACGCATGGGAGAGGAGGAAGGTGGGTGCGAGGCTGCCGGGGGGTGGGAGGGAGGCAGGGCGGGAGAGAGGGAAGGAAGGAAGGGGATGAAGGGACAGGGACCAGTCTGCTGCTGCCGCAAACCGGAGGAAAACACGCCGCTTTGAGCTGTTTGCACCACTCGGACTGTTAGTGGAGGCGTTGAGGTGTTCGGGTCGGAGGGGCAGAGCCGGGGCAGGGTTTCTGTGGTGCAGCCACGGGGCTGATGATGAAGATGAAGATGATGGTGGTGGTGCTATGTGGTGCTATGTGGATGATGCTGGTTTTGGGTGATGATGATGATGATGATGATGATGATGATGATGGTGAGGATGCTGTTTGGATGCAGTTTTTGCCTCCAGGCCACATGCCGTGTTTACCCTCAGGCAGTGAAGTGAGATATCTGAAATATTCTGCTCTCACACGTAGGTAATCAGAATGAAACATGAGACCCTGAGTGGTCATCCCCTGCCCCTGTTTATGAGGTTCTGTTCAAAGCAGATATTGTGCTACACATGTAGTGATATCTAGAATACTGCATCGCTTCTTCTCATAAATTTAACATTGTCAATGGGTGATAAAAGGCTTTTATCTCAATCTGTACATGTAGAATCTATCTATCTATCTATCTATCTATCTATCTATCTATCTATCTATCTATCTATCTATCTATCTATCTATCTATCCCTCTGGACTTATTGTTGTAAGTTATGCGGTACAGTAGAACTGGTCAGACGTGATTATGCATGTTGCATGTTTGCATTAGTGAGGCTTGAGCTCATCTCCTGGGAATGGAGGAGGGTTTCAGTCACCTCTGCACAGGTTACCCGAGGAGCTGTCGTGCCAACTGAACTTGTAGGTTCTTGAAGATGTTTCACCTCTAGAATCTACAACAACTCAAGTTGATACAAGTTACAACTGCTTCGATTTTGATCAACTGCGCACATGAGAATCTTCTAATACACCTGTGCAGGTTGTATTCATGTCATTGTATCTGTGGCGGGGGGCACAGGTCAGGGAGAGAAGTGCCCCATAATAAAGAGCCGGGGTGAGTAATATTAATTAAAAAAGAAGTGAGAGCAGAGATAGGAAACGCATTAGCGCAGGCTGGACCTGCCTATGAGTCAATACGATCAATGGAAGTACGACTGCAGGGCAGCTAATGAGCAGAGTGGAGAAGCCTGTGCTTTCAGATCATCAAACGCTGCCTCGTCTTGTTGTGCAGCATCACTGGATCAGGAGGTCGCAGGGGGACTGTTCCTGCAGCAGTCACTGGGTGTAATCGATATTCTTCGTCATGTTCGTGTTTCTAAACTGCTGATATGCAGTTATCTGTGATTAAGAGAACTCTGCTTATTTTTCTTAGACTTTGCATCGTAAATTTATGACAGACTTGCTCTAAATGGGACTTAATGGCTCTGTTATGATTGTGTAACGTCCATTCTAATGGACCTCTACAGAACACACACACACACACACACACACACACACACACACACACAGCAGGGCCTGCTGCTCTCTCTTTAATGCATCACAGGCTCGAATCAGCCAAATTGCTTCTTTCCTGAAACTCTAATCATAATTAACATTTTCTCCATTAGAGAGTGGGAGGATCAGCTTGTGGAAACGGGTCTTATCAGACAGTGTCCCCATCAATGCATAATCACGTTTAATTCTAGTTTTTTTTCTGTGAATATAAAGGTTAAGGAAATAGAGGTAAGGAGTGTATGTGTGTGTTAAAGGTGCATCATCGACTCTTTAACCACATTCTGACTCCTGCAAAAGCCTCTTGGTTGCAGCAGTATCCACTCATGCCAGAACATGATGTGGCTCAGTAATGTGGGGGTCAACATCGACATTTCATTCTTACTTGGAGTAGATATTCTCGGTGGCCTTGTGGTTTGTGCTGAGCCTCACACCAAGAAGGATCGTGTTGGACCCCCGAGTCTTTCTCTGTTGAGTTCACATGTTCTTCTGAATAATGGTAATTCAAGCTTGATCTAAGTGGGAATCATGAGTAGGAGCTTTATCCAAAATTATAATAATGATGAACTTGATTTTGCTCGATTTGGCAGCAGTCACACCTGCACTCAACGCTTAAGGTCTATAGTTCAACACTGTGACATTAGCAGCCTGAACCCTTTAACTTTCCTCATCGAACGCCAAGAACATGTTTCTTTAGAAGCATCTTTCAAAGGGAAAGAAAAAAAAATCACATTTCCCTTGTTTCTCTAAATGTAGAAACACTGAAGGTTTGTGGTTAAACACAAGGCCCTGCTGTGTGTGTGTGTGTGTGTGTGTGTGTGTGTGTGTGTGTGTGTGTGTGTGTGTGTGTGTGTGTGTGTGTGTGTGTGTGTGTGTGTGTGCAGCCTCAGCGGGGATTATTTACCAGCTGTGGTGATTTGCATCAAAGACGAGGCCATCATGCAAACGTGCGTCGGCTTTTATTACATCTCATCAAAGCTCCTATTGATTTCCTGTGTTATGGGCTGTAAAAGTGCCGGATGTCTGGACTTCTGACCCCTGACGTGTGTTTCTGTTCTTCCAGCTGGAGGAAGTTTGCCCGTCTGTGCGGGATGCAAGCAGAGGATCTACGATGAGCAGTACCTCCAGGCGCTCAACTCCGACTGGCACACCGTTTGCTTCAGGTACGGCCCTGGAGAGGAGCTGTGAGCGGTCTGAGGAAGACAGTCCCTGCACAGATCCTCCTCTCCACCCTGCTTCACCTCATCCAGGCCGGGTGGAGAGCAGGCCACACTCCGCTAGTAGGAGTCACAACAAGCATCCAGATCGGCTCCTATAACACGATGCCTCTGAGCCCATGTTAGTGAGGGCGACTGGCAGATGGAGACGTATTAATGGCCATCGATTCTCTCTGCGGTAACGCGAGACTTCCGCCAACAGCTTCTGTCGAGCTGTAAAGGAGCCGGCCCCCGGGGTCTCTTTATCCGAGTTTATGATTGGGATCACAAGGTTTTCTATGTATATGTATATTTTCATTTAGATATATTTCCCCTTTCTCAGTGCAGGCAGCAGCACCAGCAGTGAATGAACCCATTGTTTGGCCTGGAGTGTGACTGGGTGCAGCCAGCAGCAGTTATTTACAGGTTTTATGACATTGTTCTGTTATTAGGACACAGTTATTGTTGTCATTTCTCCACCACTTTCTCTGCTGCTCTCGCGTCTTCAGCTAACTGTGTTCCTGAGGAGCAGGAGAAAGCACTGAGTCCTAGCTGGTGATGTCTGGCCTCGCTGGGTGCTGCTCCATCTGCCGCTCCAGTCAAGGTGCAGTCAGTTCAGCTGCGTGTCTGCATAGATGGACAGTGATGTGTCCAAACTGGGTGTCCTCTCTCTTTTATTATTTCTCCCTTCAAAGATTACTCCAACAGCCTGGTTGGAGATACTCGTCTATTTATTTTCATTCAGTCGAGTCAAACTTTGTCATCTTCAGCTTGACCTCTCACCTGAGACTTTATGGGATCTGTGTGATTCCGCCTCCCTTTGGAGCCACACGTATTGACCTCACTGCTCCCGCACATCTGTCAGCCCTCCTGCTGCCCGGTCAACCTGAGCTGCCCGGGCGGGTGGAAACTCACCGCTCACTGCGCCATTAATGATTTCCCCCGGACAGACGTCTGTACGGGAAACCTGAGGAGTGAGGAGGCTCTGTGGGCACAGCGGTCTGTGGTTGTGTGTGTGTGTGTGTGTGTCAGTGAGACAGACAGGGAGGAACATCTGGCTGCCTGGGGGTGGATGAAGGACTGCAGTGGTTGTCTTTTTACTTTAAAGTCAGATTTTTGTTCCATTTCTCGCTGATGTGAGCATTCATGTGTGCGCCTGGTTCACACCTCTGCTGATGCCCTGAGGTTGGAAAGAGAAGCACAGCCGTGCACGTCTTTCATCCGAGCGTCCTGATGAGCAGGGTCAGCTCCCTCACACATGTGGAGAGGCCCTGTGAGCCAGGTGAGGCCTGCAGGACGTAGAGGCTGCTCCTGGTGAGTAGCATCCCCACTCGACAGCTCTCTGACACCACAGACATGAGAGGGAGAAGCTTTTTTTTTTTTACTCCGATCCAAATCCTGCGGGGGAACCAGATTGTCACAGAAAAGGAGGATTTAAGAAGGATTCACTACTCACACAAGACTTTTATGGCAAATTGACTGGTGGGAATGGAGTTTTTTTTAAGTCCTACTGCGGGGCCTGCCACTGGGCCGGAGCAGCGCTGCAGTGAGAGGGAAGTGTAGACGATAAGAGAGGAGGGGAGTGCAGGAACGCTGGGACGCTGGGACGCTGGGACGCAGGAATGCTGGGACGCAGGAACGCTGGGACGCTGGGACGCAGGAATGCTGGGACGCAGGAACGCTGGGACGCAGGAACGCTGGGACACTGGGACGCAGGAACGCTGGGACGCAGGAACGCTGGGACACTGGGACGCAGGAACGCTGGGACGCAGGAACGCTGGGACGCAGGAACGCTGGGACGCAGGAACGCTGGGACGCTGGGATGCAGGAACGCTGGGACGCTGGGACGCTGGGACGCAGGAACGCTGGGACGCTGGGACGCTGGGACGCTGGGACGCAGGAACGCTGGGACACTGGGACGCAGGAACGCTGGGACGCAGGAACGCTGGGACGCAGGAACGCTGGGACGCTGGGATGCAGGAACGCTGGGACGCAGGAACGCTGGGACGCAGGAACGCTGGGACGCAGGGACGCTGGGACGCAGGAACACTGGGACGCAGGGACGCTGGGACGCAGGAACGCAGGGACGCAGGCCTGAGATGCTGAGAGCGTAGCTGGAGGGCAGCGCAGAGTCCCACGGGTGCAGAAACAAAACACGTCGGAAAATAGAAACGACTCCACGCTCCATGCTCAGGGCTTCATGGGAAAACGGAGTCACATTCTCTCTGAGAGTTGTTTTTGTCCTAAAACTCTCTCTCTCTCTCTCTCACTCACACACACACACACACACACACACACACACATAGTTTACAGGGGAGTAAGAATGAAAAACATTTACCTTATTTGTTGAATAACGAATGTAGTTGATAAACATCGCTCATATTAAAATTGAGGCTATTAAATGGGCTGCTTTCACTTCTACAGCATCTGCTCCATTCTCTCTGTGTTGAGGCAGTAATTTATTACGTTTTAATTAATGGAAGTTCATCCTGCAGTCAGATCTGCAGCCTCTCTCTCTCTGTGTTGGGCCTTTTTTCAATTATTCATCCGTTCATTGTCTCTGAAGAGGCTTTGAGTCCTCAAGCCAAAGGCTTTGCAGACGCCTCCCTGTCAGAGTTTTATGGGTGGATCTGTGGGGATTAAAGTAAAGTATCTCTTGACATTCGAGAGAGGGCCCAGATGTGCAGGGCAGGTGTGCAGCAGGAGGGTGACAGCGCTCTGGAGGCGCTCCAGCCTCTCCTGGCCCGGAGGGAACGAGGACTAGGAGGATTTCTAGTCCCACACTTATTAGCGTCTGTGATCCGTTTTGGTCGCCTTCTTAGTCACTGAGTGGTGTTCACATCCTGTATTCTGCATTAGAATTTACTCTCAATTCAAATTAGATGTAGTCTTTGGGATTACTGCAGGTAAATGGGTTTCCTGTTCATGTCTGTAGCAGCTTCAGCAGTGGAGAGCGCCTGAGCAGCAGCCCGTCCAGGTCTCAGCCCGTCCCTCTCTCAGCCCGTCCCTCTCTCAGCCTGTCCGGCCCTTAGCCCGTCCTGCTCTCAGCCCGTCCTGCTCTCAGCCCGTCCCTCTCTCAGCCCGTCCAGGTCTCAGCCTGTCCCTCTCTCAGCCCGTCCCTCTCTCAGCCCGTCCAGGTCTCAGCCTGTCCCGCTCTCATGCCTGTCCCTCTCTCAGCCCGTCCCTCTCTCAGCCCGTCCAGGTCTCAGCCTGTCCCGCTCTCATGCCTGTCCCGCTCTCAGCCCGTCCCTCTCTCACGCCTGTCCCTCTCTCAGCCCGTCCAGGTCTCAGCCTGTCCCTCTCTCAGCCCATCCCTCTCTCACGCCTGTCCCTCTCTCAGCCCGTCCCTCTCTCAGCCCGTCCCTCTCTCAGCCTGTCTCTCTCTGAGCCCGTCCCTCTCTCAGCCCGTCCCTCTCTCAGCCTGTCCCTCTCTCAGCAGCTTGTTTCTGCTGGTGATGCTCTCTGCCTCGGCAGGCGTCCCGCCGGACCGTCGGGCTTCTGCTCCGTCAGCACTTTGTTCTCTGGCAACCTCTGCTGTTACATCCACCGGTGACGTGGACGAGCGGAGATTTGACGTGCGATCATCCCCAGTGTCCGCTTCACACACTCACACACAGACACACACACACGCACACACACACAGACACACACACACACACACACACAGTGCTTATGAAACTCAGAGCTGGAGCTGCCCGGGCCTTTTGCCCTCTCTCAAGGACGAGCTGACACCAAGCCCCCGCCCGTCTTCCTGTGCTGCAGGACACATTCGTCTCCGCCCGTCCCTCTCTCTCTGGCTCTGCTCTGCAGGCCCTGCTCCACTGTCATGTGTCACAATATGTCTTTGAAGAGCGTTCAGACTGGAGATGGGGACGGGGACAAAGGGAGATGTGGGCGGAGGACACCCCATGTGCAGCACATGTGGCAGAGTGAGGTTTGGATCAGCACCAGAGGACGTAAAGAGCTGCAGTGACTCAGCTGTTTGTGTCTGCAGATCAACTCTGCCTGGTGACAGGAGCTGCAGCACGCTCTAGATGAGTCACGCTCTGTGTGTGTGTGAGTGTGTGTGTGTGAGTGTGTGTGTGTGTGTGTGTGTGTGATTGTTCACTGGCTCAGAAAATAAAAGTAATAACTTGGATCCAGAGCTTGGACAGCATGCACGGCTCGGTGGCGGTTCACCTGGAGTTATTAACGATGGCAGGGAGAGACACTCCCCCCCCCCCCCCCTCCCCCGCCCTTAGTTCACTGGGGTGAGGGAGGAAACAGAAATAGAATAACAAGACAAACAATCTCACTACAGATCTCACAGAGACCACTGAGTGTCTTCATTTTGCAGTTAGAAATCCGCATCTGTGTGTGTGTGTGTGTACGTGTGTGTGTGTGTGTGTGTGTGGTCTGATCAGATGTGTAGCCCTAACGATCCAGGTGATTATATAGAGACTGTTGCTATGGTGACCTTCTACTGAGGACCTGGGAATCCACCTCAGGTTTTTAACAAACATCAGTGTTGTGAATGGAAAGGCTCAGCTGCTGGGTGTCAAACACTCATAAAAAATCAGATGAATTTCCAGCATTTTTTTATCTTAGTCAGTTAAAAGCATAATTGGCTATAGTTCAAGACAAAACGTATTCATTCTGCAGTACAATGACCTGATCATTTCTGTCTATGATTAGATACCTGGGCATTCTCCATCTAAACCCTAAACGTGCATGTTTACCCAGAGAAAACACACACGTCACAGATAGTCATAGTGGAGCAGCAAGACGCGTAGAGGAGGAAATAACCACAATATTATAAATGAGTTGAATCTGAAAAGTCCCAAATCGATCATTTGGGTTGCAAGTGAGTGAGGGAGGTTTCACATCTCGGCCTCCCCTGAGGAGCCTCTGCTGACAGGAGGTGGAGACGGATTGATCAGTGATGGATGGTCGCAGGAGCCGATCTGTGCCGCCACCATCTTTAACAGCCCGACAGCAGGGCGGCTCAACCCACGGCCGGGCGGAGCCTCATGGACGTGCAGCCTCCACGAGGTGGAGGACAAGCAGAGAAGGTGGAGCAGAGGACAGGAAGTAGAGGATGGAGCAGCGCGACCTCTGAGCGCAGCCTCACTGAGAGAGGAAGCAGAGGAAGGGAGAGTGGCAGCAGAGGAGGCAGAGACGCGGAGGCGCTGGCTGATGCTCGTGACAGGCCAGGCTGGAGCTGCTGACATGAATCCGTCCTCTGGCCGTCAAAATAAGAGCATCGCTCCCAGCGGAGCCGAGTCAGCAACGAGGCTGCTCGGCCAGAAGCGCCTCAGAAAGTAAGTGGAGCAGCTGGAGGCGAGCTCTCCCAGCCTGCTGCTTCCTCTGTAGATGGAGCTGGGCTTGTTGTGCTGGTTGATGGAGTTTGCTATAACGGTTTGGTCCAACAGTGACTGTGTGTGTCACTGAGACTTGGAACCATCACATTTTATATTTCTGTTGCAAACAGTGACTGAATATGTTGGACTGATCTGTTGGGTGATAGTTAAAAATCTTTAATACACATTCAGTGATGAATCACAGATTCTTTTGCTGCAGTTTTAATGTACAAGTAAGCTAAAGCAAGACGATAAATTGCTTTTAAACGCTGAAAAATTAATATTATTTTCTGGTTTCCCAGTAGCTTGTAGACATTGCAGCTGCCATAGTTCAGTGTTACTTGTTTTCTCAATCCTAATTCAGTAGTTCAAGAAGAAGAAAGGAAGATTACCAGCGCTACTGTACAGCTCATTGTGTGTCCACCAGCTACACAAACCCACTGAAAGGTTCAGTCTGACATCCCATCGTCCCATCACTGTATGCTGGCCTCTAACGAGTCTATCACGCTGCTCAGAGGCTAGAAAGGGAACCAAAATGTCATCATTCTGTATCAAAACTGTATATGACTCAATGTTCAGCTTTATCTATAGTAACTACTACTGTGTGTGTGTGTGTGTGTGTGTGCGTGCGTGTGGGTCTGTGGTTTGGCTGGTCTGATGTCTCACTTCCCGTGTGTCGGAGCACACGTCAGTCACACTTCTGTGTTTGTGGATCCACAAACTGTCAGCGACTTCCTTCTTCTGTCAGGGCATCAGGGTGAATCAGGCTCTGCTGTCCCTCATGTGACGCAGCTGATCATCAGCTAGCAGTGCTTCTACTTATAACCCCCCCCACCCCACCCCACCCCAACCCCACCCCACCCCAACCCCCCCACCCAGTCCGTAGACGTCCTAAGACCTTTAGGTTGATAGGAAACTTTGTCCCCAGGTGTGTGAGTGAATGAATGGATGAATGGAGGCCTCTGCCTTTGATCACATGAACCTCTACGTTTACATCTTCTACAGCACAGGCAGGAAGCCCAGTGTTTGTGTGTTCTGTGGAGGGGGAACCTCGTTTGTACGTTTCATTGATGATTCTCTGGGTCATGGATCCGTCGGCTGATATTAGTGGCTCCTCTGGACAGATTCAGCGCTGCGTTAAACATTTACCGTCTGTTAGTGGATGTGGAAGGTCGAACAGGATCCGTCGTGCTACTTTGCATTGAATTATTTTTGTGAGGAAGTAAAACCTTCGCACTAATTCCCTCTGCTTTGTCTGGAGTCGTGAACTTCTTTAACCAGTAACGGTGACAGTGTGCACCCACAGGCCAGGCTGGCTGGATCACGTTTCAGCAGGATGTGAAGCTCACTACGTTTGTCTCAGAGTTAGTCTGGGTTCAGAACTGAACTGAACCGTTTCTTCTGTCATTATAGAACCAAAAAGTCTCTTTTCTGAGCTCTCTGACTGAAGTTTGTCGTGTCCAGGAGCAGCTCCTGGTCTCGCTCAGCAGAACGTCCCAGGTTGCACTGATAGCAGGGAGAGGGCTGAGGCGTGTGTGATTAATCACCTGTTCCCCCGCTCCGACCTTCTGGCTCTCACCACAATGCTTTTAATCGCACTCTCAACATTTAATAATGTCGCGTTTGCAGCGCCATCGACTCCAGACTTAAACCCTGCGTGTGATTACGGACCGGAAGATTAACGCCCTGGTTTTCCCTCCGCTTTGTGCGTCACGTCACTTTTGTATTTGACCTTGGTGGAGCATGAACAGCCAGACGCTCTTTGAAACACGGCTTTGTTCAAGAACTCACATTTTATTGAATTCTTCTTTTGACAAAAGGTTGCAAACTGTAATCAGTACCACGGAGTACACGGTGCATTCAGGCTGCACACATTCAAGGTCCGTCTGTCTCCTCTGGAGCTCAAGGTCGGGTTCCCGCTGCAGTCGTAGCAGTGTGAAGGCGGTTCAGCCCAGTTAATTACAACCAGTGATAACGTAGCTGCTAGAGAACGGTGCCATCCTGTCGCTGGCTGATAAACCTTTAAAGGCTTTAATCTTGTCCCCGAATCGAGGCACAATACAGTTAAAAATAGTTTTCAGGGTCTTATATTCTTCATTCTTCACTCTCCAGGATAATGAGATGTTTTAATACTCACTACTTCAATACTGCAGCTTCACTTCCTGTTGGGGAAACAGACTGTGCTCCGAACTCTTCAGTAGAAGAGTCCTGGCATCGGTCCTGAACCCTCGCCATGGTTCCCAGAGCTCAGCCCAAGCTTTATCACTCCCCTGGCCCCTGGCCCCCGGCCCCCGGCCCCCGGCCCCGACCCCAGCCCAGGTCTGACCCCCCCCGGCCCCAGCCCCAGCCTCTGACTCCAGTCTGGCTCCCGGCACCAGTCTGTCTCTGGGCCCGGCCCCAGTCCTGGCCCCCAGCCCTGGTCTGACTCCTGGGCCCGGTCCCTGTACTGGCCCCCGGCCCCGGACCCAGTCTGATTCCCAGTCCCGGTCCTGTTCCCAGTCTGCCTCTGGGCCCGGCCCCAGTCCTGGCCCCCAGCCCCGGTCTGACTCCCGGTCCCAGTTCCTGTACTGGCCCCAGGCCCCCGGCCCCAGGCCCCAGGCCCCCGGCCCCCGGCCCCTGGCCCCGGTCTGACTCCCGGGCCCTGTCCCTGTCCTGTCCTGTCCGGCCCCGGTCCCGGTCTGATTCCCGGCCCCTGGCCCCGGTCTGACCCCCAGCCCTGGCCCCTGGCCCCTGGGCCGGTAGCTTAACGGTCACAAAGGAAAGTGCTGCCGTGCAGACTCGCCGCCCCAGCGGGTGAATAGGCCACCGGGCCCAGGATAAAAGCAGCGGCCTCCTGCGGCTTAAAACCATTTGTTCAGCAGCCGGTACAGAGCCAGGGCTGCAGAGGGCGCCGTTACACCCCCCACCCACCTCACCCCCCCCACAGTTTTAAAATGCACCTCTCGGTTTAGCACCATTGTGTTCCAGTTGTCCCAGTTGTTCCAAGTGAAGCGGAACCAGTTACTGCCTGTGTGAAGGTGAACGCATCCCAGAGCCCGGCGCTGAGGTGATGAGGTAATGCCTCTGGGTTTATTTATTTATTTGTTTGATTGTATTCTAGGGGGTGACATCATCGTCATGGCATTCCAGGTTGCCATGGCGAAGGGGGAGGGGAAGCGAGGGGCGCTCCGATGTTGGGGAACAAAAAGGGGTGCGTGGGAATGCC
>CM055198.1:23317473-23326563 GCA_029224185.1 Karalla daura
TCCACCTCGGAGATGAGGCAGAAATTTGGCTCTTCTCCATCTGGGAGTCACTCATGTATTCACTCACATCTTCACTACTGAGCTGCCTGGTCCCAGCTCTGCCGGAGAGCTTTCACTCTGCAGGGCCTGAACCTTAGAGCACTAAAATCACTCAGAGTATATAGAGAGAGTGTGTGTGTGTGTGTGTGTGTGTGTGTGTGTGTGTGTGTGTGTGTGTGGGGCTTATCCCCAGTAGGGGCTGCGTCTGACTGTGTGTATATGTGTAATGAAAGGTGGTTATTGAGCAGCGTGGAGCCAAGACAGCTGAGTAGCTCCTGGCTCGGAGCTGCCGACGTCTTCTGAAAGCCTTGACCCACTTCCAAGTCACCCCCCCCGCCCCTCGCCCCCCCCCCCCCCCCCGCCCTGCCTCACCCAAACATGCTGCAGAGCGGAGCTGCAGCCCGTGGAGCTGCAGAGCTGGCCGGCCTGCAGATGCTGGAGGTCTGGGTGTGTCTGTCTGTCTGTATGTCTGTCTAATAAATAAATTGTGTGCGTCTGCCACTGTGTAGATGTGTGTGCGCAGGCAGCTTCGCAGTAGGTGTAAGACCTTGGGCAAAGTCGTGAGCAGTTGCTGAATATATGGATGAGTTAGAGTCTCTCTCCAGCCAAATGCGGTCAGTTGATATTGGGGGAAATATGGAGGAAACAAACAGGTCTTTGCATTGCAGAATGATTTCCTACAACGGAGATGAATGTGTGTCAATTTGCATTTTCACATGCGTGTGTATAGTATAAGAGTGGTGATCCTGCTGCAGCTGCTGCAGGGTCGGGTCCTAGCTCAGCCAACAGGCCCAGCTTTAAGCTGTGGACAGGCCGGGACGAGGCCAGACGCTGGACAGGGTCTCCACTGGGAAGGAGTGGAGACCCTCACTCAGACACACAGATTTAAAGAGATTACAGACGAGCATAAGCACGCAGATGCAAGTGCTCCATCTCGGACAGCATCGCTCCATCATAAGCAGAGATTAGCACGCAGTTTGACTTATGGCCACATGCAGAGGAAATGTTTCTCCCTACCCTGTATGTGCTGCCGGACGCACACGCAGACGGAGACACGTCTGAACCTTTCTCCATGAGCGTGTTCCACGGAACAGACCTGAGTCACAGCACATTAACTTCTTCTTTCTGATGGGATCTCTCCTATCGTCTGCCATCTCTGTGCCAGGGAAGTAACCTTTACTCACCTCTTGTTTTGAATATCAGGACAGCGCTGACAGTGTGTCTGCCTTTATTTGCATCTGAGGAGAAGTTAAACCTGCGTGTTGGTCACAGTCTCAGTCCCTCTGTGGGCGTATCATCACCTTTCATCAGTCGCCCACAGCCCGTCCTCCACCCGTCCTCCACCCGTCCTCCATCCGTCTCTCTGTCTGACTGACGTCACTCTGGTCTTCCACCGAGCTGAGGTGACAAATGAACCAAGCACACTGAGACGCTAAAGTACGATCTGGATGTAAGAAAAATGAAAAAAAAAAACAACAGTTTGACTTTGGCTTTGCTGAGGAACAGTTTATTCCTGGTCAAAGTTCCAAAACATCACCACATCCTCATTCATATAGAACTTTACAGTATTGAAACGGCAGCTGAAAAACGAGGGGATTCCCACATCTGTTCCCATGTAGCCTCCTCTGTTCAGGTTCCTCCTCTGATCCTGGCTCCAACACATAAGCCTGGATGTTCCATGCTCCATGGACGTATCGCTCCAGTTGACACTTAGTTTGTGGCAAACGTTGAATTGTCCAGCTCTGCTTTAATCCAAGCTGGACTTTGAAGAATGTACAGTAGAAGTACTGTACTGTTGTATATATGTAGGACTGTTTGCATTGTAGTAGATGTATATCTTACCTTTCCAACTTCGAAGCACTGGATCTTGGTAAGGTGGATTTTTCCAGCTCGTTTTCCCTGTGTGTGACGTAGTGACGTAGCTGCAGTGACTGTGGGCCTGTTGACTGAGGCGTCTCTTCTCAGGTCCAGTCATGATGCTGCTGTCACTTCTCTTTTCCACCTCACTGGGTGGTGAGTGAAAGATCCACACAGTGACTGATTATCACCATGAAAACTGTAATTTGAGGCCGTGCAGGATGTGATTAGGAGGGTTAGAGTACAGTTTACAGCTGCAGTGAAACATTACGACCTCACATGGCGTGTGCTGCTTTATTACCTGTGGGTCAGAGCTGCTGATTCACTGACATAATGATGTATAATGATGACATGTGATGGTGTTGTGGAGGCCAGTGTTTCCTCAGCGCCCACATGGAGAGACATGTTCATAAGCAGCAGCTGATTGAACAAGAATCAAGGTGTTTATTTGCCATTTGCCATATCAATTAAAAAATCATATAGATAGTATGAGCTAAATGTAGGTGTGATATACGAGATGGGTGTATCTGTCTGGGTCTATCACTCACTCAGGCTTGAATCAAAGGATCATTGGTGTCGTTTTATCATGCATTGCTTTTAAAAGCTGAATGGAAAGATGAACAACGACTGACGTCAATGCCTGGGAAAACATCATCACGTCCTCATTCCAGTGTGGATGTTGTGTGCTGACAAATCTGAGCAGAGATGGACCGTGACGTAAACCACACAGCCCCCACCTCCAGAATAATTTGCATGTCCCTCCTCTGTTCTGGCAGCATAATAAATGAAGGAAGTCAATAGTAAATGAAAGTTTCTGGTAAATGTCAGTGTACACGCTCCTGCTTCTTCCTCAGAATCTGATTCTGGCTCCAACAGAAAAGTGTGGGTGTGTGCATAGTGAAGCATAGCGTAACATTGTTTAGCTATGAATGCTAATCTATTAAATGTAATCGGCCTTTGTGTGGTTGCCAGATAGAGATTGAGTGTAATTTTGTTTTTTTTTCAACCAAAGCTTTAACAGGACTGTAAACTAGCATGAGGCATTTCCATCGACCCCTCGTTCCATAGCTTCTGTCAGCCACAGAGAATGTTACGCCTTGTTTGCGTCCTCCTACTGGCCTGTAAAGCGGGGTTTGATTCTAACTCTGAACAATAGATAAATACTCTGTTCAACCCTCTCTAAGAGCAGTTCATAAACTGCTCGGCTCCTCATGACTCTCTGTGCTCCTCGGCAGGTGTTGCGAGTGCAGTGCTTCGCTGTCCCACTGGTACTATGAGAAGGATGGCCGGCTCTTCTGCAAGAAGGACTACTGGGCCAAATACGGGGAGCTGTGCCACGGCTGCAACGACCCCATCACCACGGGCCTCATCATGGTAAGAGGATCCAGCCGCTGTCCTCCATGGCCTCTCTGCCTGCGGCCTCTCGGGTTATGGGCTCCGTGTGTTTACATCCGGCCGTCTCCTTTGTGCGGCCGTCCCGACACGGCCGCCGGCCCCGAGCCAGAGCCGAAACCGACCCCGGCGCCTCGGGTTGCTCCGGCCGGTTGTTTGGGCCGAGCGGCGGTGAAAGCTGGAGCTGTTGTTGTGACACCGGAGAGCGAGGAGCAGATAGAGAGCAGCCCGAGCCTCTGCTGAAAGGTGCTGCTGCATTATAGAGCAGACAGGACAACGGCACCGGAGCAGAGACGTGTCTGCGGCTCGACCAGGGCCGGAGCCGCACGCACTCACCGCTCAGGAAGCCGATTAATACTGGATGTCCCTGTAATGAAATATGTCGCCTTTCTGTGGCTCCGGGCCCGTTTTGTATTGGGACAAATGGAGATGCGGTGCAGCGGGCCGGTCTCCTGCCTCCATGTGGACAGTCGTCTGCCATGTCACAGCTGCTCCTCTGGCTTCAGAGCGGAGCAGGAGAGGAGGAGCTCATAAAGAGTCCGCTCTGACACGCTCGCCCCCCGGACACACGCAGCCGCCTCTGGCAGGTCATGTGTCACGGTCACCGAGAGCAGAAATCATTGGAGGCGCAGCCACGCTGTGTGTGTGTGTGTGTGTGTGTGTGTGTGTGTGTGTGGGGGGGGGGGGGGGGGGGGGGGGGGGGAGTGTGTGTTTTATCATCTCCTCCGCCTGCAGACAGCTCGCCCTTTGCCGAGCAATCTCCGTAATGAAACGTGGGAGAGTGTAAAGTGAATTAGGTTCAGAGATGCTGCGCTACCTCTCCTCTTCCTCCTCCCTCTGTAGTTTATTGCTCCACTTACAGAGCGAAGGCTCTGATTGAAAGTCTCCGCAATCGCACTCCAGTGTGTCCAGCATCCGTCAGGCCTCAGGCCCTGGAGGGGCAGCGCTCCTGTCCCGGCACAGACCCAGGTCTGGAGACCAGGGCAGGAGCACACCTCCGCCTCTGAGTCACCCATGTGTCCTGATAGAAAACAACTGCTAGGAACTGGAAGTGTCACTGACAGCACACGGGTGCAGTAGTGAGTCACAGAAAGTGTGAACAGTCAACAGTGTGTTTCCATTACAGTTTTAAAAATAAAAGCTTTTTAGTGCAGCTTCTACGTGCTGGTGTTTCCATAAAGAGTCTTTTGTCCATGAGCTGTAATTTAACTGGTTCCTCATTATGAGGAGGATGGACGCCCAAAACATTGTGTTTAGTTATGTTTTAATTAGATTTAGAAAAGCTTTAGTTATGTTCCTCTTGGAAAAAGTGAGTAAATGTAGAAAAAAAGTGTCTAAGACGTCTGGAAATCCACCTCACGATAGCTTAAAAACATTTTAGTGATATTTGAGAGGTACTCTTACAGCATGTTGTAGTGGTTCCACTGGTCTCCAGTCCATAACAGGACACACACCAGTCTGTCCAACACTCTCACCTACAGTAGAGCTGAGTAAGCCCGGCTAGCTGCTACACGTTCAGACCTGTTTGCTTCTCGACAGTCAGCCCAGCTGTGGGTGTGTGGAGGTGAGCAGCAGGATGTGATCTGAGGCTGAGGGATCGTCCCTGAACCTACAGCCTTCTCTGGGTCTCTGTCCTTGTTGTCCCTCAGATGTCCACCATGCTACTGTGTCACAGTGTGTTGTGTGTGCTGCTGTTGGACTTTGTCTTGTCAGTAACCACAGCTGTCCTGTGGATGGGGCCATTGTCTAAACTGAAAATGATCTGTTATACAGGAAACTGTGTTGGTGCAGTTTGTGTGTGTGCGTGTGTATGTGTGTGTGTGTATGTGTGTGTGTGGGTGGTCAGCACCTTCAGGCCTGGTCCTGTTAGAACTGATAGAAGATGAATCCTCTCAGTAGTTTTGCGTCCTGTCTGGGACAGACAGACCTGCTGAGTGCTCAGATTGCTGATGTAATTGACGTCCTTCCCTCTTCGTCTCCCTGATGGATGGACGCCCGGCTGTCTCGGTCCGGCTCG
This sequence comes from Karalla daura, assembly GCA_029224185.1. Taxonomy (NCBI): domain Eukaryota; kingdom Metazoa; phylum Chordata; class Actinopteri; order Chaetodontiformes; family Leiognathidae; genus Karalla; species Karalla daura. Next base: position 23,322,779 of record CM055198.1, read on the forward strand.
ACGTTCCCAGTCTTTCCTGTTCAGGGCTCCGAGCCAGGTCTGTCAGGCCTGGGGCCAGACATCGACCTGCAGCTGCTGGCTTCATTGGTTTTTCACCTTCATATCGTGATCTCGGCCTTCAGGAGGACTGCAGGTCTGAGTCCACCTCAGATGTTTTGATTTGGTGGAGATGCATCACCAGCTCAGGGCTGAGTCCTCGTCCTCATGTCTCTGCATGTTGATCTCACATGGTGCCAGACTGTATGAGTACCTTCAGACGTCTGACAGCATTCACCATGTGATAAGCACTGATGTTTCATATTATGCTCTGTAATTACAGAATCACATAATGTGTGATTAATTCACACTATTTACATCAGTGATTTCATCACATGGACACATTCGTTCACGTTCTCCTCACAGAGTAATAAAGTGAGAGGGTCTTGAGCTGGAACGGATCCTTCAGGCTTGCAGTTATTTCCTCCTGAAGCCACTGGAGTGTTTATTCTTCTCTATCTGCTGGTCAGCGAGTCTTTGTTATTCCAGCAGTGCCAGCAGTGAATTAGCAGCTGTGTTTATCACTTTGTGGGTTTTTGTCTCCAGGGCTTTCAGTTCTTTCTCTGCTTCTTTATTGTTTTCAAGCAACAACAGCTATCGCATCATCAGAAGGTGAACTCCAGGACGTGTCCCTGAAACCACAAGTTGCTTCAGATTCTTCTGGGGTTTCTGGTTTTTCACGACCTTTCATGAAATGAAATCAAACCACGTGTGTTGACAGAAAGCTCTCGCTGTGCCTCCCCCTATCTCTGTCTCTGTTCCAGTAATAGTTTTATGTTTTCTGGACATGAGTTTGTTGGTGTTTTTATCTTTTGTGATTGCAGAACAAAACAATGTTTTTACCGGCAACAGAATGAGAAGAACCAGGGAGGCTGTCATGAGTAACAAACCTAGAATGACTTCTTGAGAAACACTCAGGATGTTTGTTTTCCTCAAGATTAAAATGTGAAACATCAAGATGTTTCTCATGCTCTATGTTAGGTTCAACTTCTGTTGTTGAACCATTTAACTGCGTAAAAAGAGGAAACTAACGGGGACAGATTTAGCACATTTCAGAAGTGCTCATTTGGTCACCGAACGTGTGGAAAGCCCCAGGTCTGCAGCGTGACGTCCCCCTGGGGTGAGGCAGCCCTGGGCTGTGCAGGAACCTGCCCCTGGTTCCTGGTAGTACCTGATGACTGACCTTCATGGGAAGTTTGCATTAGTTAAGATGCTGTTCAGGTTGTGACATGGTTCCACTAGCAACGAGGCTGCAGGTGACCTCAGCCAGTGACGCTCGCACACTGTGGAGACTTGTTTTGCATAATTATGACGATAATGGAGAGTTGTCATGACACTTCAGTGCCTGGGGGAGGTCAGAGGTCAGGCTCTCATACTGTACAGACGGGCTGTCGTAATGCAGCAGCTCCTGGCTGAGATGGAGCCTCTGCCTCAGGACAGGCCAGGTGCAGGCACGTGTCCGTGTTTTCAGAGGTCGGCTCAGACGTGTTCTGCTTTCTGCCGCACGGCAGCAGAAGGAGAAACGGCGGACGTTCACAGAATGAGGAAGTGAAAGTCCAAGGGGGAGACGACTTCTGCCTGAAATTCTCCTGGATAATTCTGGCAGAAAGTGTCAAACGGTTCTGGGGCTGAGCGTGAAGCAAGAGCCATGATGGAGGTCATTGTCTAAGCTGCTGGCAGAGCTTTAGTGAGATAAGGTGCATATAGAGCAGCGTCTAGAGCTGAGGAGAGGAGGCTCCTTCTGATGGAAAGGTTTCTACCAAACCCACCGTAAAACCTGCAATCTGTTTATAGATAGTTGACATTTAGAGATGTTTTTCCAACATGCGTAGCATTTCCTTTCTCCAGCGTGGAAACAGTGATGAAAGTTCAGCCCCCAGCAGGCTGAAACCCCCCGGAGGCCCCGCCGTGGGCTGCAGGTTTCACTTCTGGCCTGAGCGGCTTAGACGTAGTCAACTCAGTCAGTGCTGGAAACCAGAACAACCTACCCACAGCCACCATCACACTGAAGCACAGAGTTATTCTTAGTAAAGGGTTAGGGTTAGTTTGACAGATCAGTTTCATCTTTGAGGTGTGAATACATTCACTACATAAAATATTTGTTGCAGCCTATTCTCCACTACTCTACATAGAGCTGGACAACACCAGCTCTATGTCTATGAGCTCTATGAGCTAGAACTGCTCATTATTTTGGTCTATGAGTCTCTCCATTTGCGAGGGGTTGTGATGGGAGGCTGTTTGGAGACAGAGACAGAGAGAGACAGAGACAGAGAGAGACAGAGAGACAGAGACAGAGAGACAGAGACAGAGACAGAGAGAGAGAGACAGAGAGTCTTCCCTGTTCATCAGTTACACAGAGAGGAAGCGTCTGCTCTGCTCGAGGCTCAGCCTCTTCTTGGGTTCATGACGCGAGTCAACGTGTTCTGCTCCGTCCGTGAACATCAGTCAGCTGACGTGTATAAACACAGAGTGCAGCATCCATGTTGAAGATTCACCCCGAACCCCGACTCCTCTCTGCTCCTCTCTGCTCCTCTCTGCTCCTCTCTGCTCCTCTCTGCTCCTCTCTGCTCCTCTCCTGCTGACCTTTGCTCTGCTTGTTGCTCCGCTCCGCGCAATCACTGGAGGAGGAGACGCCGTCTGCCCGACTATTAATATCAGAGGGGTGTGTGTGTGTGTGTGTGTGTGTGTGGGGGGGGGGGTTGGCATGCAGGACAGAGTTAGACACAGTGTCTGCCGGAGGAGCTGACAGGGAGAAAGAGTGACGCAGCAGACAGATAAGATAACTCCAGGAGGAGAGGTTGGAGGAGTGGTGGTGAGGAGGAGGAGGAGGAGGAGGTGAAGTCAGCTCAGTGCTGTTTATAGAGATCAGAGGAGCGTTGTCGGCTTCATATCTCATCAGTGACTACATTGGCTGTATAAGTGTAGAGATTCTGTGTTGTTTTTAGGCTTGTTAGTTTGTGTTTTAATGATCATGTAGTCAAAAGGATGTTGTTGTTGAGCTTATCAGTCGATGGTGATCGTAAATGGCTGATCGATCAGTAGAGATGAGAACGATGAAAGTCTGTGAAACATGTTATTCTTCCCATTACACCTGCAGGACAGGAGACCAAACATCTGATCAGTCTGGTCATGTAAACTTAAAGTATGTAGCATCAGAGAAAACCTCACTTCTTTAAGTTATTTATGTAAATATTCTGGTTTTATTGATTTACTGCATTTACATCCTCGTTAGCTTGTGTTTTTAACGGTCACAGCGTTAGGAGATGATTATCAGACGAATCAGCTCAGATATGAATGCTGTTCTACCCAGGTCACGGAGGTGTAATTAGATGAATAATCTGATTGTTTTACGCCGTGACTCCTTCTATTTTCACTTTTATTCTACAAACCAAAACGATCTCAGAGCAGCTGGGCTGGTGAGGAGCAGGAGGAGGAGCAGGAGGAGGAGCGGGAGAGGAATGTACAGAAGACATGGCGGGGGCTGGGGTGGCTGAGGCAGCCTGGTGGCATGTGTGTAAAAGAGGAGAGGAGAGGGAGGGGGCGGGGCCAAACAGGAAACGATGAGGTCATAGCAAAAGCGAGGGAGAGGAGGAGGGAGGGGAGGAGAGGGAGGGGAGGAGGCGTGACATTGATTCAGAGATGAGCTCAGCTGCAGAGGCGTGGGCTACTCCCTCCCTCCCTCTCTCTCTCTCTCTCTCTCTCTCTGCCTCTCTCTCTGCCTCCCTCTCTCTCTCTCTCTCTCTCTCTCT
>CM055198.1:23326663-23376663 GCA_029224185.1 Karalla daura
TCTGTGCAGAAGCGGACGTTCTCGCGGAAAATATGTGTGTCAGGCTGTTAGTTTTGTTTACCACCTACATGTCGGCCACAGCGGAGGGAAGGGGCTGAACACAGGCCAGGCCTGTGCAGGCTGAGCTACTGTACTGTCAGCAGCTGAGGGGGGGTTTCCATTCACAGGGCATCACTAGGACCACTGTCCTCTGCCTCCCTCTCTCTCTCTCTCTCTCTCCCTCTCTCTCTCTCTCTCAGGATAATTGTGTTTGTCTAAATGATGTCTACTGTAAGTGGGGAAGGGATGAGGATCATGTCTTCCTTTGACTTCATTTCTGCTCTGACACTTCTGGCGTGAGGCATCCTCTGGTTTCTGTGGTCGCTGTAGGAATTCCCTTCAGTTCCCTCTGGGGGGGGGGGGGCGGAGGGGGGGGGGGTGGGGGGGGGGGGGGGGGGGGCTGGGGGGGGGGGTCAGGTAACTTAACGCACGTGTTGTTTTCAGTATTTCCTCCAAACATCCGCATGAGGTCATTTATTCTGCGACACGTCTCTGGGGTTGTTTGGTTGGTTCTGCTCACATATGGAGTGTGTTTCTGCTCCTTTGGCCCTGAGCTGAGCTAATGAAGGAGGCTCTGGACTGAGGCTCTGCACTGAGGCTCTGGACTGAGGCTCATTACCTCAGAGCTGAGGCCGAGCAGAGATCAGAACCAGATCCCCCGGCGTCCAGCGAGGCCGTCCAGCAGCAGCTCTGGCGTTGTTGTGATGATGTCACTGGTCTGGTCCGGCCTCGGTGGAGCGACGCTTCAGCCTGGTTGTGATGGAGGTGAAGGCTCCTGATGAGCTCCTCCTGCATGGAAACACCAGCCCCCTGGGCTGGAGAGCTGAGCTCACAGCTGATACCACTTCACATCACAGAAAACCCCCCAGATACTTTTACATTCTTAGCATAGGAACTGTTTCACTATTGATCAGTGAATCAGGGTGAGCTTGAGTAAAAGTGAGATGTTCTGTGAGGGCAGATGATTCACTCATGTCCTGGGAGTGTTTGTCACAGCGTGGGTCTGAGCCCTCCTCATGTGTGAACCAGATTATAATCTCTGACCTCGGTCCAGGAAAAGTCAACAGGTTGTCCTGATGTTTAGAGCGTCACTATTACAGCGTCATAAATTCCTCCAAGCGACTGAAAGAGGGGGAGTGTTTGCATTCCTCACACGCTTTAAGGTCATGTATGTAAATCATTAAAAACAAGTGAAGCAGCCCAGCGTCCAGGCTGACCATCATCTCCTCCGTTCCTCAAGCCTCGTTTTGCAGCTTTGCTACTTCTCAGGAGCGTAGCAGCGTTTCTCCTCCTCCTGGACTTTCCTTTTTTTCCAAACGCAAGAAGTCTGTAACAAAGGGCAGCGCTCTACACGTAACGGCCCTGGGTGTCGTCACCCTCCCAACACTTCCCTAACCACCACGGCTTTGAGCAAACAGACACTTTGCAGCGTCCTCTTGTGAAATAACGTCCCATAATAACATTTTCATCTTTGGAGGGTAGATTGCCTCAGCTCCGCCAGCCAGTGACGAGCAGGTGAATGTGACCCTAATCTGACCATGTCTGGCTTTTTAATCACAGTGCTGAAAAAATACCCAGAGTGCAAACACCATGCAGGAGTCATCATTCGTCTAAGTGCCAAATGATATGAACTAGGTCGGCATAATCTGGTATTTTCCCTCTCAGTTTGAACTGTTAACAGAGAAACACACTGACGGTTGGATTTAATGTCGTTTTGCCTTTAGAGCAGAGTCTTTCACAGTTCAGGACTCCACACACGTTTCTGCCAGTCGTTCTGAGCAGGGATTAACTGTGTAGCAGAGACCTTCACCACAGCAGGCTGGCTGTGGTGCAGCTCCACCCTCCAGCCTCCACCCTCCAGCCTCCACCCTCCAGCCTCCAGCCTCCACCTTCTAGCCTCCACCCTCCGGTCTGCTGGGAGACATGTGTACAGCACTCAGTCTGAACAAGCTGCGAGGCTTCGCAACGATCTCACACACACGGTCACACACTCACAAGCTTGAGGAGCGAACATGCGAGTAATGAAGTTCACTCACAGCCACGTGCACAATGTGTGTGTGTGTGTGTGTGTGTGTGTGTGTGTGTGTGTGTGTGTGTGTGTGTGTGTGTGTGTGTGTGTGTGTGTGTGTGTGTGTGTGTGTGTGTGTGTGTGTGTGTGTGGACCGGCAGAAGGAGTGGTGCTGTGATAACATGTGATATTTGCTGGATGTGTCTCCTCTGAAGGCGGTCACATGGTCACATACAGTGAATCCTCTCTTCCTCTCTGTCCCTCTTTCATTTTACACTTCGGAGAGGAGGCATGTCCCACATGTGAGGAGGACAGCAGCTGTCGCATGTCTAATGTGGTTTTAGAGAGGGCGTGTGTGTGTGTGTGTGTGTGTGTGTGTGTGTGTGTGTGTGTGTGTGTGTGTGTGTGTGTGTGTGTGTGTGTGTGTGTGTGTGTGTGTGTGTGTGTGGGTGATGCCTGCATGGCAACCAAATGGCTGCCATAGTGTCGGGTTGTGCGGAGCCACACACCCTTTTCATCTCTGTGCAGCTGTCCCTTCTTCCTGTCTTCTCCATTTGTTGGGATACACCTAGGCGACACACACGCACACGCACACGCGCGCACACACACACACACACACACACACACACACAGACCTTGCTATCCACAAGCAGATCTGGTGCTGAATCTCACAGCAAATATGTTTAGTGGGGCTTTAAATAGACCCTCCAGAGCGGCTGTGATCTGGGTTTGTTCAGGTTTCTGTTTTGTGTTTACATATTGTGTCAGTGTCAGACGCTGCTTGTTTATGGCCTCTCCTTTTGTGAGGCTGCGCCGAGCACAGATAAAGAAATGAAATTGGCCAGTGAGGCCCGGCGGTCGTCTCGCTCCCTCGTCCATTACGGAGCCATTATGTCTTGTTCTCCTCTCTCTCTCACTGTGTTTCTCTGATCTGAAGTGCAGGAAGAGCAGCTCTGTCCTCCATCTGCAGCCTCCTTTATTTCCTGAAAATAGAGGTCAGAAAAGCAGGATTCTCAGAAAGTTGCTATGTTCTCGCGGCCTGTGCATTCAGCCAAGTGGTGGCATGTATTCCTGCTATTTAACTGGATGGAGATGCTCAGATTAATTAGTTAAAAACCGTGTAATTAATACGCTTGTGTGGTGTCTTCCTCCCTGCAGCCGGAGGCTCCACAGCGCGCGTGTGTGAGTGTGTGTGTGAGTGTGTGTGTGAGTGTGTGTGTGTGTGAGTGTGTGTGTGTGAGTGTGTGTGTGTGTGTGGGCTCACCACTGCTCTCTGAGGAGGGTGTGGTGCCAGACATATGGCTGCGTGCATTGATTTTATTGATTCTTTGATCTTCACATTTTCTTCCATTTTGTCTCAGTTTGCATGTTTGGTTTTCCTCTGGGCGCTGCGTGGTTCTGCTGTAGCTCTCCAGCTGCTGTTAAACAGCGTCTGAAGCTGCTTTTGTGTAGAAATGTGTAGAATGAAGCTTCTTCATGTCCCCCAGTGAGTGTTTTTGTGGGGAATGCTACATAAACTCCACCGTTTCTTCCACTGTTGTGTTTAATTGCTCGGTCTTTGTTCAGCGCTGCCCCTCACACCGGTTCTTCTGAATTAGCATTGCAGATCATTGCAGATGGGATGGGGGGGGTGGGGGGGGGGGGGGTTCATCTCTCCCACTCCCTTCAAAAATTTTCTGCCACTCAAAGCACAAAATGAAAGCAGGAGGGCGGCCTGGAGGGAGCGCGGCTCGGCCTCTGGCCGCCTCATGTTTAATCATCAGGTCCAGGTCATTTGCATCGACGTGCAACAAATTACCTGAAGGAGTTAAAGCGGCTCGATGCTGATGGATGTCCAGGCTCTCCATCGATCTGCTGTGGACGCGACAACAAGCGGCTAACCCCTGACGAGTGGCGGTAAACCTGGGGAGGGGGAGGGATGATCTTTTCATTCCGATTCATCTGATCTGGTTTCATCTGGTCTCCTCCCATCACCGGGCCGCGTCCTGCTGCTGTGATTAATCTGCTCATCGCCCGCTCTGTGTTTCCGGCCGTAACTCAATTCTCTCTCCTGTTTGCAAAAGTGGCCTAAGCCCCGGAGGGAGGTCTGGCAGCAGGCCGTGGCCTACTTCTCCCTCCGGCTCCTCCAGCCTGGCAGCCTGTTTGAGCCGGAGATCAGAGTGCTCTGATGGTTCATCAGCTCCTCCTCTCAGCCGCTCCTCTCTGTCTGTCTCCTGCCACAGGTCGCTGGGGAGCAGAAGTATCACCCGGAATGTTTCACCTGTCTGAACTGCAGGACCTTCATCGGCGATGGAGACACCTACGCCCTGGTGGAGAGGTCCAAACTCTACTGGTGAGGACTGGGAAGAGCTGAGGTTCCCTGGGTGTGTGCTGTTTGTGGGTCTCTGGCTTTAAGTCACATCTATAGTTTCTCAGCTGGTTTTCCTAATTCCTGCCTCTGTAAAAAGAAAAAACAAATCCACTTGAAATTCCCTTTGAAGTGCAACCAAAGCCACACAGAGAAAGCCAAAGCAGCTGTAGATTGACAAAATGTGAAAGTCACACGGATTATTTCGGGCTTCTTGTCAACATCACGACCAACTGTGGAGACAGTGACTCTGCGTCACCTCACAGTGACGTGTGAGCTCAGTTTCTTCTTCTTGATGTTTGATGAACGCATGAAGCTGCTTTAATGCAGCAGTAAACCACTGAAGATGAAACCGCTTCAGAGAGGAATGAATTACACATGTTCAGTGCTGGGCCTGTGACGCGGCTCAGAGTCTGCTGGCTCCAATGTGAACGCTGCTGTCAGCAGCCTCCGGCCTCAAACCCAGAAGACACAAAGTGTGAGGAGGCTAATGTGCAGCGTTCGGTGCACACAGAGCAGCCTTTGTCCAGCGCTCCAAAGGGAAGTGGACGATTATCTCGGATCATCACGTTAATGGAGAGATTCACAACATGGAGTCAGTTCAGGTGGCAGGGGCGAGGAGGTCAGAGCGGCACTGAAGCATGGACCTGACGGAGGTGATGGGTGGAGGTGCAGCCTTTTTGTGCTTTAAAATTCACTGGAGTGAAGGTGAATTTTAAGGCCGTGTCCTCACATCCTCTCGAGGAAGCTCGAGGAAACATGGTCTGGCTGTAGGTCACGTTCACGGAGCAGAGCGGAGCGTTTCAGCCGGAACAATGAGCGCTCAGTGTCTCCTGACGCTGCTGCATAGCACCATGTGACGCTCCCAGAGAAGCTGGAGCTGGAGACTTCTCTGAACCTCTCCTCCTCTCCTCCTCCTCCTCCTCTCCTCCTCCTCTCCTCCCAGCGGACACTGTTACTACCAGACCATCGTCACCCCGGTCTCCCTGCCGGACTCGCCCTGCTCCCGCATCCCTCACACCGTCACCCTGGTCTCCATCCCGGCCTCGGCCGAGAGCGACAGCGGGCGGCGGGGGCGGGGCTTCTCCGTGGCCATCGACCAGCCGCTCAGCCCCGCCAACGGCTACAGCCCCGAGCACGGACACACCGTCAGAGTGTCCCAGTGAGTCCTCGGTCTGCCTGTCTGTCTCTGTCTGTGTGTGTGTGTCTGTGTGTGTGAGGATTGGTGGATTAAAGATGGAGGTCAGGGCAATAGATGTGGTTCATTTAAAATGCATACCAGAGAAAATGAGCGTCTGGGAGCTGAAAGCGTCTGGGTTCATGTCTCTCCTGGCTCAGGGTGGACGCAGACTGCATCAGTCCAGATGTGAAGAACTCCATTCACGTCGGAGATCGGATCCTCGAGATTAACGGGACGCCCATTCACAACGTCCCTCTGGACGAGGTATTCACTCTTTGTTACGGAGATGAAAGTGCATGAATCATTCATTCATTCATTCATTCATCCTCATAGCCGCACGGTACCATCTGTGCTGGTGCAAAAGTACATTAATGTTAGAATGAATCTAACATTAATAACATAATATATTCTCTTTTATGACTCCTCATTTCATTCCTCCACTCACTTGTTAGCTCGGTGCTATCATTCACTTGATACTCCCACTAATATGCTAACAGAGATTAGCTTTTAGGCCATAACGAATGGTACATTTTCCCTCATGTGCTTTAGATTAAACACATACGTTTTCGAGCTTTCCCAGGAGAGTGCAAAAAACTTTTTATTAATGACTTTTGCAAAGATTACAATTCAAAAGTAAAAATGTGGTTTTGTAAATATAACTCATGATGCTACATCTGGTGTTAAAAAGCAGTTCCATCTGTCAGACTGTTCCCATAGCTGTGACAGTGAGTAGTAACTGTGGCCTGAGCAGCCAGTCTGACCTTCCTCCTCCTGCTCCTCCTCCTGCTCCTCCTCCTCCTCCTCCTCCTCCTCCTCCTCCTTCAGATCGACCTGCTGATCCAGGAGACGAGCCGGCTGCTGCAGCTCACCATCGAGCATGACCCCCACAGTCCGGGGCCGGAGGGCGGCTCCTCGGGGGCCGAGGAGCCCGGGGACGGGCCCCTGTCCAGCCCCCAGTCCGAGGGGCCCAGCCCCACCCTGCCCATCACCCAACCCCCCAACCCCGACATCAGCAACCTGAAGTCACGCATCATCACGTAAGAACCCTGAAGGCACCGTCAGTTCTATCATTAGCTCAGCTACTAAATCTGGTGCTGGTTAATATCTCAACACTTTGTTAATATTTGATGGAATGAAGTCATGAAGTCTCCTCATCTCCACAGCTTTGGTCCACTCACTCACTCCACAAATGTAGACTCAAAGAAGCTATGTAGTCTAAACGCCATTCATTAGCAACAGAAAAGCCTCTGATAACGCTTAAGATTAATGAATATCTCTGAGGAGACCTTTGTGTTTGGTATGCTCCTTCGTCCCTTTCATCCCTCTCTCCTCCCGTCTCCTCCTCCTGACCCCCCCAGGAGGAGCTACAGTATCGATAAGTCTCCGGGCTCCAGCAACACCGCGTCCCCCATCTCCCAGAGGAAGGACATCAACCGGTCGGAGTCGCTCCGCGTCGTCTCCAACCGCACGCACCGCATCTTCCGCCCGTCCGACCTGATCCACGGAGAGGTGCTGGGGAAGGGCTGCTTCGGACAGGCCATCAAGGTCAGACCCTGGTGTAGTGCCCCAGCATGTCCAGCAGGGGGCAGCACTGAGATGAGGGTGGAGGAGCTGGAGCTTAGATGATTTCTGTTCACCATACTGACTTGCACAAGCTGCAGAGAGAACCTCTCCCATGTTATGGTTAACGTTGCATCACTTCCTGTCTGGCCTGCGGTAGGTGACCCACAGAGAGACGGGGGAGGTGATGGTGATGAAGGAGCTGATCCGCTTCGATGACGAGACTCAGAGGACGTTCCTGAAAGAGGTGAGTGGACGTGGACGGTCCCGGTCCTGACATCACCCGTAGTCCGGTCCTGAGCTCTGAGCTTCAGCTCTGCTCTCCTCCATCACTGGTCGAGGCCTGTGTTTGCCTTACTGTCGCCTACAGACTGAATTAGTCCTCATCTAGTGGTTTGATGTTCAGCGTCATGGACCCGCTCCTCCAGTTAACAACCTTCTGGTAGGGAAGTTTCAAGCTGAGGAAAACAGTTTCCATCTGGTTCCAGTCTGTGTGTTTAGGGTGTTAGCTTTATGATGAGGCTACGATAACACAAAGTCTTTACTCTGTAATAGATGACGACAGAGTAGAAGGAGCAGCTATAAAACAACCCCGGCCGCAGTGAAGCGTAATCATGAGGCCCGCCGGCTGTTTGTTTGTAGGTGGCCCAGGTCCCACGCTGAGCCTCCTGTCTCCTGTCTCCTGGCTCTGAGCTCCAGAGCCTCTCAGCTGGAGATTAGAAATGAATGCAGCGAGTATTTCAGTCCAATACATCATGGGTAATCTTTGAGAGGGTGTGCGTAATAGCCATGCACCTCCTCCTCTTCGTCCTCCTCCTCCACAGCTCGCCCTTCAGGGAGGAAAATGCTTTACGAGGTGTCATGGTGCCGTAGTGTTGTGAGCAGCACTCTGACCCCTGATCCCAGAGGAGGAGGAGGAGGAGGAGGAGGAGGGAGACGGCTGACACTTCCCTGCAAATATCCACGCTCATCTTATAAACCATAAATCATAAGAGGAGTTCAGTGTTTCCTTAGGAGATTGAAGCCACTCTCTGTGTCTGTGTCTTTCTGGTACCAGCAGCAGATGAGCTGAGAGCAGCTGTAAAACACAACGTGCTCTGGGTTTTTGCACGTTTGATAAAAATCTTTTGTTTTAATGTGTTTTAATGTGTGGTCTGGTCCTGCTATTGTCCAACTAGCCTCATGAACAGTCGGCATCATCTCATCTATTGCTTTCATTTCTATTTTAAACAGTTTTGTGGCATCACCCTGTGTTAGCAGTAAACAGCCAGCTGTCGACTGTCAGTCTGAGTCAGTGCCAACTGTGTGACGCTCTCTCTCTCTCTCTCTCTCTCTCTCTCTCTCTCTCTCTCTCTCTCTCTCTCTCTCTCTCTCTCTCTCTCTCTCTCTCTCTCTCTCTCCCCTCAGGTGAAGGTCATGCGCTGCCTGGACCACCCCAACGTCCTCAAATTCATCGGCGTCCTCTACAAAGACAAGAGACTCAACTTCATCGCAGAGTACATAAAGGGCGGCACCTTGAGGGAAATCATCAAGAAAATGGTGAGCCGAGTGTCTTCCACAGCGTGTGTGTCCCAGCCTCCCAGAACGTCTCCTTCAGACAGTCTTCTGGTGGCTTCTCTGCTACTGGCTCACCTCCTAACTCTCTGTCCCTCACAGGACAGCAACTATCCCTGGAACCAGCGCGTCAGCTTTGCCACCGACATAGCTGCAGGGATGGTGAGTTCAGTCCAGCTTCTTCTTCTTCTTGTCATGCTGTCGCCCCCTAGTGGTAGTGTATGGGGCTGCAGCTCCTCTGTTAATAACGTGCAGTTGTGTGGGGATGACAGCATCACTCCCTGCAGGATTAGACCTCCAGTTCTTAAGGTTTCCCCGGGCACACAGTGATGTGACAGGATTATTGTGTTTACATCTGCTGCGTGAGATGAAACCAGGCGGGGTGGTTCTGGTGGGCGGGGCCTGCAGATCACCTCATGTCCTCACCTATCTGCACGTCTGTCTCTCACTCAGACATATCTGCATTCCATGAACATCATCCACCGGGACCTGAACTCACACAACTGTCTCGTCCGAGAGGTAGGACCTGGTATTCCACTACACTCTGTGTGTGTGTGTGTGTGTGTGTGTGTGTGTGTGTGTGTGTGTGTGTGTGTGTGTGTGTGTGTGTGTGTGTGTGTGTGTGTGTGTGTGTGTGTGTGTGTGTGTGTGTGACATACCTGGGCTTATGAAGTGTGTTTGTTCAGAGGGTTTACCTGTCACCTGCTGGGGCTCGTCAGGTACAATGACAAAGGAGTGTTTGTTAGCAGCAGCTATGAGACGCTAAGCCTTCTTAAAACACTCTCAGTTGTACGAAGCCTAACCTTCACACACAGACAGCTTTGTGTGTGTCACATGAGCTCAACCAGCTCGTACTCACATCCACAGAGGACACAGAGAGAAGCTATAAGCCTGGGGTTGAGTTTCATGCTGGTGCAGGAGCTGAAGGCTGTTGTTGCGTGGCCTTCAGGCTCCCCTCTCTCTAGTGACTCTGCGTGTTTAGCAGCACCGTCTGATGCTGGATCCTGTTTGTGTAGAACAACACGGTGGTGGTGGCAGACTTCGGCCTGTCTCGGCTCATGGTGGACGACAACAACGAGGAGAAGCTGTCGCAGGGTAAACTGCCCGGCCTGAAGAGGCCCGACCGCAGGAAGAGGTACACTGTGGTGGGAAACCCCTACTGGATGGCTCCGGAGATGATCCACGGTACGGACACGTCCCATTCCCTCACTTCAACACATTCATCACATGAAGATTAGCACGTTTTCTGGAAGCTCAGCCGCTCTAAACTTGCTGTTTTCCTTCAACAGGGAAGAGCTACGATGAGAGAGTCGACATCTTCTCCTTTGGTATCATGCTCTGTGAGGTGAGTGACCTTCTGTTATTACTCCTGATTAAAACTAAAACTCTTCAGCATTTTAATCTCTCAGGAGATTTCACAACCTCTCAGATGGTTTTAATCTTCATTTAATCCAGGGTTAGTGCAATAAACCTTGAACTGGAACAAGGTTCAGATCAGAATCTTGACGTTTCAGTGACCTCTTAAAGCTGCTTGGAAAACCCTCATCTGATGGAGCACCTTCCTAGCTGCTACCACAAGAGACTGTAGTACTGACCATAGACTGAGCTGCATCTTTCTTCTCAAACTAAATTATCTGAAAAACATACATTTTCTGAGGGAAAAGTCTTGGTTCAGTGCAAGGCCCAAAGCCATTTGTTTTCTGAATGAAGGCCCTGCCCCCTCAGTGTAGTGAGCTCTGTGCCCGGCCACACACACACACACACACACACACACACACACACACACGCACACACACACCATCCACATCATTTGGTCTTAAAAGTTGCCTCCAGTCTGTTGGGAGTGAGGCTCTCCCAGATGGACACCATTAGCCGGGGGATTAGAGGGTGCAGCCGAGCAGAGCGTCTTGATGTGGCTGCAGACGGACGGTGGCTGGCTCCGCCTCGGCCCGGAGGACTCTGGCGTCTCTCTCTTTGACTCCCTGCGCCTCCTTGTGTTTTCCTTGCACCCGTCAGATAATCGGCAGGGTGAACGCAGACCCGGACTACCTCCCCAGGGGGATGGACTTCGGCCTGAACGTGTCTGGCTTCCTGGAGCACTACTGTCCCCCCAACTGCCCCCCCGCCTTCTTCCCCATGGCTGCTATGTGCTGTGAGCTCGACGCAGACAAACGGTCAGACATGGCTCCGGTTATCAGTCTGGGTCGCCTGTTTGTGCTTTTGAGCCGTAGCATAATAAAACTGAGTGATCTGCTTCCTTCCTCACCTGCAGCCCTGCCTTCTCCAAACTGGAGGAGTGGCTGCAGAACCTGAAGATGCACTTGGACATCGGCCTGCCCCTGGTGTCTGAGCTGGACCAGCTGCACAAAGCCTTCTGGGAGAACCACAGCAGCCCGCGGCCCGAGAACGGCCTGCACACGCACGCCGAGCAGCCCGAGTAGAACTGCCCCCCCCCCCCTCTCAGGGGGAGGGAGGGGAGGGGCGAGCTGTGGGGCTGCAGCTCCATGCTTCAAGCTGGTTGGCTCAGGCTGAGCGAGTGGACTCGTCAGTGGGGGGGTGGATCTAAAGAGCCACCTGTGCTAGCTGCACACATGCACACACACATGCACACACAGACACACACACGCATACATGCATGCACACACACACACAAAGTTAAATCAAGAGACATTAACTCCAGTAGCTTGATTCTGCTGCATCCGAAGCTAAAGTGGATAATTTCATATGCAATTAGACCCAAATTCCAGTTCATGACCTGCATATTGCATCATGTAGATTTGATTAGTGCCCATTCCATTCAAGAGTACTTGCTCTACCTACTGTAGTGTGTAAATTCATGTGGATAAAATAGAAACGAGGAGAAACCCCTCCAGCCTCCCCCCTCTGGGCCTCTACACAGTACATTGTGCAGTGTGTGTTTGCAGGTGTTTCTACGTGCGTTTGGTTTGAGTTTTTATTCTATTTTATTTTCTTAGCTGTCATCTTTGGGTTTGGATGTTAAAATCTGACCTGGTGGAAAGTGTGAGGGAGAGCTCTGCTCTGCCCGGAGGCTGCACGGCTGTAAGCACGGCTGTCGGGCCCGTCCCGGTCCGTCCTGGTGTCCTCTGACCTCGCTGGTCCTGAACCTCTCTCCCTCTGACCTCCTGGAACACACACATCACATTTCAATCATAGGTTAGCTGTAATCTGTCCAGATCCACATCATCATGTCACGCTAAACACACGCTAAACACCCAGACACGCACCAGGTGTACATAGCTGGAGACGTTGTAAATGTTTTAAATAGTGTAAATGTACAGACATATTTTATATACGTACGCTACATTGCCATATTTTTATTGGCCGACCGGTTGAAATTACGGAGTGTGATTGCAGTCAGTAGGATGCAGCTTAAAGCTTTACTGTTTTCTGTCTCTCCTAAGTAAGTTGGGAGCGTTCAGCATTCGGACAGAGGAGGAAGCTCGTCCTAGCAGGACGTCTCCGAGCCTCAGTTCAGGCCCAGTCATGTTACGTTCATCATCATCTCTCCATGCACACAGTGCTTCTGGTGGGCGATCTTTCCCCTGCCCACACAGGAAGTGCTCCTGTCCAATCCCGCCACAGCTGCTGAGCTGCAGCTGCACGTTCCCATCGTTTCTCTGTGGGTTTGAAGGCAATCAGTCTGCGAATGGAATCACTCTGCTCTCACGTACTGTACAGTGGGAACAAGGTCACCAGGTACTGCCTCATCACGTCTGTCTCCTCGGGTGGTTGAGCCGCTGTTTGTTTACATGTAAATGCTCGCTGTAAATACATCACTGTGTGTGTGCGTCTGTTCCCTCCACTTGCATTGCATAAGTATGCGCACTCCTCAGAAATAATCTCTTCCACTGTCAAGTTTCTCTCTTGCACCTTCTAGCATCTATTTTCTCTGGACTACAAGTTGTTTTCTTTTCTTTTCTTGGAAATTTCCTGCTGTTCTCTCTTACTAGCTGCATGATGTACTTGCTAGATCTGTGGCGCTTCTAGATCGAACCGTTTCTATCTCTACATTATGTCGATGTCAGCAAGACACAAGGAATGAAAGACACAAAAAGTCACAGAGAAAGCCAGGCTAAAATGGAAAACGAGAAAAAACGCAGCTTCTGTTTTTTCTTACGTGTATGTATACATATACACGTATATACACATAACCACTGAAATCTTTTTGTATAGATTTGTGTACTTTGATTTGCACTATATTACCAAATGGCTGGTTTGAAGCCATGTTTATTTTCCTCTCTCGGGCTTACTTGTGATAAGGAAATAAATTATGTCAGTTCAGGTTGATATATGAATGCAAGACACTGATAAGAGCCTTTCAACTGTAAAAATGGGTTCAGGGAAGCTCCTCCTCCTGATAGCAGACTGGACCACAGTGTGTTGATGCATTTTTGTGCATAGCTTATCTCTCAAAGTCCAATTAGCGGGAGCCTGTTTGCTCCCAGTGCGTTTTAGCTATGACTGAAACCACACTGCTTAGGTGTAAAGACTCATTTTGCTTCCCAAGCCTCTGATTGAAGCATCGTGATGTGTGGAGCACCTTCACGTCTGCTCTGAGAGGTTCCCGGTCTGTGCTATCGAGAGGCTGCGCTGTCCCGGCTCCGCCTGCTGCCTACAGACTGGTCCTTTGTGAACGATGTTCTGTGTAATGTTTCTGACTGCTTGGTCCATATGTGATGCCCACAGAGGCTGCAGCCACTTCTGGTCTTTCTGATAAAAAAAAAAAGCACTTAAACCGGCCTGTCTCCTCCCTCACCTCCTCATTCACTCTTTCTGGCTCAGGTCCGTACTGTTTCTGGAGCTCACGTCACAATTCAGTTTGCCTGCGAAGCAGCATTCAGAGACTCAGAGAGCATGCAAGCCTCTGTCACTGTATAGGCTAGTTACACAGATTAGGCCCCTGCTGGTTAATGTGTTCGTCTGTGGGCATGCACTGTACACGCGTGGCTTGGCCATGTTCCCGTCCCATTCCTGTTTGAGCCATGTCGAGCATGTTGGGTGTGTCTGAGGACGTGTTGATCAATGCGAATGTCGCCGCAGCACTTCTTTGCAAAGGATCGTTACCTCTGAACAATGCTGTGCCTTTGTTGTAAGCTAGCCTTGCCAACGACTCGAAAAACGTGAACTGATTTCCTTTTTGTAATGTATCATAAGTGCAAGCCTGATTCAAGTGGATCGAATATCATTGCTGATATGTTTTATGAGATTTCACCTTGTTCCGTATTATATTTATATTTTCCAGATCTCCATCGTCTGTTTTGATATTTTAATATTTCTTTTGGGTGTATTTAATTTTGTTTGTTTTTTACACAAGCTGTGAAAACAATTCTGCACTTTAATCCTGAACGTGAACATTTAGAGTCTGAGGAGGCGACTGTTTCTTTTTTCCTTTTGTCACAGCTAAAAATAAAACTGTTGCTTCTGAAAAGAACTGAAGTGGAGTTTTCCTTTACATTTGCATTTACACTGAGAGCACACACCACATCCAGAGCAACGTACACAGGAAAACAGTCAGGCTACACTGCAGTAGAGGCCGAACAAAAAAACAGAGGGGTTTGTTTACATTTCCAAAAGAACAATAAAAAGATAGTTTTACCCTGTAAATCCTACAGTCATGATATGGAGACACGGGACTTTGTAGAGAGGCATCTCTGAGGGTGTGTGCAACATTGCTTCACTCTACTGGCACAAAAAAAACTGCATGGTTAAAAATAGTGTTTGTATTCCCTGGGTAGTATAATGTGTTATCAACGTGGCCGCCAGGTGTCGCTGTGTCTCTGCTGCTCATTCTATCTGATGACTGGGGCGCTTCTATGACGTCAGCAGCATAAACAAGAATAGTACGTGTTTATACCTGCATAGAAAGTCATATTTTTAGATCATTAAAGTTACAAGCACAGCATCAAGTAAAAGGACATAGTTAAGTACTTTTGTAAGTACTGTAATTTTGTTATTTACTTTTTGTATACTATGCACAGACAAAAGATTAGCAGCAATTGTGGTCAAGAACTAGTCTACAATCACTACTGGACACAATAGCTATGTAAGATGAGATAACTCTTACTTATCCCTCCAACAGGAATTTAAGAAGCTTAACAAACTGAATAAAACACTTTCATGAAGTAGTCAGTGGACAAGTGAAAAACACAAAATACACACAGTACAACAAAGTTCCAGACTATGTGAAAGGGGCTCAATTCTCAAGTGATCTATCTATCTATTCATCTATCTATCCATCTATCTATCTATCTATCTATCTAGATCTTTGGCAGGGGGCAGCAGGTGCCCTTTGACCTTTGCTCTACCTAGCATGGTGTCTCCTCCTCTGATGGACAAACTCACCTGACGACCGTTGCTAGGGAGCGCTGCACGTGACCCCCCTCCGTCCTTCCGCCTCTCTCATCACGTCCACGTGCGATTGTTTTCATTCCGACGCTGCCGCTGCTGCGTCCCGTGACGTCACCATGACGCTCACAAACAGAGAGAGAGAGAGAGAGAGAGAGAGACCGAGGGGACGAGTTAGTCCGGTCCAGCACCACACACTCTCACTCTCACACACTCTCAGCCTGCGCCGCAGCAGTACGCAGCGGGACAGAGGGAATATACCGGAGAACCAGGAGACGAGCTGAGGACCAGGAGACAAGCTGAGGACCAGGAGACAAGCTGAGGACCAGGAGACGAGCTGAGGACCAGGAGACGAGCTGTGGACCAGGAGACGAGCTGAGGACCAGGAGACGAGCTGAGGACCAGGAGACGAGCTGAGGAAACTTTGAGAGATGGAGCACTCGTCCAGCAACAACCGGTTCCGCTCCACGATGTTCAACCACGGTGAGTCCATCTCGCTGCTCGTGCATTAATTAACCCGCCTCTTTTATGCATCCCACACGCACGCAAACAGCCGTCCTGCCACCCTGTGCGCCCTTCTGTAAGGCTGAGTGTGTGTGTGTGTGTGTGTGTGTGTGTGTGTGTGTGTGTGTGTGTGTGTGTGTGTGTGTGTGTGTGTGTGTGTGTGTGTGTGTGTGTGTGAGGGAACAGTGCGTCCCGCTGCTGGAGCCTCAGCAGCCTGGCGCAGCTCGCCTCTCTCTCAGATCCGCACTAACACTGTAATTCTGCAGCTATGCGAGTGGCACCGACACTCGGCCACACTCGACTATTTCTGGAAGATGCGGAGCTGGATTATTGTGCAGATAAACTTGCATGAAATCCCGCAGAGAAAGCACACGAGAGCGTCCCGCTGTGCGGCAGCTGTGGAGAGGGGCTCTGCTTGGTGGAGGCAGGAGGTGGTGGTGGACCAGTCCCGGACTGTCGTCTCCACTGTGTCCCAGCTGAACTTGGCTTGATAGTAAAGTGGCGCTAGAATGAAAAGACACACTCGACTCCGTTGAATCATGACAGAGGTGCACAGCAGGTCCTACATCATCATCATTCAGGAATAAACTCAGATCCAGAGGTTAAAAATGAGCAAATCTGAGCAGACAGAATGTGAGGTAAAGTAAAAGTGTGATGCATCCCACCTGATTTACCTGCCTGTGTTCAGGTAGCTGAGCAGAGGCGTGACTGTAGGTGAGGAGTCAGTGTGGACCTGGGTCCTGCTCCAGAGCTGTGTCCCTCAGCTCCCAGGAGAGCTGCTAAGCTCTGTTGTTCTCCCAGTCTTGTGATCGTTCATGTGAGTGGCAGGTGAAACAGCCAGACTGAAGCCTGCGTACGGTTGCCAGATAGCCATGAAAAGGTGGCAGATCTGTGCAGAAACAGACCATAAAGATCCCATGACCAAATGGGAGAGTCCCATAGCTTCTATGTTGGCAGCCTTTCTAGGTCCACTTTAAACTTTAAAAAAAAGACAATTTATGCGTTCTTTGAAAGAGTTATTACAACAATTTGCTCTAAACGTGAGTTTTTACCAGTGAAATATGAGTGTAAACTAGATGTTATTCAGACACAGACATGTCTGTCTTATCAGCTGGTCCGAGCACTAATGTGACATATGTACTAGAAGCTACAGCCATCTGATATGTGACATATCTCTGCTACAGACTGAAAAGAGAGATCAGGTTTCCTGTTTCACACACAGATCACCTGTCTCTTATCACCCCCCCCCCCCCCACCCCAACACACACACACACACACAACTTATGAGTTTCTGCTCAGGGCAGAGAAAATAGTTCATTTCAGGCAGTTCAGTCTCATGATGAGGAGACCTGGGGGCCACCGTCATACGCTCACATCTGGCTTGTGGTGTTACACACACACACACACACACACACACACACACACACACACAGAAGCTTGCTGTGCAGGAGACAGAGATGGAAGAGGAGAAGGTGGGAGGTGATGAGAGCTCTCGTGCTGATCCTGTGCAGAGATACGCTGCTGGACCTACTGGTTAAATTTGATTATGGGATGAAACCAAAGAAGGTGCAAAAATATATGGTTGAAGCTTTTCCACTCAGATTAGCCCTGAGCAACAGACAGTCACAGGCACTCTGAGCCACCCTAACCATCCTGTCCCTTCATGTTTTGTGATGGTGCAAACTCAGATTCCACATCTTGGTGACATGTTTTTTCTTTCCATCCACTTGTGTTATTACAGTATCAGGTACATATTTTCCCAGTTGTACTTAAAGTAAATGGTAGTATTTATTCTACTATGGTATGCTATGGAACATGGCTATTGTACAGGCTATTTAATTTATTTATTTTCATTCAGTTGTATTACTTTATTTGACAGGAACAGTGGCTACAACAACAGGACAAAGAGTCACACAAGATGAAGAAAAAGATAATGTGCATCTTAAATAAAACTCATCTCAATGTTTTGTGTAAACCAGGCTTCTGCCGTCCCGTTTCACGCTATGAATGAATTCATATGTGAGGTCTAGGGTGACATGGTTTACATCACACTCATATGTGAACTCACATTCTGCCTCCACCAGATTGGCCTGTGTTTTCAGTGCTATCTGAGTGTGCTGTTCACCTTTGGGTGGACGTTCAACACAGTCATGGTGTTAGTTCGTTCTGAGCTGCAGCGACCTGTGTTGAATCGAGACCTTACATCGCTCTCTCCCAGCACCACCCTGGTAGTGGTGCAGAGCAGCTCCCAGTGGCAGGCTGAGCGTCTCCCAGTGTGGATGGGTGGCTCAGTCAGCAGCGGCCAGCGCTCCTCAGGGGGAGCAGGGTGGAGAGGAGGAGCCTCCACAGCTGGAGGAGGAGGACCGTGGAGGTCAGGAGATGGACGGCAGGAAAAAAAGTGGAGCGAGGGGTCATTACAGCACAAACACAGGAGGATCGCATGTTCTGCATCTCTGTCATAAGACGTCTGCAGAGGGGGGGGGGGGTCATGGCTGTGGTCCTGGATGTTTAATTCATCCGTTCCTTTGTTAGCTCTGACTACAGAGCACTTATTTGCCTGTCGTCCTGCCACAGTCGTTTCAGTCAGGAGTGATGTGTACTGAGCAGCGGCTCCGACATGTCGCTCATACATTATATATCAGCAGCCATGTGCAGGCACCGCCAGGCAGAGCGTCTCCGCTGCTCCTGGGAGGACTCCACACCACTGACCAGCTCCTCAGGCCTCCTCGGCTCCTCTGCTCCTCTGCTCTGGAGCTCCCAGGCTGGGCTGGTCCTGAGGCTGGAGCTGGGGATCGATATCTGTAGGACTGCCAGGAAGTTCTGCTGGACGCAAGACTGTTTAGAATCAGCAAATCGACATCGTCATGAATAATTTGAACTGTCCTCTGCTCCTGACTGATTACTGGAGAGGATGTTTTCTCTGAGTAGAAATACGTTGTGTTTTATTAGCATGGAGCAGAGTCGAGGTCTGATAGGCGTGGTGTTGTAATCCCCTGAAAACCTCTGCACTGATTAATTTGGTAAATATCAACGCTGGTTGAACCGCTCTTCGCTCTCTTCCAGTCTTCAGCGCTCTCAGACACTTTGTCAGGGCCGGGCTCAGTGTCTGGAAACATCAACATGCAGGCTGTGACTGAGACACAGACCTGCAGTCCTCAGACATGTCCTGCCCCACAGGACCACTGGGATGCTCTCAGCCCTCTCTCTGTTTGAGGTCTGCAGTCTTTGAGTCGCGCTGGGTCCAGAGTCATCACTCAGACTACACCACACGTACACATGTTCATGTGTGTAAAGGTTTCTGTGTCCTTGGAAAACAAGTGATCGAGTTTTTGCATGGAGAGGTTTGCCCCCGCAGAGAATGTGACGTCTCTTTGGTGTGTTACTGACAGAGCGTAGATGGTTTTGATGGGATAGGCCCACAATGAAGAACTAGTTTCTTTTGACACGTCTAAACAAGTTCTAGGGTCTCAAGTGACTGAAATAATCAAGCTGATCCAGAAACCAGATGATCCAAGCAACCAAAAAAACTCGGCTTCCTCATAAATCAATTGTTTTCATGATCACAAATAACATGTTGCTCCTCTGTTTTGTTCTGCTGTTGTCCCTGATGACATTTGTTTATCATGTTGACACTTTTCTGTTCTCTCCCTCGGTTCCTGCCCTGCTCTGGGATGTGAAATCTGATAAATCATCCTCCTCCTCCTCCTCCTCCTCTTCCTCCTCTTCTGACCAGATGATGAGGTAAGACACCAGTGTTTTCTTCAATCCCACTGCTTAACACAAACTGGGTCACTGGTGAGATCTGGCCTCAGCTATGTCACCCAGAGGACGCTGTGGTGTGTGGATGCCGGCCTGGTTGTCCCCGCTGGTCTGAGCTGCTGCTGGGTTCCTGCGGGGACTCTGGTCGAGTTCAGGACCACAACACGCCATGAATACGACAAGGCGCCGGCTGTTTGCTGTTCTGAAGGTGTGAGCGTGTGATTGTTGTGACTCCTCACTGTTCGTGTGCTCCAGGGCTTCTGTTTGACACCATAGAGGAGCAGCAGTGGGGTGGAAACAGGCGTGTTCTCCGAGCCCAGATTTTCTTGTTCCTCAGCCTGCATGGCGAGGAGACTGGGTCCCAGTCCAGCAGCCATAGTGGTCGGCTCAGTGTCAGGTCTTCCTCCTCTCATGCTCCTCTCCTCCGTGTCACCGTACATCCCTGCAGCTGTGTTTGGCTGCGTCGGGATGAAAGAGGGGGCGTGTTTGTTTTTAAGGCCAAACAGTTTGCAGAGAGGAGTGGATCTGTGTGGGTGTGACAAACCCCGGTTCCTTCCTCACACACATTCCAAGCGTGTGTGACAAAGCTGCAGAGTGTACTGGAAACACCTTGTGTGTGTGTGTGTGTGTGTGTGTGTGTGTGTGGTTGGGGGGGGGTGTTCTCAACATCTGTCCAGCTGCTGGCTGACAGCACTCATCGGCTGCTCTCAGTGAAACACAAACTAGTCTGTGAGTTTGCATATGTTTAAATCCTGTTTTTCAGACCACACCCATTGTGTGATTTCTCTCCTGTGAGAGTAATCACTCAGTCGCAGTAAATGAAGCACACACACACGCACACACACACACACACACACACATGCACACACTGTGCAGAGCTCTGGGGTGTGGTGGAGCAAGAGGGTGGCTGTGGCTTCCTTTTGTTAGCTTAAAATGCCACATAACCTCTCTTTCTCTCACACACATACATGCAGAGTGACGTCACCCTTCATGGGCAGTGCCAGCTGTGTACGCACACACACACACACACACACACACACACACACACACACACACACATCCAGCATGGTGCATTCCTCTGTGGCTTTTACTCAACCAGCCATTAGCTTCCTGTGCCTTCAATTGCTGCTAGCCACTGCAGCCAAAGTGCAGAGAGTCTATACTTGGACTTTATTAGCCCATTAGCTGGCTAGCTGCTACTGCAGCGTCTGCCATTCACCCTCCTCTCCTCTCCTCTCGTCCTCTCCTCTCGTCCTCTCCTCTCCTCTCCTCTCCTCTCCTCTCCTCTCCTCTCCTCTCCTCTCGTCCTCTCCTCTCCTCTCCTCTCCTCTCCTCTCCTCTCCTCTCCTCCTGTTTTCCCCTGCAGCCTGTCTGTTTCTCTCATCTAGCTGTCTAGTTGCGTTCATCCACTAAAACTGGAATGGCAGAATGTAAAAGATGCCGCGCCACCGCGGCCCGCCACGCCCCGCCCGTCCTCTGATTGACGCCTCATTGTTGAGGAGATATTCTGCCGTGACGCTAACAGGAGGTAGCTGAGCCAGGGGAGCGTCAAATGATGGGTGTGAGGCGTGATTGATAGACATGTAGTTATTATCTTTACAATGCTTTCACTTCACGCTTCCACAGTTAGGAGCTCTCAGACCCCCCTGGTATCAGGTGTGTCTGTAGGTTCACCTGTGCAGCCGTCCCATCATGCACCACAGCGTCCTCACACCAACACCAGAGCCACTGTGCTCAGTGAGCGCTCAGGGAGAGTGAAACCCGAGCCGTGGCCTCCTAGAGCTCTGGACGAAGCTGCAGTGTGGGCTCCGTAGTGATGCAGACGCTGGCTGGCCTGCGGCTGTGGCTCTGACAGGCGAGCCCCTCCGGGCTCTTCCAGTTTGATGTGAGGGCAAACAATCGAGTTAGGGAGCAGGCTCCGACACTGGAGTGAATAACGAGGCAACAATGAAGAGACGGTGAAAGATGTGGCGCTTAAAGAGGGCTTTGTTCTGGACGTGGAGCACCATGACGCGTGCTTTTGTGATGGAGTTTCCACAGGAAGTGAAGCTGTAAAGGAGAAACGTTATGAATTATGAGGGCCGTTTAATTATCCAACTGAAGAAGCTGCTCTGGATGTGTTTTAGTTGTTTCTATTGTTTTTGTGGGTTCATGTTGCATTCAAAGCCTCGTTTAAGAATCAGGATTCTGAATTGTTCCTTTTCACAATGACGTCAGACGTAGACCTGGAGATTCAAGATCAACAACTCAGTTGCTACTGATCTGACCTGATGAACTTAAAAGAAGTGTGCATTAAGTTCAGACTCCACTAGATTATAGTTATATGTAGTCATAACTCTTCTCTTCATATTTGATGAAGGGTTCAGGTTCAGGTTCTGTGAGGAGCTGCATGGGTTAGTGATGTGTCCAGCTCTGAGACGACAGGTGTAGTTACCTGGACAGACGAGCTCTCTGGGAGTCTTCAGCCCGTGTTTGTCTTATTTTCCTCCTCCTGCCGAGGACTCAGACTTTCACACCACTAACGACAGCTTTAAGACCGTCGTACAGTGTGCGGTCAGTTGCAACAAAAACCCCATCCACATATTTATAATAGCGTAGTCACCACAGAGCAGATCCGTGGCTATTTAAGCCATATCCCCCCCCCCCCCCCCCCCCCCCCCCTCTCCTCCTCATGCACATTCCTCCACAAACCTCTCTGGAATATCTGCTGTTGAACGTAACAAATCTGCATCGCCCTATTTGGTTCTCCTCTGACATCCTGACTTCCTGCGCTCACCGCTTCCTTCCTGTCCCGCTGAGCGCTCTGGACCCTGCAGCTCATCGCCTCGTGTCTCCGTCCCCGCCGATGTCCCACGTCAGCCCCGACCTCGGCTCGCCTCTCTGCACAGGGCTTTGGTCCGAGGGCAACCTTAGACATTCCTCTGAAGCCTTGTAGAAGTTACAACCCCCCCAACCCTCAAACCTGCTATAAATAATCTCAGCCCAGTTCCCATGCCCCCCCCCCCATACAGTTACAATAATACAGTAATGCATGACTACTGTAGAGTCACCTTGCTGGACCGGGTTGAGAGGTGTTGTTGAAGGTTCAGTCAGTGAAGGGCTGGAGCTGAGGTCAGGTTCTCCTCTGTGTTTCTGGACGTTACCTCCTGGTTTGTCATCGCTCTTTATGCACCATTCAGGGTTTTTTTTTCTGCATAATCGCAATATTTACAGCCTGAACTGTAGCCCTTGTGGGAGTTTAGTCTCAAATTCCTGCAGTTTATCAGGCTGTGGTTTGGTTTGCACTCATGTCTGATAGTTCTGGGAACATCCTGCTGCCAGCACGCTTCTAGTTTCTTGCACCTGAGCCAAGATCATGCAGACGTTGAGCCATCATCTCAGGATGCTGCACGGTGTGCATCTTTCTTCCTTTAACCTCTCGTGTAGATATATTTATTTATCTGCTGTGAGCTGTAGAGCGGAGCGATGCTGGTCAGACGGACAGTGGTCCGGGCTGCGAGCCAGCTCGATCTAATCTCTGAGCTTCTGGAAGCAAAGACGGGGAGTGGACTGTAACTGAGGACTCGACGAGGCACATAACAGACAGACAGAAAACCATCACAGTAAACGTGCTACACGTTAGCTTCAGACATTTTGAGCCCCCGAGACATCATTTAAATGTCTCTCCAAAGTACAAGTAACGTGAATATCCAGCTCAGATCTCTGAGGCTGCCTGCAGCTAGCACGCTATTTTTGGTGTTAAAGATTTACATAATACATGAGTTTGGCATCTTGTGAAGGTAGCCATGGGTGCTGCCAGCGCTCGGAGTAGACGGTCCTGGTGTCCAGGAGGAGAAGCAAGCCTGAACACTTCCAGATGCTTCTCTCCACGCTGCAGAGCAAGCAGGAGGAAATGCCAGGCGAGCCGGAAAGGAAGAGCAGGGGAGATGCTGGAGATCCTCAGAGGAAGTAGTAAAAGATGGTGCATGTCTCTGGAGAGCAGAAAAAAGGCTGCGTCTCTAGTGGAAACCAGAGGTTTATCTTCAGCGTCTCACCCAGAACAAAACTGACATGACAATGGATAAAAGACAAAGATGCAACTCTCATTTTGTTTTAAAGGAACCAGTTTGCCCATGTTACCGTGTCCTCCTGCTCCACCACAGGATCTCCCAGACTAAACAGATACTCACACACATGCTGCTATCAGATTTAGGCACTTGGGTGTAAGTAAAGTGTGGAATGTGTCAGCATGCTGCGACACGATGATAAATGGAGGAGGAGAGCCGAGGCTGAGAGATGGAGACGCGACCACAGCATGTAGCTACTGTACCAGGCCGGGCTGCTAGGAGAGAGGATCAGGGAGAGTGGAGAGGGAGAAGACCAGTTAAACCAGCCTGAGGAACCAGGGTCAGAGCTGGGGGAGGGGAGGGGGGAGGGAGGGGGGCAGTTACTGACCGTCATCCCAGCCTGGGAAGTTTTCCCTCCTCCGCTCATCTTCACCTGTTGTGGGAGCACGTCAGACAGGAAGTGGACTGGTCCCATGGATCTAACAGTGTCTGCTCATCTAGTAACTTAGTTTCTGCTCAGGCTTAGTTTATCATATTACCAGTTCCATGGTCAAGGATACTTTGGAGGATGATCCCGGGACAGCTCCCGGGATCATCCCGAGCTTCAGGCAGGATGTGAGTGACGCTGAACGTCAGTCTGATCAGTCACTCTGATTCTACCTTGTTAGACAGGTTTCATACAAAATGAAGCTCAGAGTGCTTTACATAATAGCCTCAAAAACCTCTCACACACACACACACACACACACACTCAGTTACATGCAGGCGACATGGTGGATTCATGGTTAGTGGCCACAGTAAGAAGGTTCCTGGTTCAGATCCTGGCCCTGGAGTTTGTATGTTCTCCCTGTGTCTCTTTCCTCTGGTAAATGATATAATAATAATAGTAATAATAATAATAATAAAAGAAAGCAATAATGAGAAGGAACATGAAACACAGAATTAAAGGAAGGCTGTTCCACAACTGTTGGCTGTAGTTATAAAATGCTGCTTAAACTTTAGGAATTAGTTCAAGATCTCAGTCTGTCTGAAGATCTGAGCGCTCCAGACGTGTCTGATGTCAAACGCAAAAGTGATCAATAAGTCAGAGTTCAAAATATATATAATACATCAGTCCACATGTCACTCCACTGGTGTTTTGAACCCAGACACTCCAGTAACCAGAGCTCGCCACCACCAGTAGACATGCAGGGCTCTCTCTGATTTGAGCTCCGCTCTGTTTCTCAGTGTAAATCGAGATAAAAGAAGCACGTGATGTCACGTAAACAACACTGAGCCTCCGATGAGATCTGATCCGCTGTCTCATCTCTTTCTGCGATCCGACAGCTTCAAGCGTCATGTTTTCATGGTGTGGTCGGATCGTCTCTGGACGTCCTCCTGAACGCTCTGAAACATGGAGGTTTGCAGGATCGAGCGGCAGCTCGGGGCTTTGGGAGGGAAGTGCATCCAGAGGTGTTCCTCTGTGAGGACCGGGATCACAGGGACGGGGGGAGCGCCGCAACATGTGCGTCTCATTGAAGGATCAAAGAGGAGACGTCCCACCCCTCCCTCGGTCCCTGAAGCCCGCTCCCTCTCTCCCCTCCTCACCTCTCTCCTCTTTTTTATGTGCTCCTCGCTTCTTAAACCGCACGGGGAGAGGAAGGAGCTCCCCCGTCCGTCTAAAACAGTCTCCCTTTGGCTTTTAGGAACATAAACACGCTCACATACCATAAACGTTGACCTCCATGTCATCCAGGAGCAGGAGCCACCCCAGCATCCCTCTGGCTCCCCGTCTCTGTCCCCGTCTCTGTCCCCGTCTCTGTCCAGCCAGGGCTCTTTAGGTTTGGGAACAATCCTTCAGTCTGGAGGGTGATATCAGACATTATTATGCAAGTAAGTAGAGAGAAAGTTTCCCTCTAAAATGAATTAAAAATACAATACTTCCATCCGATATATCGGTCCTGTTTGTGTTGCTAATTTAAGGTTACTGGCAGTAAATCTGTCCTGGTTGAGATTAAGCCAAAATAGCCAAAAAATATAGAGTATTTAAAAACCTCTGCCTGGCAGGAAACCACATTTACTGTTGCTCTGTCTGAGGTGGTTTTAATTACAGGTGTCTATCTTATCGTGTGTGTGTGTGTGTGTGTGTGTGTGTGTGTGTGTGTGTGTGTGTGTGTGTGTGTGTGTGTGTGTGTGTGTAGCTGATCTTCAAAGGTTGGTAGGGCAGCGAGCTCGGACGCCTGTGACTGACTCTTTAATGGAGCTGGCCTCAGTATTTAAGCACCATACGCAGCTAATGACTTCCTGATTTTTACTGTCCCCCGGCCTCGTTTCAGACGCCCGCTCATTGAAAAGAAACGAGCAAAGCATCCGGTAGTTTTCACAGCAGATTAACAGGTTGCCACAGGCAACTCCTCATGCTTTTTGTTCTGTTTTGTCTGAACATTTCCACGGCTTTTATTCAGCGAGCCTTTCGATAAAGGGTGCAGGAAACAAGGTGGATCCCGGCCTCCCATAAAACGTCTGCACAGAAACAACAACGGGGTCACAGTCACCTCCAGGGTTTATTTTTAGGATGTTAGCACAGAAGCTGAGGAGACGGTGGAGGAGGCGAGACAGGCCTGAACTCTCCGTGTTTGTCTCAGAACAAGGAGAACTGTGCGGGGACGAATGAATCGGATCAATCTGCCCTGGAACCTGTCGCTGACCTCAGAGGTCAGAGCTGACTGAGCCGAGGCAGCCACAGCTCCAGCAGGAGTGTGTGGGAGCTACCTGTAAGCTACCTGTAAACACACACACACACACACACACACACACACACACACACACACACACACACACACACATTCCTTCACAGGAGTTTGTTCTACTACAGGAGGAGTTGACCTGGAACTGTCTGTTTCCTCTGCATGCCAGGGGAACGAGGAAAACCCAGACTCTACTTCTAGAGTTTTTTGGTTCTAGTTTTGTTCCAGTTCTTTGTCCCCCCCCCCCCCCCCCCCCCCGCCCTCCAGCATCCTCACCCTCCTCCCCCACCTGTTCCACGTGGCCACAGGCGCCTGTTGGGGATATTTATGTTTATGGGGAATGTGACATATTTTAGGAGCCCCCCCCCCCCCTGCCAGAGCTGGAATGTGTTTGACCTGATGTGTTGGCTCAGATTACAAAACACACACATCTCAGATTTGATGTTTTAAGTATGTGACCCTGTGATCCCGAAGGCATCGCATGGCAGCAGGACTGTTTAGGGCGGCTGGAGCAGACTGCAGGGAGTGTTTCAGGCCTGGTCTAATTGGAGCGGAGCAGCAGAGGGGGCAGTTTTCCTGTCATTCTGGTAGCAGGCTGGAGGCGGACAGTAAGATGTAACTCCGGGGCCATGTTTATACAAAATGACACTTGTGGCTTTCCCTACTCTGCCGCTTTGCTTGTGACATTGTTTTCACTGGGAAACTACAGCGTGCAAGACAGCAAACCTCACACCGACACCAAGAGACAAAGTAGAAAGTCCCGTGTGGCGCAGAGTTTGAGGGTTTCAACTTTTTGCCTTATGTAAGGCGGTGGATGGTAGCGGCTCGTCTCAAAGTCTGAAAGCTCGGCTCTGAAGTCTGTCACAGGCTGTTAATCCCGGCTGACGAACCTGTGAGTGATTTACCAGCGGCTCTTATTGCTGCTGGCGCTGACACTCTGGAAATAGCTCTGTCAGGGTTCCCACGCGTCCTGGAAAACCTGGAAAACTTTCCAGTCAAAGGAAAATGACAGAAAGCATTAAATAGTCTGCAGGGTTTTCTCCTCTCTCCGCTTCTCTCCATCTCCATCCAGTTTTCACATGCAGAGTGTGTAAATTATTTCTCAGGTCTCATCTTTTAAACAGGAGAGGGTTCAAGGATGCAATCTGGGAAAATGTAGAAAATGCAGCGTACAACTGTGGAAAAAGGCACATCTCCAAAGCCTGTAG
Organism: Karalla daura; assembly: GCA_029224185.1. Taxonomy (NCBI): domain Eukaryota; kingdom Metazoa; phylum Chordata; class Actinopteri; order Chaetodontiformes; family Leiognathidae; genus Karalla; species Karalla daura. The sequence goes on from CM055198.1 coordinate 23,353,961, forward strand.
CAGCGAACACGTCCTGGAAAGAGGTTTCTAGAGGAGAGTGGGAGCGCCACTGTGTTGTTGGAGCATCCTGGTCGGGGTGAGAGGAGTCCAGAGTCCAGAGGCTCCAGAGGAGGTGAGCCAGGAGGTGTTCTCCTCCTCCACAGAGCAGCTGAGGGCCGCAGTCCGAGGCGTGAGGATTCACTCAGAGCCTCACGCCTCGGACTGCGTCTGCCTGCACTTTAGGTCTTGGCCGTGTTTGGCAGTCCTATCTTTAGCTGCAGTGTAGGTTTTTCCCACAGTCACTGACGAATGACCAACTTGAATGAGTCGAGAATGAAATTCGGGAGTTTTTGTTTTTTCTCTCCTCTTCTTCTTAATCGAGGGCCTGGGCCGAGGCTGGAGCGAGGCCGGCAGCCTCGGAGCGGGCTGCTGCTGACTTAGGAGTCTCTGTGCTGGCTGGTGTCTGGTTCTATTAATAGAGCTAGCCTGAGAATTCAGACTAAGGTCAGCAATCAGATTCCTGCTCCCAACTAGTGGAAGGGAGCGAGGAGGGGAAAGAAAGAGTCCCTCCCCAGAAATGATGCATTTTTCACATTTCTATTTGTGTGTAAACTGCTGCTTCACGTAGCACGTCTCCCTCCACAGAACGCCCACTGTTGGCCTTCACCCCCTCATACGTTCCACACTGTGGAGAATGTTTAAAGAGCGACGTTTTTAGCCTACACGCTGGAAACGTGCCTCCGCTGCCAGCTTCAGAATGGGAGGAATCTCCAACATAAATGTTCCTCTAATTGTTTTAGCATGAGCTCCACCAGCCGTGTCCAGAATCACCCACTTCATTCACGGCTCGTTGTTCTACACAGAGGACGGTACAACCAGAGCCGCTCCAGCTCCTTCTAACGGGCATTAGCATGAATGTGACCAGGTCCAGGCTCATCGCTGCCTTTCTATAATGAACACATACATTTTTGTGATAAATACAAGCTACACTGAGCATATTTTCCCACATGAATAGAAATAAGGTGCTTTATGCCTCGGTCTACTTTCTATTATATTACCCACCTAGAACCTCAACAAAGCTGCAGAGGTCCTGCTGGAGACACACACGCGCACACACACACACACACACACACACACACACACACACACACACACACACACACACACACACACCCAAGACCAACTCACAGTGTCTCCCTTTACTGTGGACATGCATGTTTTGGACCGTCAGAGAAAAGCAGAATACTTGGAGAAGCTGCAGCTCCTAAATTATGAATTATAAACTTATGAACCTCAAATTACAGAGCAGATTCCCCAGTATTGTGCAGTATTATTAGCCACAGAGAGAGAGAAGAGAGAAGAGCTCCACAGCTCCTCCAGCCTCTGCTGATGTGCGTGGCTACATGGTATCTGTGAGGAGCGTTTGCTGCTCCTTACATTACAGATGTGGTCGGCTGGATTATTGTTATTAGCAGCGCTCAGCTGTCGGCTAGACGTCTGCAGCTTTGTCAGCGATCTGACACACACACACACACACACACACACACACACACACACACAGATAGATAAATAGACACACGCAGTCACACACATCTGGAGTTTACAGCTTTAACACACACCCAGCCATCACTCTCTAAACAAATATCAACACATGGGGGGGATGGAGGGATTGGGGAGGTGGGGGTGTGGTGGTGGTGGGGGGGGGGCTGGTTATTCCTCAGACACAGATGGTGTGAACGTGAAGCCGGTCCAGCCCCAGACCAGATTAATGTGGCAGGCCGGTCTGGACTTCACAGATTAAACATCTGTGAGTCGCTCTGGTGAGGGCGTCTCGGAGCGTGTTCCCTGCTCTGCTCAGTCTGGACTGTGTGCTGCAGCCACTTTGTGTGACATAAATCTGTTATTTTCGGTTTATGGAGATTATACCGTCAACATCTGGAGGGATGACTTTTTGAGTGCTCCTGTAACAGATGCAGGAGCGAGGCCTCCTGCTGGGACCAGTCCGCCCATTCAACCAGTTAAACCAGCCCTAACTGAACTGTAGCTGAGCAGGACTGAGTTAAATCCAGGAATGTGACCTTTCAGACTGCTCTTTCCAAGTTCACTGATCGTTTGTGTCCTTTTGGGGTCGTGCCCTCAGAGGACAGAGCAGACTCGGCCTGAGGGACGTGAGACAGAGAGAGACCAGGCCTGGAGGACGGTTGTGAGATGTGTGTCACTGTCGGTTCTGCTCACAGCTTTATGCATCCCCCACCACGATTGAGCTATCTCTGTCACTGCTGTTAATTCCCCTGAAGTTGACCTTCACCCACATCCTTCCTTCCACATCACCGTCACGCTGTGGCCTGGTGGCTCAGCTGTGGAGACCCAGAGGAGCTCATCACTGCAGCTGGTCTCACAGAGCAGAGCCCTCCTCCAGTCCTGGAGATGGAGACATCTGACCAGGGTCCAGTCCTGCTGCACCTCCCTGCAGCTCCAGGGAGGACCTGGACGTATGGGAACCTCCACACGCTCCACTCTCTGGGCCAGCTGGAGCGTGAAGACGCACTTTACCTCTAAACTCTGCAGTCCTGACGGGTCTCTGTGCTCGGCCTTTGGCTGCTACATAAAGCAGCTGATGAGACAGGACATGGACAACGGCTCCTAGCAGTGCGACATGAATGCATGTCTGCAGTGTCTGCAGGCGTCAGTGTGAGCGGCCGGCCTGCCTGTCTCCCTGCAGCAGACCCTGGATCTGCTGAGCTGCCCCTCCACTGCTGCAGTGACCCACTTTGAGGAGAACCGGGACGACTTTTAGACTTTAGTTTTCTTGCGTTAGCTTTGCTTTTTCCACAGGAACATGGCCGTGATGGTTATTGACTCACTGCTGGCAGGCGGCTGCTTCATAATGCGAGGCTAGCGACGCTCTGACATTTATTGCACCAGGGTTTTCACATCTGCAGAAACGACAAGACTTTTACCGCTGATCCAATCAAAACGCTGGTGTTGAAACACACTATTTCCAAATTAGAAGTTGGCGTCGTTAACGGGTCGTCTGTTGAGAAACCGCCTCGTCTTTGCTCCAGCGTTTTAATCCAGGCAGCGGGGAAAACGGCAGCAAATAAACGTCAGGCTGTACAATATAAAACTCAGCTCCAGCTGTGGGCCTGGGCCGGGGTGAGCCCGGGCTGAGGCCTGCAGGACGGCAGGTGTCTCAGAGCGTCTCTCTTTTTGTCTCCGACACCTCGTTCACTTGAGGAGTGAGCGCCGGTGACGCACACGCGTGTGAATCATGACTTCACGCTCTTTGATTTCCAGTCGAGCATCCGTGCAGCTCCTCTCAGACCTGCGTCAGGGCTCCTCTCCCCGTGCAGCTCCTCTCAGACCTGCCTCAGGGCTCCTCTCCCCGTGCAGCTCCTCTCAGACCTGCCTCAGGGCTCCTCTCCCCGTGCAGCTCCTCTCAGACCTGCCTCAGGGCTCCTCTCCCCGTGCAGCTCCTCTCAGACCTGCCTCAGGGCTCCTCTGCCCGTGCAGCTCCTCTCAGACCTGCGTCAGGGCTCCTCTGCCCGTGCAGCTCCTCTCAGACCTGCGTCAGGGCTCCTCTCCCCGTGCAGCTCCTCTCAGACCTGCGTCAGGGCTCCTCTCCCCGTGCAGCTCCTCTCCTTTCCTCGCCTCACCGTTTCGTCTTCAGTCGTTCACTGCGATTGTCGATATTTGCAGCTCAGCTGAAACTAAAGAACCAAATGCAAGATTTCTGCAACTGCAGCGGCCGGTGTTCATTTTGACAAGCCTCCGATCAGGCCATGTCTGAGTGAGGGAACGGGCTGTGCACAGCTTAGATAAATATTATCATGCCCTGCTGGATGTAGTCAAACACAGTGGCGCAGTGGCAGGAGCCGCAGACCTGAAACCACAGTGGTTAAAGCTAACTGGCTGCAAAGGCTGCTAGTCATCGTCCCACTGCTGTGACCTGTGGATCATGTCCGACCAGTAGAGTCATAGAGAGTGAGCATGTGGCTGCGAGATGAGCTACTTTAGAGAAAATGAAACGGTAAAAAAAAGAAAGTAAACATGGGCGTGCTGAAGGGACGGTGGTTTGATGTAATGATGGAAACAGTCAGACTCCTGAAACATGTTATCAGTTTTATGAGGTGTAATTAGGAAAAGTCGTGAAATATCTCTTCACGCGTGTGTGGGTTTCCTCTCGGGGCTTTGGACAGTCCAGAAACATCAGGACTCACTGGGCTCTCTACAGTGGGACAGGGACTGGAGGCCTGTCCAGGATGTCCTCCACCACACCAGACCCCTGCAGCCCTGGAGCTGGAGGACGTCTCTGCTCGTTTTAAGCATCTTGATTCACACGACCCCAAAACAGAGAGTCTAGTTGAGCCTGTGTAGCGTCTGGAGCTGGGCTGCTCCTCTCCCCTTCAGGCTGCTCCTCTCCCCTTCAGGCTGCTCCTCTCTCCTTCAGCCTGCTCCTCTCTCCTTCAGGCTGCTCCTCTCTCCTTCAGGCTGCTCCTCTCCCCTGCAGCCTGCTCCTCTCTCCTGCAGCAGCAACATCATCAGGAGGTGCAGCCTGGGATGCTGCGTGCCAGTGTGCGTGCAGCCTCACGTTATTCATGTCTCTCCTGTCTGAGAGCGCCTCGCTCTGCTGGAGAGCGGCTGTGTGTGCACTCAGACCTGGACTAGTCTCCGTGTGCTCCGTCTGCTCCGTCTGGGGGTCCTGGGAGTGAGTCTGAGCCGTCTGCAGCATGGTGAGTGTGGCATGTCATCCGCATGGTAATGAGAGGTGAGCCAGCAGAAATGCTGCATCACACAGTTTATCATGGAGGAGAGACTTGAACGAAAAGGTAGGAATGTCTGGACTGTCTGCTCTCTCTCTGCAGCGAGTCTGTGTCCTCTCTGACATTTTCACCGAGGTCAGAGGGATGTAGATTAGTAGTAGTGGTGGTGGCTTTTCATCTGCATAGGCCAGGCAGATGTTGCTGTAGTGGCCACACCAGCTGCACCATGTACCAGCGTAGTGAAGCCTGCGGTGGAGCAGCATTCAGCCCATGTGATGGACTGAACTGTGCATTAGTCTGTGCAGTGTGCAGGAGCCACTGGCAACACACGAGTCAGTTCAGTGTCTCGCGTGTGTGTCTGGGTACTTCACATGTGGCGTCCAAGCCTTTTCTGGGAGTGTGTGTGTGTGTGTGTGTGTGTGAGTGTGAGTGTGAGAAAGAAGTGAAAGGGAGAGGGTCTTGTTGTGATTGGGCATCAAGATTAGAGAAACGGATTAGGTCCGGGAGGAGGAGGAGGAGGAGGAGAGCAGATGGAAAGAGGAGAAGACGGTTGTGTGTTGTTCAGGTTGGAGCGCCGGGCGCCGCTCCAGGAGCCGCTGACGCCATCTGTCCAGGGTCACGAGTCCCGAGCGGCGTCCGGAGTCACTCGCCGCTCTCTGTGCACTGAGGCGGTAGTAGTGATGGGTTGTGCTGTCTCAGTGTGTAGGGACGGCTGTGTTAGCATCACGCTTTACAGTCGCCTTGATTCATAGCAAGAGAAACACTTTGAGTGAATTAATGTGGGATCATCTGCTCCGGGTAGTAGAAAAATGCACATATGTCTTTATTTTGAAAAGCAAGCAGCTGGCATTGATGTGGCATGTTGTGATTTATGCAGTAGTAACAGCAGAATGAGCTCAGTATGCAACCCTCAAAACAGGATTCCCTAGACGGTGAGCAGAGGTCAGTCAGTGGGTGACTCTGGACACGCGCTGACTCAGGCTGATCTCACAACACTCTGCTATTCAGGGTTTGTCACGTTAAAGAATCCGCTAAATCTGATTAGAGAGCAATCTAATACATTTCTGCTTGTTGTTTACATTTTGTGATGGTTTTGTATCATCTAAACATAGTTAGTTAGTACAACAGATGCAGTCAGACAAACATGGGCCTTTATGGCCACCGTAGATATGATCCAGACACGCTGCGGCTGTGGAGAGCTGCTCATCAGCTAGAATCACTAGATCTATCATCTATCATCATAGATCTATCACTATCATCACTAGAAGCATAACAAGGTGTGACGGGTGAGATAATCAGCTGATCGGCGGGGGAGGCGACCCCAGGCAGGCCAGCAGACACTTGACTAACACTGGATCCAGATGAAACTTGACCATCCTATTTATTTGTAGAAGAAATGTTAACCTATTGTGTGTCTAACTCCTCGCTCACCCCAGACTTTATTTATGGAGCCCTCAGGAGCAAAGATTGGTAGATAGCTGTGTTTGGAGAAGGAGTCTCTATGTACAGCATTCACACACTCACTCTGTTCTCTCCTCTACCTCCTGTTGGTCTGAGCTGGGTCAGGTGTGTGTGTGTGTGTGTGTGTGTGTGTGTGTGTGTGTGTGTGTGTGTGTGTGTGTGTGTGTGTAGTAGGACCTGATAAACGCCATGTTTTATAGCATGTTGAATGTATAAACACACACAAACACAGAGAGGACAAACTGAACAGCAGTTCACTCCTTTCATTCTTCTAGTAGAAATTAACTCAATATTCTCTTACTCTTCATCTGTGAGGGCGTAAAATTGAACAAAGTGACCATCAGATCTTGTTGTAAGACCTGATCTTGGCTTTTGTGGCACAAGCCTTGACAATTTTCACAGTTTTTGCATCATTTTACTACCTGAGTTGATCAACTGGGATTGATCAGCTACAAAAAATAATCGCTAGCTGCAGCTGTGGAAGGTGAGGGATACACCCTGGACATGTCGCCAGTCCATCACAGTACACACACACACACACACACACACACACACACACACACACTCTGACTCCTACAGACTGGTCTATTGAAGAGCCAGCGTGGTTTGGCTCTCACGTCAACTTCTTGTGATTGCTGCAGGACTTTGAGGTCGTGATGAGGACGGAGGTGGAGTTCAGCTGTGCCTCAGCACGGCTGATAAGGTCTGAGTAGAGCTGCAGGCGTGTTCCACCTCTGGAGCCGACCCATCTGAGAACGTTCCGGCTCGTTCTGTGTTTGTTTCCACTGCAGCGGGACAGGAAACCCAGTCCAGACACTGATGTAATTTCTCTTATTGAATCTGTTGGAGACACAATGCCAAGTCTGTTTCACCAGATCTGCTCTGGCCTCAGACCCCCCCCACACCCCCCGCCCCCCCCCCACCCCCACCAGTAGCATTGTGATAAGGCCCAGCAGGAGCCAACAATCACACAAGGTGGTTTTGTGTTGGTGTAATGTGGGAGCGAGTGGAGCTGGAACAGAGGAGGAGCGAGGAGCGAGGAGCGAGGCCACACAGCAGCTTCCTCCTGCCCGGGGCAGACGGAGTTCAGCAGCCAGCAGATGTTGGGGCTGTTTGGTCTGCTGTGGCCTTTTGTCTCACAGGTGTTGGTTTTCCTCTGGTTTGGCTGCAGTAAACCAGAGTCAACAGGAACAGCTCTTTCTGCAGAACTCTGCAGGACTCTGCAGGACTTTGCAGAGTTCTGCAGAGTTCTGCAGAGTTCTGCAGAGTTCTGCAGAACTGTTCTGCAGAACCTGTGGGTCTTCAGCAGCCAGCAGAGTCAGCAGCAGATAAAATGATTCAAATCGACCTTTTCTCGTTGGACTCTGAAATCTGCAGGATATTTTAAACAATTCTTGCTTTATTTAGCTAGGTCACGTCCTAGCATGCACGCTCGGCTCATGGGGCCATAATTGCCTTATTTTCTGCTGTTTTCCACTGATTATTTGTTCTTGGGGTTTCTCAAGAGTAATCAGTGAAATCTAACATGTTGAAAAGTAGATTCTGTAGCAGCTGGAACTCACAGGTAACAGTGCCAGACTTTACATGACTCCAAGCCCTGTTCAGATCCTAATGTAGGATATGATTAAGATGAATTAAAGCGAACAAAGGAATTCCTCACATTTAATCCGGAACAGCCTCCCTTTCTTTAAAGTCTCATGAGCCTTTGTTGCCCCCATGCAGCCTTTTTTTAAAGGGGAAAAAACAAAGTGAGAAAATCGCTTTAGCTGCTTTCCAACAGGAATCTCTCTGTGGCAGATAAAGAGCCTTAATTGAATGGAGGAGGAAGTGTAGGAAGTGTAAGTTCAGCAGATCCAGCGTCTCCTCGTCCCTCGCTATTGTGGAACAATATTTATGTTCCTGCAGAGGTGGTGGATATTTGCTTCGCAGGGCGCCGGCGTTCCCAGCCGATCCCAGCTTCTTCAGACAGCGAGGAGAACGTGTACGTCTAATTCACATTTTCTGCATGTTTCCTCTCTGCCTATAAGTACACAGGTTGTCATTCTTCTTTGGAATTTCCTCCGGAGCGCAGAAACACCCGGCTGTCGACAGCGTCACGTGATTCTGATGCCCTCATGTTCTGAGCCGGCTTCATGCAGTCCAGCGGAAAAAAAGGAACAAGAGAGAGAGACGGTGTTTTGATTCCAGCTGTTGCCCGAGTGATCTGTAATAACGCTGTCATCGCAGACAGGAACACGTCTGCACTGGGTCTCAGGGGGAGAAGGAGCTTCAGACTTGCAGTTCGAGTGGAAAATCAATTGATCAGTCAGTCAAAGCAAAGCACAGTCTTTCCTGTAGGGAGGGAGCAGGAGCGACTGGATGAAAACCACATAAAGTAAGAGTCGCCTCTCAACCCAGGGACCAGGGGGACTTTGCATGTTCTCCTAGTGTCTGCCCCCATAAAAGCATGCACGTTCAGGTCAGCTGGAGACTAAAGTAGGAGTGTGACAGTGAGACAGTGGGGTGGGAGTGTGACCGTGCACCCTGCAGCTGTCCTGTCCCTCTGTGAGCAGCAGGTGGCGCTGTCTCTGCTGTCTGTCCCAGGGGGCGCCGTGCCAGCGCTGCATCCTCTGCAATCAGTGGGTTGCATTTTCCCTGACTCAGCTCACACACTCACACTGTCATAGATGCACGTACAGTAGCAGATCCTCAGGTGTGTGTGTGTGTGTGTGTGTGTGTGGCAGGCTGTTAGATTGTACAGATTTATAAAGTGGCTGTCTCCTGCTCCTCTTTGTGTCCTGCTCCTCTTTGTGTCCTGCTCCTCCTTGTGTCCTGCTCCTCTTTGTGTCCTGGCGTCCAGCTGGACCCGGGCCAGCTCACATCACTGTGTAAACAGCTTTAATTACCAGCAGCAAAGTGATCCTCAGAGCAACACAGACACCACTGTACCGTCATGTCTGCTGTCTGACCCATGCCTCTGTGTGTGTGTGTGTGTGTGTGTGTGTGTGTGTGTGTGTGTGTGTGTGTGTGTGTGTGTGTGTGTGTGTGTGTGTGTGTGTGTGTGTAGACTGTGTGTGTGCAGTCCGTCCCTTGGGCTCCGTCAGCCCTTTCAGACAGTCGGGGGTAATGACCCTGGTGGAGCGGAGGACTCAGGCAGACCTGAACTCGTGTCCCCAGACACCGTCCTTCCTGACAGGAAGTAGCATCGCCTCCCGGCTGTGACTCCTCATTTCTCCCTGCGCCTCCTCATCCCCGACGGTTCTGTACGTGTGTGGCTTTAAAAGGGGGATTTGCCTACTGTGTGATTTTCTTTAAGACTGGCATTCTCTGTTGACCTGATGCTATTTGTGTGCCTGGCTGTCTGCTGCTTATGGTAGTTATTACTGCTGTGTAAGTTGGCACGCTCGCAGCCCCAGCTATTAAGATTGGGATCACGTTGCTTCTTCCTCCCATAGGCAGAAAATGAATTCTCAGCTGAATTCTGACAGTCCCCTCCCCTCCGTCTTCTTCTTCCTCATGTTGAACTAAACTGAAATAAAAAATGCTGAAGCGTACGATCCCGACCCAGAGCTGAGCCCAGCAGCAGCGTAATCACCACATCTTAATTCCCGAAGAATGACTGAGTGCTAGTGTTGTAAGACCTGCACGACACAGAGGACCATTGAGATTAATGGGAAAGCTTTGTGCCGTGGCCCACTTAAGTGTGTGTGTGTGTGTGTGTGTGTGTGTGTGTGTGTGTGTGTGTGTGTGTGTGTGAGGGTAAGACAGAGAGAGTGTGTAATAGATAAAAAGATTATTTGTAGCATGTAGGCCACAAGTCACCACTCCTCCATCACACCACACACACACGCACACACACACACACACACACACACACACACACACACACACTCACACACACACACACACACACACACACTGACTCTCTTGTGCCACTGTGGGCCTGGCACCACCAGCTGGGAGGTCTGGCTCGGATGTGACGGCCATTGTAAGAGGTTTTGTGCGCACCGCTGTTGTCTTCCAGTGATGCCGCCACACGTCAGGTGGACGAGCCGTCCAGGAGCCAGAAGGTCCCCGGTTCAAATCCCGCTCCACTCTAAACTGCCTCAAGGTGTGAAGATTCAAAGTTCACTTCTGTGTGTGTGTGTTGAGGCTGTGTGGCTGTGAGGTGGAGGGCGGGGGGGCTTGCAGCGAGGTGACAGGCAGATGTTGAGGGACCTACCCCCCCCCCACCCCCCGCTCAGAGCATCCCCTCCTCTGAAGCTGCAGCTCGTCTGCATCCGTGCTGGACAGCGGGGCGGAGCTGTCCCAGCGCTCCAGCTCCCAGCCGAGGTCTACCTGCTTCACCAGCCAGTGTGAGGCGGGTGGGGTGGGGTTGGGCTGGGTGGGGGGGGTGAAGTGGGTGTAGATGTGCTTGCGTAACGTGGGGTGCCCTAGCATTGAAGAAGTGACTCAGAAGTCTGAGGAGCGTCTGCGAGGACTCTGAGGACTCCCGCTGGTCCTGGAGGATAACATGGCAGCTCATCTAGCAGCTACCACTGACACAGAGGTAGGTTGACGCTGCGCCCCCTCCTCCCTGACCCCTGACCCCTGACCCCTGACCCCTGCCCTGAGGAGCGTCTCCTCTCTGCAGCCTCTCTGCTGGGTCGTCTGCAGGATGCAGCGTGCAGCCTGTACCTTACCCACTCCAGCGCGGGAGCCTGCGCTCTGCTCACTCGCAATTTTTCCGCGAGCGGAGACAGTTTTCCTGCTCAGTGCGGGGAGCGGCTCTCAGATCGCTTTTCCACATGGCTGCAGGAACGCTCGGCGGTCACTGCATTCTGAGCTCTTCCCTCTGCCACCAGTGTCTCCACATTTTGCAGCTCACACGCGCTGTTGATCACCTGAGACCGTGCTCAGGTGATCTATCTTCTGCTTGTGACTTGGATAAACTGAATGCAAGAATAACCATCTGAGACTGGACAAAACCAAGTGAATTAACAACTAAAAATAGATAGATAGATAGATAGATAGATAGATAGATAGATAGATAGATAGATAGATAGATAGATAGATAGATAGATAGATAGATAGATAGATAGATAGATAGATAGATAGATAGATAGATAGATAGATAGATAGATAGATAGATAGATAGATAGATAGATAGATAGATAGATAGATAGATAGATAGATAGATAGATCTAACCCTAACCTGTGTGATAAACAACCTTCAGGCGAGGAGTGAAGAGTGGTTAGCAGTCTTACAAGAACCTGGTTCGAATCCTGGCGGCAAAAACATGCATGTTTAGTTTAGTGTGTGAGTGTGAATGGCGTGTGTGTGTGTGTGCGTGTGTGTGTGTGTGTGTGTGTGTGTGTGTGTGTGATGGACCGCCACAGTTAAGGCACAAAGCAGGGAGAATAATGGCTGGATGTTCTCATGGAGATGTGCCTCAGCTCTGTTACTGTGGGAGTGTGTGAGGAGAGAAAAGGACTATTTCTGTCCTCCTCTCTCTCTCTCTCTGTCTCTCTCTATCTGTCTCTCTCTCTCTCTCTCTCTCTGTGAAGCGGGCCAGCTCCACACAGAGCTCCTGCTATAACTATCCAAACAACCGCAGCATTCACACAGAGTGCACATGGCTCGGCTTCACCACCTGCTACTGGCCCCGCCACAAGGGGAAACCTCTCTGGTATTCAGCCTGTGTGCCCTGCAACGTCCACCCAGCCGGAGCAAACACGCAAAAACAAAAACAACGCCTCCTTTAGCATCATGTTTCATGTTCTCCGCGCTGCACCGTCTCCCTCATGTCACCAGTGAGCGTTCCTGGCGCTGCCTAGCCAGTTAGCTTCCACTGAGTGATAACGCTGCAGACGAGCCTGTCCACCCAGCTGCTCTCTGCTGTCATCACAGAAGGTCAATAACAACACGCTGGACGCTTTCTTTAAGGCTCCTGCCTGCTGCTGCCCCCCCCCCCCACCAACAACCCCCCCCAGCCTGGTCATAGCTCAGGGATGGCTCAGCTCACACCCCCTCCACATCCCTGCCTCCTCTCCTACAAAGCTCTCCTTGATCAGCTGTGACCTGGGCAGGTTGGTGCAGCAGCAACCTGCCACTTAGCCTCATCGTTAGATTTAATCAGAAGACGAGTGGAGCCCTCGGCCTGTGCTTCATCTGAGCTTACAACTGTGGTCAAATTGTTGCTTCGCTCCATTCACATGACTCACAGAACATTCCAGGCTGTAAGAGATACACAGGCTGACCTCTGTCTGCCAGGAGGAATCCATCCATCCATCCATCCATCATCTTACCTGCTTTCTACCTTCATTGTGTCACAGCTTATCTCCAGTGAACATACGGTGAAGTCAGGGAACACTGAAGCTGTTTCCATGTCACTTCCTCACAGTTCGTTATGTGTGGAAGGATAAAGGAGTGAAGGGTTGTTTGATTAAAAGATCTCGACTGTTTCTTCCTTTCACCCTCTGACCCTGTAGATCTGGTTCTAAGTCTGGTCCAACCCAGTCGAGGTTTCATCTGCTCTGATAATGAAGAGTCTGAGGATGAACATCGCTCATTAGCAACACAGTGAAACGACCCTCGAGAGAAGCTGAACATGTCAGTTTGGCCACTTATGGAAATTGTAATTGGTTCATGTCTCTGATGGGAGTCTTTCCTGTGGGGAGGATTTTGTGGTGAAGCCGAATGATAATGTGTGTAATTGATGTCAGAGCTCTCTTCTCTCTCCTCGTTACAGACTGTTTTCACATCATGCAATTAATATCACAAAATGAGGATGAAGAGATCCACTTCCTGCTCTTTCCGTGCTGATGGAGCTCTGTCACAGTGTGGCTCTGGCCCTCCGTCCTGGTGTGCTTCACCGGAGGTGGATTGACGTTTTTTTGCCGCTGCGTCGTGTTTCATCATGTATTGATTCATCCACTGGACACGAGATCGTCTGACTGAGTGATTTGATCGACTTTGACCTGAAAAGGGGCAGTTCTGTGCTCATCTCCAACAGAGATGCAGACTTTAGTAAAACCCTAGGACCCTAAAAAAAACCCTGCACACAGGAAAATCTGATCAAATCTCTCCTGACCATTGAACTTGTAGGATTACTGACACGTCATAATTCTCCCACATAACAATTTGCTGATGGGGGGGGGGCGCGCTAAATCCCACTCTCCATGTTGTCCACTCACCTCCACATACAGTTTGTCCTGCGTCCTGTCCTTCTGCTGACATCAAATACTGAGACTTTAAATTCCTTTCCCTCTCGCTGGCCTGGAAACTCTTTCAGCTGAAACTCTGTTTTATTCCCCTGAAAGACTTTAATCTGGAGACCAGTAATAACGTTGTGAACCTGAGCTGGCCTCAGTGGGAGAGGCGAGTGTGCTGACTGGAACCAGTGAAACCAGTCAGAGAGTCAGAGGAGAGGAGAGCTGAGGAGGAGCACCGGCCTCCAGGGCTGCAGAAGCTCCTGAAGCTCCTGAAGCTCCTGAAGCTCCTGAAGCTCCTGAAGCTCCTGAAGCTCCTGAAGCTCCTGAAGCTAATGAAGCTAATGAAGCTAATGAAAAGTAAAGGAAACAGAGGCCTGAGGTCTGGCTGTGGGTCTGTACAAGCTGAGGCCCTTTCTGCAGCTGGGTTTGTTGAATGAGATCTGTAACTCAGATGATGCGTGTGGAGCGTCTCAGAGCTTCACCCCAGACGTCTGGTCATGTTGGTGTCACCACAGATCACATTCTGTAGCATTCATCTGCATACGAACGAGGACCTCTGCTGAAAGCTTAATGAGCCATATGAGGAGGTGCATGTTTGCATATGAATATGCGAGTATAATTAATTCATTTATTAGCGTAATTAGTGAGCTCATTAGCATAGCATGTTATGTTTTATGTATCACTAATGGGACGACAGGCAGCTCCTCGTGGCTGTGCAGAGTGTGTGTTGGTTCTAACCTCAGGAGTGTGTGTTGGAGTGTGTGTTGGTTCTAACCTCAGGAGTGTGTGTTGGAGTGTGTGTTGGTTCTAACCTCAGGAGTGTGTGTTGGAGTGTGTGTTGGTTCTAACCTCAGGAGTGTGTGTTGGAGTGTGTGTTGGCTGAGAGTAGATAGAGTTGGATAGAGTTAGAGGGAATAACAGGTGCGACTAGAGTTCATTCCAGTGTTGGATAAAGAGTGTTTACGGTCCTAGAGCCGCTGAGTGAAGCACTCTGGTATGAACATAGAACATGGTTGTTGTACACTGACATTTTACTGTAGACTTGCAACTCTTTATAGACACATTATTATTATTATTATTATTATTATTATTATTACAAAACCAAGGTTTAGGTGGTTTTTGGTTCTCAATCCCCTTTCATTAAAAAACCCAGCCGGCTGGATTCACTGTGAGAGCTTGCCTCCCCTCGGTGTGTGTGTGTGTGTGTGTGTGTGTGTGTGTGTGTGTGTGTGTGTGTGTGTGTGTGTGTGTGTGTGTGTGTGTGTGTGTGTGTGCTGGCCTGTTGCTGGCAGTGCTGACGTGTGGCTCGTCGATGCTGTTGATCAGTTCCCCCGGGTCCTGACTGGCTCGATGGTTGAAGGACGCCTCGTCCTCTGGGCCGTGGACGTATAAAAGCGCCAGTCGCTGCTCTGAGCGTCCGGCTGCTGCTGGAGGGGGATGAGGAGCAGTGACCCTGCAGAGGAGAGGAAGAGGAAGAGGAAGACGAGGCTTTACGCGCTGGTTAAAGGCACCACAGGTGAGGCGGAGCGGGATGGAGGAGGTCAGAGGAGGACAGAGGAGGGCTGAGGAGGCCTGAGGAGGTCAGAGGAGGTCAGAGGAGGGCTGAGGAGGACTGAGGAGGCCTAAGGAGGTCAGAGGAGGGCTGAGGAGGACAGAGGAGGGCTGAGGACGCCAGAGGAGGCCTGAGGGGGTCAGAGGAGGGCTGAGGACGCCAGGGGAGGTCAGAGGAGGACTGAGGAGGGCTGAGGAGGCCAGAGGAGGGCTGAGGAGGGCTGAGGAGGCCAGAGGAGGGCTGAGGAGGCCAGAGGAGGGCTGAGGAGGTCAGAGGAGGCCAGAGGAGGGCTGAGGGCTCGCTGCTGGAGAACACCAGCTTCACAGGACGTGTTTGGATTTCCTCTACGCGTACGCTGCAGTTGTACATCATCTTTTAGAAGATGTTGGAGATTTAGTTTTTTCAAAATCAAAATTGCTTTAAAAGCTCAATAAGTAGAGAGGATAGTGGGGTGTTGCATTTTTCAGGTTTTCAGCCCCAAAGTTGTTGCAGCGTGTCCATCGATCGTGCTGTCCATGTAGGCCACTGGACCCTCATGCTGGACATTGATCTCAGTGCTTGGTTGTAGCGCAGGAAAGCAGGTCACTGGTTTCCTAAACGGTGAAACTATCAATTTCTCGTCTGCCCTGAAGCTCTGCAGCCCATCATGATTAACGCTGCACGAGAGGCTGCTGCAGCTCTGCGTGGACCCACAGACCTGCCAGAGCTTGAGGAGGACCCGTCCTCCCAGCCCGGCTCTGCCTCACTGCCTGCCAGCCTCGTCCTCACTGGGACGGAGGCAGGAGGCGGCGGGTTACTGGGAGGAGCCCAGTATAGCGGAGGAGGAATGGGTGCCCTCCAAACAGCATCAGGAGTCTCTCAGTCATCTGTCTGGTTACCAGCTCATACCATTGCCTCTGGTTAATGGTATGCTGCTGTTTTAATTTGTCCTTATTCTGGCCTTATTTAATCATTTGGTTTTTGTTTTTGTTTTTTGTTTTTTTCCATCTTGTTTTTCGTCCTCATCTGTGTTGCCCGCTCACACCCCCCCTCCTCTCGTTACTCCCTGGTGGATCCCCCCCCCCCCCCCCCGGTGAAACCTCCCCACACGTCTGCTTCCTTCTGCTTGGAGATTGCAGAGTGCACGGTAGCCCCGGTCGCAATGGAGGACAGTGACCACGAGGTTCACTCTTCATCGGACGAGCAGGACTCCTGCCCCGACTCCCCCAATCACAGCAGGGACCATGAGGCCGAGCAGGTAGCGTCTCAGACCCCCCCCCCCCCCCCCCTCTGGTCCAGTGACTGGCTGGTGGAGGATCAACCTGGACCTGTGGAGCCTGCGCTGCCTCCTCCTTCCATGTATTTTTCAGGCGGAGGAGCTTCTCCACTCTCAGCTAATGTAAAGTTCATAAACATATCATGAGTCGCAGAACGTCTCCATTATTCATCTTGGTACTCGACGAGCAGGAGACCAGTGAGGGTCCACTGCTCCTCACTGCTCCTAGACGGGAGCTGCGCTTTGTTTCCCACTGAGAGGAAGGATCCGTGTGCCTCCAGAGGCATATTCAGTCACAAGACACAGATTGACATAAAGTAATCTGCTACCTGCTGGTCTGGCATTATATCCCCTTCAGTTTTGACATGGATTGCTCGACCCTTGCAGCGGTTAGCCTCGGTCCTCCTCTAACAGCGTGAATCTTCTCTCCTCCTCCTGCGTGGGACACCTCCCCCCCACCCCCCCACCCCCCCACCCCCTCCTGTCCCGCCTCGTCCCTCCTCCTCCACCACGGCCTCTCTGTAGCATTCAGGCCAAGCCTCCGACGACTCCGAGGTGGAGAACATAATGCTCGACCCTCACCACCTGGGGGGGCACGCCCACCCCCCCCACCCCCACCAGGACCTCCAGGAGGCGGAGGGTGAAGACCGCCCCCACACCCCTTCATATCTGCGGCCCCCCGTAGCGGGCCGGGCCCAGTCGGACCCGGGCTCCGACGCCGGCCCGGCACCGGGCCGAGCCGTGGAGTTTGACATGTCGGCCCCGGTCAGTCCGACCCGACCCAAGAGCCCCTGGGGCCTGTCCGACCCCTACAGCACCAACGAGGTAACCGAGGGCCCCCCCCACCCCCCCGGGGCCAGGGTGTCTGTGTGTCTGCTGCCCTCTGGCTTCACAAACAGCGGTCCGGGCTGCGTTTCCTCCTCGCTGTGGAGCTTTGAGCAGACGATCTCTGCGTTTCATGGTTTTTCTATTTGCAGCCGCAGGAGCTCCTCTGATGATGTCATTCTCCTTTTCCTAGGACCAGGATAAGGAGTACGTGGGTTTTGCGACGCTGCCAAACCAGGTTCACCGCAAGTCTGTCAAGAAGGGATTTGACTTCACGCTCATGGTCGCAGGTAAGTCCCTGTTTGGGACGTTTGATCTGGAGTCCAGCTTCTCTCCTAGGACGGGCTGACGTCTTCTCGCCTGGTCCCTCTGTGTTGTTGTTGTCTGAAGGGGAGTCTGGCCTGGGGAAGTCCACCCTGGTCAACAGTCTGTTCCTGACAGATCTGTACAAAGACAGGAAGCTGCTCAACGCCGAAGGTGAGACCCCCCCCACGCCTGGTGCGTTTCCTCCCGGTCTGGGTGAGCGTCAGAGCTGAGGAGGTGTGCTGTCCTCCTCAGAGCGCATCACGCAGACGGTGGAGATCACCAAACACACGGTGGACATCGAGGAGAAGGGCGTCAAGCTCAAGCTCACCATCGTGGACACCCCTGGCTTCGGGGACGCTGTGAACAACACTGAATGGTACAGGTTTGATGCTGAAGCGGGGCGAGGCAGAGGAGGGCAGCAGGTCCTCTTCGTCTCAGCCTCACAGTGGCTGTGTGTCTGTGCTGCAGCTGGAAGTCTGTGGCCGACTACATCGACCAGCAGTTTGAGCAGTACTTCAGGGACGAGAGCGGCCTGAACCGCAAGAACATCCAGGACAACCGCGTGCACTGCTGCCTCTATTTCATCTCACCCTTTGGTCACGGGTATGACAAATACACCCCTCCTCCCCCTCCTCCCCCTCCCCCTCCTCCCCCTCCTCCCCCTCCCCCTCCTCCCCCTCCTCCTCTCTGTTTCAGCACTTCTAATAATAGGGAACATTAATCCATTTCTGCTCCTGTTTTATGTGATTGCCTGTTTTGACTTTTTACACCCCAACATCTTGTGTGCTAACACACAGTATCCCCCCCCCCCCCCACACACACACACACACACACACACACACACACCCTCCCCTGAGTCATTCAGTTGTAAGGGAGCAGTGTTTGCTGGCAGAGCGTTCAGCCCCATGAATAGTTGATGTGCAGAGAGTGGAAGTGGTTCCCTGCTGGACTCAGGTGGAGTCACATCTGGTGAGGTGCTTTCACAGTAATCAGCAGCTGATGGGGGGGGGGGGGGGTGCTGATGGGGTGGTGCTGATGGGGTTCATCCTCAGCGTGTCCACTCCAGGCTGAGCACCTCGAGGTCGTGCTGCAGTGAGGTTCCAGTCTCAGGCCTGGACAGACTGCTCCCTCTGCTGGCGGGGCGCTGCCATTACCCTGAGCTAGTTGCTCCAGTGAGATGAGATGATTGGACATTTGTACAGTTCCTCATTCATCAAGATCGTCACTACTCATGGGGTTGTAGCTTTGGGACAACTGTAAATCCACTCCTCCACGACTCCTCTACGATAAGTTGTTCATAAGCTTCATCTGTGGTGTGTCCTGTCCTCCAGCCTCCGGCCTCTGGATGTGGAGTTCATGAAGGCTCTTCATGAGAAGGTGAACATCGTCCCCGTCCTGGCCAAAGCAGACACGCTCACTCCCAGCGAGGTCAAGAAAAAGAAAATCAAGGCGAGGCCGCGTCTCACATACTGCGTCCCAGTCTACAGAACTCCTTGATCTTTTCTTTTTTCTCATCAAAATCTTTGGTTGTGCAGATCCGGGAGGAGATCGAACAGTACGGCATCAAGATTTACCAGTTTCCTGACTGCGACTCGGACGAGGACGAGGACTTCAAGCAGCAGGACACCGAGCTGAAGGTGAGAGGCAGAGCTGCTGTTCTCCTCCTCTCCTCCTGTCCTCTGCTCCTGTCCTCCTGTCCTCTGCTCCTCTCCTCCTGTCCTCCTCTCCTCTCCTCCTATCCTCTGCTCCTGTCCTCCTCTCCTCTCCTCCTATCCTCTGCTCCTGTCCTCTCCTCTTCTCCTTCTGTCCTCTGCTCCTCTCCTCCTGTCCTCTGCTCCTCTCCTCCTGTCCTCTGCTCCTCTCCTCCTATCCTCTGCTCCTGTCCTCCTCTCCTCTCCTCCTATCCTCTGCTCCTGTCCTCTCCTCCTCTCCTCCTGTCCTCTGCTCCTCTCCTCCTATCCTCTGCTCCTGTCCTCCTCTCCTCTGCTCCTCTCCTCCTCTCCTCTCCTCCTATCCTCTGCTCCTGTCCTCCTCTCCTCTGCTCCTCTCCTCCTCTCCTCTCCTCCTGTCCTCTGCTCCTCTCCTTCTGTCCTCTGCTCCTCTCCTCCTGTCCTCTGCTCCTCTCCTCTCCTCCTCTCCTCCTGTCCTCTCCTCCTCTCCTCTCCTCCTGTCCTCTCCTCTTCTCCTTCTGTCCTCTGCTCCTCTCCTCCTGTCCTCTGCTCCTCTCCTCTCCTCCTCTCCTCCTGTCCTCTGGTCATGTGACATCTGCAGCTCTGAGGAGAGGCAGCTCCCACCAATGAACAGGAGTGGATGGAGATAAGGGAGCTCCTAATGATGACATCATTTGTCTCCTCGGGGCGGTTTAATATTTAATCTCACTTCCAGGTTCTCTTGTTCTACTTGATTCAACTCCTTTAATTTTTCATCCCTTATTTATTCCTCCGTTCTAATTCCTCCTGAATTTGCTGTTTTTGGTTTCTCATTATGTATGGGGTTTTTTTTTAGGTCCCATTATGTTTTCTGACTTGAAGGTGAATGTTCTGAAATGTGTGGAACAAAGATCTGCAGTTTTTATCTGGAGGAGTCATGACGAGAGGAAGGAAGGAGCAAAGGAAGCTCCTCAAACAGCTGCACTGCAGCACTGACTGAGCTCTCCCTCTAACTCTGCACTGCTCCTCTCCCCTCCCCTCCCCTCCCCTCCCCTCCCCTCCCCTCTCCTCCCCTCTCCTCTCCTCCCCTCTCCTCTCCTCTCCTCTCCTCTCCTCCCCTCCCCTCCCCTCCCCTCCCCTCCCCTCTCCTCTCCTCTCCTCTCCTCTCCTCTCCTCTCCTCTCCTCTCCTCTCCTCTCCTCTCTTCTCTTCTCCTCTCCTCTCCTCTCCTCTCCTCTCCTCTCCTCTCCTCTCCTCTCCTCTCCTCTCCTCTCCTCTCCTCTCCTCTCTCCTCCCTTCTTGTCCTCTCCTCTCCTCTCCCCTTCTCCTCTCCTCCTTCTCTTCCTCCCCCTCTCTCCTCCTCTCCTCTCTCCTCCCTTCTCGTCATCTCCTCTCCTCCTCCTCCTTTCCTCCTCCTCCTTTCTCCTCCTTTCTCTCCTCCCTTCTCGTCATCTCCTCTCACCTCCTCTCTCTCCTCTGCTCCTCCTCCTCCCAGGAGAGCATCCCCTTCGCAGTCATCGGCAGTAACACGGTGGTGGAGGCCAAAGGGAAGCGGGTGCGAGGCCGTCTCTACCCCTGGGGCATCGTGGAGGGTAGGTCACCCCCCCCCCCCCCCCCCCCCCCCCCCCCCAAGCACTCACCCCCCCCCCTCCTGCTGATGATGTCACTCTGACCCTGTTTCCTGTTTCCAGTGGAGAACTCGGCGCACTGCGACTTTGTGAAGCTGAGGAACATGCTGGTCCGCACGCACATGCAGGACCTGAAGGACGTGACCCGGGAGACCCACTACGAGAACTACCGGGCCCAGTGCATCCAGAGCATGACCCGCATGGTGGTGAAGGAGCGCAACCGCAAGTACGCACTCCAGCAAGTCCACCAGAGCAGACACAAACACCCCGCTGCATCTGAGCAGAGCTCAGGATGGCTGCAGACACCTCGCTGGGTCCACAGAGCAGCCACAGCCTCATCGATTACCTCCTCCATTAGTGATTAGTTGTCTGGTTGTGACACAGAGAAGCTGAACATTATCAACCTGGTGAAGTGTTCATTGCTTTCTTTTGTCCTCTCCTCCATGACGTTCAGTTTTCTGTCACAGAGGACGAAAGAAAACAATGAATCGATCAGTTGCTGCAGCTCGAAGAGAAGCATAAAAATTGTCAGAATGAATGAAGTACAAATTAGAAGAGGAGACACTTTTGGAAAAGTTGGGAGAGGAGAGGGACACAAATATTTATATGTGCATACTGATTCATCCGTCCATCCATTGTAACCTGCTACACACCATTCAGTCCCTGGTTTCTGTGACAACAGCTGCAGAGTTTCTCTCCTTTGAAACAACTCTTAGGAAGTGTTGCCAATCATTTATTCTTAGTTTTTTACATAATTTGTGTTGTTTTGAACTGGAACCAAACCTCCAGACTGGAGTCAGGCTGAGTTGCATCAGAGCTGCACAGACTTACAGATATTAGATCAAGTTGAATTCTCACTAATGAGTCTTGTTATTTTTATCCTCACTAGCACATGCAGACCCGCTTATGTGTTTCTGGTATTTTTAGCTGTGGAGTGTTAATGAGCAGTGGAAGGCAGAGGAGAGGACCTACTGACTGTGATGATGGTTGTGACTCCTCCTGATCGTAGTGTTTAGAGTCTAGATGTTTTGGATCTATGCCACTAACACACACACACACACACACACACACACACTCTTGCCTCTGCAGTAAGCTGACCAGGGAGAGCGGGACGGACTTCCCCATCCCCATGGCGCCCGGCGTGGCCGACAGCGAGACGGAGAAGCTGATCAGAGAGAAGGACGAGGAGGTACGGCACGCCGAGCCGCCGGCCCCGCCCCAGCAGCCCGGCCCCGAGGCCCCGCCCGGCCCCGAGGCCCCGCCCACCCACACCCCCCAGGCCCAGCCCGGCCCGGAGCACGGGCCCGGGTACCTGGCTGACGAGGCGCTGTGACCCCCCCCCAGCATGCTTTATGAAGCTGACGATGAGCAGCCTCACAAAACATGACACACACACGCACACACACACACACACACACACACACACACACTCAGTCTGATTGTTAAAGACATGTGTGTGTGTGACATGTGGCTCAGAGAGAGCTCAGGACTGCGAGGACAGTTCAACTCTAAATTTCAGTGTTGATTTTGCAAATAATTTCCAAGGGCTGAAAGAATGTAGTGTTAGAGTGAATACCAGGCGTTAAGTATGATCTATATTATTATTTCTATCATTTAA
This sequence comes from Karalla daura, assembly GCA_029224185.1. Taxonomy (NCBI): domain Eukaryota; kingdom Metazoa; phylum Chordata; class Actinopteri; order Chaetodontiformes; family Leiognathidae; genus Karalla; species Karalla daura. Next base: position 23,376,169 of record CM055198.1, read on the forward strand.
ATCCTTGATGTCCACTGAAGGTGAGTGAGCTTCATGTCGCCACCCCTCTCTTCTTCTTATCCCCCAAAAACTATTTATTTTACCAAATAATAAAGAGATCCTTCTCCTCAGTTGTTTTTTTTCTTTTTATGTGTATCTTGGTTTAAGTTGCAACAAACAGCCAATGAATCAGTACTCCCTGAGATTAGGCTGAGGATCAATAAGTCAGACATGTCTGTGGAGGCTCTGCTGGAGTATTGAATCCTTTTCAGTCGAATCATTTTGGATGATTTTAGACTTTGTGAGTGGCACTAAAGCACTCGGGTCACATGTCCTGAGTCGTCTGAACGAAACACATCGAGAGTAGAGCCTGCCAGGTTGGTAGTGTAGTGTAGTGTAGTGCAGTGTAGTGTAGTGTAGTGTAGTGTAGTTTAGTTTAGTTTAGTTTAGTTTAGTTTAGTTTAGTTTAGTTTAGTTTAGTTTAGTTTAGTTTAGTTTAGTTCAGTTTAGTTCAGT